>JAQHUG010000294.1:1635443-1675975 GCA_028555095.1 Dicrostonyx torquatus
AAAAAAAAAAAAAAAAAAAGAAAAGTATCTACTCAGAGACCAAAAGGATGAGGAGATAAGGAGGGAGGCGGGAATGGGGCGCATGTTCTCCACACTGCTTCCTGTTGTCTGAGAAGGCTGAGATAGCTGTCTGTTTCACTTTGCTGTCCAGGCTCTGTGGGACCATCCGGTGCAGCTTGGATTTGGCAAGATGTTGACAGAGCAGAGGGGAAAGAAAAAAAAAATTTCCTAGGTCCTCGTAATTGAGGGAGGGGAGTCCCAAGACTGGGGAAAGGTGGGAGGCTTAGGCTGTTGATTGACAGTACTTAACTGAAGGGTGCATTTGACTTGTTCTTAGATGGATCAAGTCAACTCCCTGGAGCTCACAAGAGGTTTTGGAATTTACAAAAAGATACAAGTTTTAGACACATTAGCATCCCCACTGTTTGTAAACTGTACCAAAATCTTCACTGCAGAAAAGATAGTATCCTCACGCAGTATACTCTACACAATCTGCCAGATTAATAGCTTATCAGAATTGCATTGATTAATGTTAAGACTATGAAGTCTTAATATGTCAGTAGCATAGTGATAGAGAGAAATCTGGAACATGTTTCTTTCTTTTAAACGTCTCAAGTCACTTTTCCTTGTCACCAGTTAAGCTTCCTTACCTTTACATAAACAAACCTTAAAGCACCTGGTCCTTTCCCATCACCACGGCATCACTGGACACCCTGTTTCTATCCACGTTACCAGGAGACACAGGTGGTTGATTACTGAGGGCAGTCACTGTGGAGTTAGTTCTTTTAAATAAAGGAATAGTAGAGAGTTACATTAGAATCTGTTCTATGAGTCTCTTTTCTGAATCTGGGGGACATGGCTACCTCTGGGGTGCTGTTGGATCCCACCACCTGGCCATGTTTGGTAGTCTTGCACCTCCAGCTCTGTGGCTAACGGTTGGCAGTCCTCTAACAATAGCTGACTAGTTGTTTAATCAGAGATTTTTGAATGTATCGTTCGAGATACACAGAGAAGAAATTAATGAGGCATGTGTGGTTGTTATAGATAGGAGAATGAGGAGAGAGGTCAGGAAGGAAAGCATCCACTTCCCGATGGGGTTCCCAATCCAGTAGAGTAGAGCATGGTTGTGGGGTGAAGCTTCATTCTTCTGGAACTGGGGACAAGGCAGTTGATCTTGGTGTCCTCTGAGATGTAAGGGAGCAGGACCCTGTTGGGGTTGCTGTGTATGAAGAAGGGTTAGTTTGAGGTGGGGGAGTAAAGGGTTTGAGATAGGATAAGTGAATCCAATGAGGGAGGCCCTCAAGCTCAGCAGCTGTAGTGGTTACAAAAATTACTTTGAAGGGGCCCTGCCATTTAGAGGAAAGGTATGAAGGATGTTGGTCTGGAGGAGAGAGAAGGACCTGATCCTGGTCTTGACTGGGGATGGACAGGGTTTAGCACATGGTTGGGGTATGGAGTGGTTCCAAAGGAGAGAACGGAGATGATAGAGTAGCGGGGTGAGTAGGTGATCAGGAGAGGTGAGGGTTTGGCTGAGAAATGGGGGACCAGCTGCCCATATGTGAGTTCAAAGGGCAAGATTGAAAGGGTTCCCTTGGGGAAAGCCTGGGGCCTGAAAAGAGCCAGTCAATGTGAAGTTCCCGTGACATTTTAACGAGAGTGCTTTTTAGGGAGCAGTTAGTTAGTTCTGTATTTCCTGAGGACTGGGGATGGTATGGGATATGAAAATGTCAAGGAATGCTGAAGGATTTAGATAAGGCTTGGGAAATCTGGGAGGTGAATTCAGGACCATTGTCTGACTGGAGGGAGGCATACCTCATCCCTTGGAGTTCAGAAGAGGATGTTGGATCCCCTGGCACTGGAAGTACAGATGGTTCTGAGCTGCCACATGGGTGTAAGAAATAGAACCCAGGTCCTCTGCAAAAGCAGCTCTAGTACCCTTAACCACTATGCCATCGCTCCTTACATTCTTTGTCAGTTTCAATGTGACTTAGGAAAGCACTAGTTTCCATGTTTTAAAGTATTTTGATTTTTAGCTGGACATGGTGATGCATATCTGCAATCCCACGACCAGGGAGCTAAAGGCAAGTAGATCAGGAGTTCAAAGACACCCTTGGCTACATAGTGAATTTGATGCTAGCCTAGACAATGATAACCCTGTTTCAAAAAAGACAAAAATTAGAGTATCTTACAATATAAAAATGCGGCACAATATTAAAACTGCATGGAAGACTAGGAAGCTAAAGTCCTCTTCTCTCTCACAGCTGTCTTTTCCTTGGAGAGCAAGGAGTATTCTGGGCATAGTCAAGGCATATCATATCTTGTTATTCAGGTAATGTTGGGTGGCAGTGAGGTCAACAGACAGGCAGAAAGGATTCTTCCTTCTGACTAAATAAGGGAATCAGGACAAATACATTGTTTTGGATTTAAGAAGGAAGTCTTTTCAGGCTGTGCTTTACTCTTGTCTTATGGGAAGGCTAGGGAAGGAAGCACAAGGACCTTAGGCACATCTGCATACAAAGGCCATGGAAACCCAAAAAGCTGGCAGCGCTGCTCCTGGGAGGGCCAGGTGGCCTGGTCTTGAAGTTGGGAGAGGACATTTGTCCATCAGGCCAAGAATCCCAGTGCCTTTTTCCCTGCTCCTTTCAAGTGCCAGCCAGCTTTGTGCTCACAGGGGAAAGGGCTCTATTGGGCACATTCCCACATGCTTGTCCTCTTTTGATTCCAATACAGTCTTTGCCTGAGTTTACTATTACAATAAATGTTTTTTACATATAAGGACATTTTTTCTCCATTTTTTCTTTACTCTTTCTTTCTTTCTTTCTTTTTTTTTAAGACAGGGTTTTTCTGTAGCTTTGGAGCCTGCCCTGGAACTCTGTAGACCAGGCTGTCTCTAACAGAGATCTGCCTGTCTCTGCCTTCCAAATGCTAGAATCAAAAGCCTGTGCCACCACTGCCCGGCTTTTTTATATATAATTTATATATAATTTTTATATATTCATTTATATATATATACACATACACTATACCTTATCTATATACCAGGATAGAGTTCTTGTTCTTTTTCTTTTCATGTGTTATACTGTAAGAGTGTGTAGTGCTTTCACTGGTCCCACCTATTTCTATTTTGATATTAGTGATTCAAGCACATACAATCTTAATGATTTTTATGTTTGTGTGGGTGAATCTGAAACATGAAATTTCCAAGGGTTAAAGAATGTTAAATGTTAGTGATTTCCAAAAATATACTAGTTTTTGCTGTTTGAAGTGGTCCACAGTTCTCAACTTTTAACAAGCTGTCATTTATAAGACCAATATAAACTTCGCTGTGTTTTCCTTTTTCTGTAGCTAGGCATTAACTACCAGTCCCGCTCTGTACTCCCTGGGGGAGACCGGGTCAAAGTACAGCAGGTCATGTGCATGCTGAGCAATACCACTGCCCCTGCAGAGGCCTGGGCTCACCTAAATCACAAGTTCAGCCTCACATACGCCAGAGAAGCTTATACATGGGTATATGAGAAAGTATGGAGAGGTGTTCTCTGAGGCCCGCAGGACCTGGCAGCTGTGGCAAAGGGTTCTGAAGAGATGGCTGTGGATTCTGCAGAATCAGAGGCTGAAAAGGGAGAATACTGAGTGCAGCTGTGTGGCTGGCAGCCATATCTTTATGTTCTCCCCTCCGTTAACATTATTTACTGCATACAGTACTTTTTTTTTTTTTTAAACAAAGTTCCCTGTCTAGATACTGGCCTTTCTTGGAAGGGCTGGTGAACACCTCGGGGGCAAATACATTTGTTTTCTCTATGGCATTAATAGGTATGTCTGTGTGCTCAGTTAAAGCTTCTAACTAGATAAGGGAATTCAAGCAACACACGTTAAAGTGAAGAATAGCACGGAAGTGGTTTCACCCTGTCTTGTGAGAGGACTGAGGAGCAGAGTGCAGCTCAGGCTCCACCCACACTATAGAGCCAGGTTCTGACAAGCAGCCTCTTCATCATTAGCTTTCCCCCACAACTGGTGGACCTAAGCTGCCTACCCAGTCTGTGTCCCCACATTGTACCGGGTCACCTCTCTGCCTCCTTCCTGGATGGTATGGAAGTGTTGAGCACTGGGCTTGATTTAAAGAACCCTGCTCTAAAATGGACCCACCAGGACTGCCAGATGTCATAATAAAGTAGAAGCCAGAAAGAGATCCTGTTGTCTGGCCCAGCTGTAAATGCCAGGATTCTCTTGAGATAGTGGTAAAGTCACAGTGGGCGCAGACCCCTGGCATCCAATCTCTTGGGTGTGTTGGCAGCCCCTCTGCTTATGCAGTTAATTCCGTTACCCTAGGAACTTTTTTTTTGTCTTTACATTTTACTTTGTGCATATGTATGCATGCACATGTGCAATATGTGAGGGTCAGAGGAAAATTACTGGGCGTTGCTTCTCTCCTGTACCATGTGGGTCCAGGGAATCAAACTCAGATCCTCAAGGTTGGCAGCAAGTGCCGAGCCACTTTCGGCCCTTGGTGGGGTTCTTTCAGGCCAAGAGCCCAGGTTTTTCTTGGGGGTGGATCTTTTTCAACCGGAGTGTCCGCTTACGAAGTTCAGGGAGCACTACAGACTGCACCCGAGCTGCTTAGCCCAAACGCGAGTGCTCAGTAGTTACCTTGGAAACACAAACAGAGCAAACGAGCGATGGAACAGCCGCTCCTGGAACCCCAAGCATTTCAGCAGCAACGATCCCCCCCCCCCGCACTCCCACAACATCCGGTGGCCAGCCCGCCAGGACCTCTTCCGGTCCCGCCCCTTGAGGGCAGTAGCCACCGGCTACGGAGTCCCTACGCTACCAACTTCCGCATTGACCCACCCATCGCGAGACTTTGGCGGCGCAGCAATGGCAAGACCGTGAGTACCGCTGACGGGAGTCTATAGAACGAGTTAGGACGGGACTGGGCCGAGGTCGGGCTGCGGGGGAGCCGCCAGGCTCAGGCCCTCTGGAAAGAGTGGCGGCTGGGCGTGAAGGCAGTCCTCCCCCGACTGCCGCCCACGACCCAGTGCCCGCCCCTTCCCCAGATGCCGCGACACTGCTCCGCCGCCGGCTGCTGCACACGGGATACGCGTGAGACTCGCAACCGCGGCATCTCCTTCCACAGGTCAGCGCGCGTGCGTAGTGGCACGCGAGGGCTCACATGCGCAGGCGCTGGTGTTGCGGCACTTTAGGCCGCGCAGGAGACGGCGCCTTCCTGAGGTCGAAGTGAGGCCTGAACTTGTGAGCGGGAGGGTGAAAGGGGCGGTCGAGTAATCTCGAGTCCAACAGAAAAGGGACTGGACGCTTACTTGTCTTGGACTTGGAGCTCTGGCTCTTTCCTGCTAGGTGATGCTGAGCCCCGTTCCTCCTCTCGTCCTCAGTTTCCCCTTAGCGGGTGGTAATCGGAAAGGGTCGTGGGGAGGTCTACCAGTCTTGCCTGGGGAGCTTGGGCATCCTTACCGCAGGCTGCAGCATCCTGGTGCTCACGATTTTGTGGCTCTGCAGACTTCCCAAGAAAGACAACCCCAGGCGCGGCTTGTGGCTGGCCAACTGTCAGCGGCTGGACCCCAGCGGCCAGGGCCTGTGGGACCCGGCCTCTGAATACATCTACTTCTGCTCCAAACACTTCGAGGAAAACTGCTTTGAGCTGGTGGGAATCAGGTGGGTCTTACTGCCAGCCAACGTTAGAACGGGTTGTGAGGCATCAGAGCAGTGGGATAAGCTGGGCAGCTCTATGCCCTGGTGAAGTCCATGAACAACTGACTGGCATGCTCAAGACAGACAGACCTATTGCCAAGGGTGCTGTGCCTTCCCAATTCTGTACAGAAGAGCATGGCCCCAGGATCACTGTGTCAGTGGCATCAGAGAAAAATAGTCTTTCCCAGCTGGGGAAATAGACCCGTTGGTAGACTTGGTATGCAATCGTGAGGACTTGATTCGAATTCAACACCCAAATAAAAAGCCACCTGTGGTTGCCTGTTTTTTTTAATTCCAGGCCTGGGGAAGACAAAAACCAAAGGGTTCCCTGGGCTCACTGAACAGCTAGCTAGTCTAGATTAAGTTGTCGAGCCCTATGACCAAGGAGAGACTGTCTTAAGAACAAATTAACTTAATTAAATGAAAACATGAGATGTATGCTCTGGAGAGATGGCTTAACATTTTAGAGCACTTGTTACTCTTCAGAGGACCAGGGTTCAATTCCAGCTCCAAGGGATCCCTCGCCTTCTTCCTCCCTGTGAGGGCACAGGTGGTACACATATACATACACGCAGCAAAACATTCATACTCCTAAAATAAATAGGGCTCGCTAGGTGGCTCAGAGGTTAAGACCGCTGGCGTTAAGCCAGGCAGTGGTGGTACATGCCTTTAATCCCAGCACTTGGGAGGCAGAGGCAGTGGATCTTTGTGAGTTCGAGTCTAGCCTAGACTACAAGAGCTTGGTTCCAGGACAGGCTCCAGAGCTACACAGAGAAACCCATTCTCGGAAACCAAAAAGAGCACTGGCTTCTTCCAGACAACCTAGGTTCATTTGCCATCATCCACACAGTGGCCCCCAAGTCAGCAAACTCTAGCTCCAGGGGACCCAGTGCTTTTCCTGACTTGACATGGTGAACAGTCGCACGCACAGGCAAAACACCCCACATCTAAACAAAGTGGTTTTAAGGAGAAAAAGGAAATCTTTACAAAGGTAGAGAATAATTGAGGAAGGCCTCTGGCCTCCACACAAAAGAGAAAAGAAAGTTCCTTGGGGTATTCAGCACCTGCTTCTTCCGGCTCTGAGTGGAGGTTTTGCACTCGTCTCCGGAAGCTCATTCACAGGGAAAACTAGTTTGACTTCACTGAACATGGCATTCTTCAGATTTATTGGCAGTGTGCCTCAGAGCCTCAGCCATAGTGCTAGGGACCTATGTTGGGACCCCAGGGGAAGTGGCAGCCCTTTTTCTCCAGCTCATCTGGGCTGCTTTTCCCCACAGTGGGTATCACAGGCTGAAGGAAGGGGCAGTCCCCACCATATTTGAGTCTTTCTCCAAGTTACGTCGAACAACCAAGACCAAGGGGCATGGTTATCCACCTGGCCTGCCTGATGTCAGCCGGCTCCGGCGATGCAGGAAGCGGTATGTGCAGGAGGGGGATGCCCCATCCTCCCCCCAGGGCTGAGGGACTGGACTGCGATTGCCAGCATCTTCACTAAACAGCGTTCTTGCTGCCTACACCCAGTAAAGGGGCTAAGGTGTTAGGGAGTCTACATGGGCATATGAGAGTGGCCTGGTATGCCCCCAGTTGGCTAGTCAGTTTCTTTCTGTCTCCCCTCCAGCTGCTCTGAAGGTCAAGGACCCACAACTCCGTTTTCCCCAATTCCTGCTAGCATCATCTGCTTCCCCGTGGAAGAAGCCTCAGCACCTGCTACTCTGCCTGCATCCCCAGCTGTGAGGCTGGAACCTGGCCTTAACAGCCCCTTCTCAGATCTTCTGGGCCCTCTGGGTGCCCAAGCAGATGAAGCAGGCTGTAGTGCCCAGCCTTCACCAGAGCGGCACCCCTCCCCTCTTGAGCCACGGCCTATCTCTCCGTCTGCTTACATGTTACGGCTACCACCACCTGCTGGAGCCTACATCCAGAATGAGCACAGCTATCAAGTGGGGAGTGCCTTGCTCTGGAAGAGGAGAGCTGAAGCGGCTCTTGATGCTCTGGACAAGGCCCAACGCCAGCTGCAAGCCTGCAAACGGCGGGAGCAGCGGCTTAGGCTTCGACTGACCAAGCTGCAGCAGGAACGGGCACGAGAGAAGCGGGCACAGGCAGATGCCCGCCAAACCCTGAAGGACCATGTACAGGACTTTGCTATGCAGCTGAGCAACAGCATGGCATGAGGACACACTATGGCTGTGTCTCTCTTCCTCAGAGACATTTGATTGGAACTGCATCTACCAGGCTGGCCAGAAGTCACAATAAAGTGGATGCTAGAAAGAGACCCTGCTGTCTGGTTCAGCTGGGGGTGCCAGCTTCCTCCCCAGACAGTGGCCAAAGCCCCAAAGGGCTCAGACCCTGGCAGGTAACCTCTTGGCCATGGGGAATCTTTTTCTGCAGTCCCTCTGCTTATTGAGTTACTCTTTCAAGGTAAGAAAGCCAGCTCCTCTGAGTTCGGCTCTGCCCCCCTCCCTGTCCTTTTATGAGTCAGGCTGATATCATTGAAGCTTAGAGATGACCTTGAACTCCTAATCCTCCTTCTTGTACCTTCTGAATAGGATGATAGGCATGTGCCATTGTGTACAATGTCAGACTTGGTTCTCATGTGAAGGTACAGCAAGCTTCTGCCTGCTCCTGGCTGCATTTAGGAAGACTCAACAGCAACATAGGGTGCTACACGTGTCAGGCTGAAGGCCACACTTAGGGAAATATAGATCCTGGCACCGATACTGTATATTTATCTTGGGAACATAGGCTTCTTACTATAGCTTTGTCCATGGTAAACACCAAGCACATGGTCTCTCCCTACTGCTCCTTGGGCACATAGCTCAAACACAGTTGAGTTTCCAGCTGAGTTTATACACAAGGTTGTCAAAGTTTTCTTTATGGAGCCCTGGGTGAATATGTTTATTTGTATCCTGTGTAAAGGAGACCATTGAAGGTCCAGTTACAGGGGTCAGCATGAAGCAGGATTTGTAGACCGAAGTTGTCAGGTGTGCCCCCCCCCAAAAGCTTGGATACAATCACCACCTTGGGGGAGTGGCTCTAACACAGCACAACTGACTCACCCAACCTGCCTGGCTGCCCACTGTGGGCTGGCACCCTCCACTCCCCTTCGCTGCTGCTGCTGCTTGAGCTCAGCTACCAGCCTCAGCTTGTGCCTAGTACCTGGCCACTTCCTGGCTGTATGGGACTGCCACCCAGGGCACCTTTCTACCTGGAGCCCCACAGTATGGAGTGAATGGAGCATAGGAGGGAACTATGTTCTGTGTTCTAAGGCCAGGAAGACCCAAGCATTTCTCCAAAATGAGTTCTAGCTTCCTAGGACAGAGTAGGTTCCTCTACTAAAAAAAAAAAAAATCCACTGGGCTGTATTAGGATGTAGGCTTTCATGTCTTGATGTCAGGTAACAAGGATGGATGCCCCAGACAGTCTAGGTCTCTGAGGAGATATCTCAATATGCAATTTTCTCTTCCTTGTGACTGACACCATATTGACATAGGTAGAACAGGGAAGATGTTCTAAATCCACATCTGGGGAATCTCCTAAGCCACAGAACTGTCATGTGCTTCAGGAAGCAGACCAAAGGTAGCTACCATGCCAGCCAAGTGTGTATGTAGCATTGCCCCAGCTTTAAAGGAGGCATGTCAGTGACAGAAGATACACAGGAGCATCTGCTGACTTCTCTGGCCCAGATATGCATTCTGGGTGGACTGAGCTACACTTGCTGCCCTGTGGGCTGGGAGGAAAACCTTCCAAAGTCTAGGTCAGACCACTGTCAATGGTCCCCATTCTTAAGTTCTGGGTAAGGAGTGGAGTATAGCCTATTGCTAGGTAACTTGCCAAGCCCTTACCCTGACAATAGGATTCCATGCTGGATCTACAGCACACCACGGGGAACACAAAGCCAGACTTCTGCATCTTTCTACTGCTGAGTGGTATCCCTGAGTTTGGTCTTCTTGGGAGAGGTGCCAGCTGGAAAGTGAGTCTGCTTCATTTGCCATTCCCAGTGGGGCCTGTGTCCACAATGAAGCATGCCCTCTAGGAATTTGGTACACCTCAGTGCCTTGTACAAGCTGGGAACCATAGGTGGGATCACTCTGTAGGTGGAGATGTGGCCAATCGGTTGAGGGTCATCACTCTCCAAACAGGTAGAGTCCTCACAAAGATCCTCAGATGTCGGCACCCAGCTCTGCACACTGCTTGTCAGAGATGTGGGAGGCCAGGGAGTCTATGATGTCCAGCAGCAGCTGCTGGCTCAACAACCGCAGAGTGGGCAGCTTAGAGACCTGCACAGATGACCAAAACTAGATGAAATCAGACTCCCAGGAGGACCAGGGTGGGCAGCTGAGTCCTCTTGGGGTCCAGCCTGCTCAGGGCTTGGCTGTCTGAGGACAGTGGGCAATGGCCAAGAGGTGTCTGGGCCTGCTGGGAAGGGCTGGGATCTAGAGCACTGGGGCCGGAGCCTGACCTTGGTGAACTGGTGCACAATGATGTGCAAGCAGTGCCGCTTCATATCCAATGCCTGCGTCTTGTCAGCCGCCTCCAGAATCTGTAACGGCAGGAACCATGAGGCCCAGCCCAGCTCACCCACGGACAGAGGTGTGGCCCGGAGGTACCAAGCAATACCTGTAGCACATTCTGCACTGTTACGTTCATCTCCAGGTTCTGCTTGCAGTACGCCTGCAGTCTGTTGTTGTAGAAGCCATAGTAGTATGGGGCTGCAAACAGGTAGCTGGGCACAAGTTAAGGAGCTGCCAAGTCAAAGGATACATACTTGCGTTCACCCATCCTGCCACATCTCTTGACCTCCTTGGGAGGGTACTAGTACACAGTACACAGACCTCAGAAGCCAGAGCTCCAGTTTGTGCCTCAGCTGGCTTGTTCTCTAATCTGGTTCTGAACCATTTCAGGCTCAAAGGCCCCAGTCAAGATCCAAAGAAAACCTGAATCCTCTCATTCCCATGTGCACATCCACAGAACTTCTCCAAGCCCTCGCTGGCTCCATCAGGTATCCCTGCTTCAAACACTACTGACAAAAAGCATAAGGAATCACTTTGTCCAGTAGGCCCAGCACCAGCACTGCACACTCTAGAATTAGGTGTCAGGCCAAGATCACCCAGCCAACAGCAACAGGGACCAAACATGTCTAAGGGATGCTAAGACTTCTCATTTGTGACCCAGGAGCACCAGCAGATAAAGGATGCAGTGAGTCCTCAGGGGGCATGTTGACCTCGCCATAGTAGATGTAACGTAGCATGGACTCGAAGGCCTGTCTGCTAGGCACCATCTCCCCAATAGAGATGTTCACCTGCCCATCCTCCGGCATGAATGAACGGAACATGGCCTCAAAGTAGCTGCAAACAAGGAGGATAGATCCCAACTCTCAGGAAAAGAAAGTATCGAGGCCCCTGCCCTGCCCTCCCTCAAACACCCTCAACATACCTAGACCGGGCAGCTAGGATGGCTTTGTGGGCTGGTCGTGGGTGGCCATCTAGCAGTAGTGTGATGTCACAGAACTCTGAGCCTGCCCCCTCCAAGTATGCCTTCATGTCCTGGATCAAAGATGTGCCTGGGGGGTGTAGAAGGACCTTAGAAGACTCCCACTTCCACCCTGAATGAAGAGGCCACCTTTGCTTTCTGGACCAATAAACACCTCTCCATAGTGACCATGTCGCTGCTCTGCTCAGAGTTTCCCCAAATCAGAAGTGCTTTTCCTTCCCTCGGCCCTCAGGACACCTGAAAAATGCAAGTCCTTGTTCTGGCCCTCAGCGATGCTGCACCAATACCCGATCTTCCATGACGTGCCCGCTATGCCCAGCTCCCAGTCTCATGCTGGACTCCCCTCCTGGCTCTCATGCTAGTGGCAAGGGCTAGTACAAGCCCCAAAGCTGGGGAAGTGAAGATGCTATCAATCTTCTCCACCGGGTAGGACAAGAAGTACTAGATGATAGGTAGCTGCAGCTGCCTTTCTTACTTGACATCAGATCTGATCAGCCAACCAGAGAAGGCACAGGGCACTCTAAGGAGTGGGTTTTGTGGGTCCCCAGGCTCGCTGGTACACAGCTTGCTGTGAAAGCCACTATGAATACTTTGAGATAGACTGCTTCTGTCCCTCCCTGCTTTTATGATTAGGAGCACCTGGTGGGCCGCAGAGCCACCCTTACCCTGAGGGCCTGGCAGGTAGGTTAAGGCTCTTATCACCAGTTCCCTACCAATGTCCACAGGTTGATCCGAGGGGGCTCGAGGGGGCGGCTGCTGCTTCCGCCTCACAATCTCTACAATCAGTGGGGACGAGAGGCGCTCGAACTCCTTCATCATGATCACCTGATTGAAGTGGGATTCCTTCACTATGAAGTTCAGGCAGTGCTCCTGAGACAGACAGGCACAGCAGGCGATTGGAATCAGGTCAAAGCCCAGGCTGGGCAGCAGAGTTTGCAGTGACGGACAAGGGGATACACCCCACCCCACCCAGGAAGGCCTAGGCTGAACCCAGCTGGTACCTTGAGCTGGCCCAGCTGGAGTCTGGCTGCACTCTCACACACAACCAGCACATTTTGCAGATCCACAGAGGCCTCAATGTACTGCCGGCACAGCTGCTCAAGGCGACACAGCTGGAAGCTTAGCGCCAACTTGTAGACATCCATGATGAGCAGCACGTCCTCTACATGGCCTGTGCCAAAAAGCCCTTGAGCCTAGGGCCTCAGGAAAGGAGGGCCTAGAAAAGGGCCCAGGGCTCTCTCCATGCATAAGAGGGTCAGGGATGCAAGATGGCAGCTGGACTACATGCCAGCTGACTATGACTTGTGCCTCAGGCACATCTGTAACAGCCCTCTCTGCACCACCTCTGACTCTCTACATTCCCTGCCCTGGACTGCACCACCCATACCCAAAGCGGACCTTTCCGTGGGTACTTGATCTTGTCTGTGTAGAGAAACTGCATGAGCACCTCGAATGGCCGGGCCTCAGCCTCACGAATGGCCACACGTAACAGGGGCAGCCGTGCCCTGCCCACAGCTGAACCAGAGGCTTCCCTGGGAGCTAGAGCCCCATCCTCCTCCAGCTTCTGTGGGGAAAAGGGAGCTCAGGGCACCCTAGTAAATGGTGGCCAAAACTTCCCAGTCTTGGGGAATAAGGAAGACCTTACCTGGGTCAGCCACTCTCGAGCCTGCAAGATCTTCCTACGAAGCCAGCGGCTCCGTGCAGTGACGATGGCAACATGGCCCTGCACACACTCTTCCTTCTGCATAAAGGATGAATAGTATGTGGGTGAAAGCACAGGACCCCTGCCCTGGGGACAGATGCCAGCAGGCCAGGGCAAAGCTCTATTCAACAGCTATAGTAGGTGAGGCTGGTATAGGTCAGTCACCTACCTCACCAAGCACAAACTCCACATCACAGAACTGGCGGCCCTCCCAAAGGCGCCCATAGTCTTCATGCAGCGTGCACTTAGGATAGCAAGAGAACTGCAGAAGGAGACTCAGTGAGCAAGCAACAAAGTCCTGAGACCAGCCAGCCATGTGACCCTCAGAACAGATCAGGTGAGGGCTGTAATGCCTGGGCCAGACTGAAGCCTCCAACGTCAACTGTTTTTTTCCTTGACAAAGGCTCCCAGGCTTTAGGAAGGGTGCATCATTTCTAAAAACCTGGACCCAGGTACTCAAGCAACCCCATCTCCCCGGACCCACACTGAAACAGATTCATCCATGCTTCCACTATGCCAGGGGCCCCTATACTAACAACCTGTTCCTCAAGGTTTGGGAAGGGGCTCCAAGGTTTGGGAAGGCTGGCTCCTCTCAGCTTTCCCTAGGCTGATTTCCCTGGAGGCCCTAACACAGAGCCCAGCTTGTCTACTCCTTTGCTGGTTCTGTGTGCTCCCCTGGTACGCTTCATACTCTGCATTAAGGCTCCCTTCCTTCTAGCGTCATCTCTGCCTATCTGGACCTCTCCACCAGACTACTCAGAGATACTGTCAACTCACAGGCTTAGCTATCAACAGGCACCCTTGCATGGCCCTAGCCTCACCCACTGGCCTCAGTTGCCTCCCTGGGGCCCATCTACTCAGCAGGCCTCACAGGCCCAATAGCTACACACCTGGAACCTGTACATTTCCCCACTGCGAATGTTGTTGTCCACTGTGCCCCCAAAGATGTACATGGCATCAGAGATGACAGCAGCTGCATGGAAGAGCCTCCCACTGGGCAGCTGAGAAGAACAAGTAGACAAGTAATGGGATGGGGGCCAACAGTGAACCTGCTGTGGCCAAGCTAGTGTCACGGATCCATGTGGCCATGAAAGAGGAGAGGCCAAAGATCCCAGTCCCTTGCAGGTGCAGAGGGAGGCTGGGAGGCTGGGATGGGGCAGAGGGCAGGGCAGGTTGTACAGAACCCCAGGTTAACAGCATATTTGGGGCACTGTGTCACACGACCAGAGGGTAAAGCCTGGGTACCCAGAGCCACATGCTGCTCTTCCAAGAGCCCTGCTCTACCCTCTATGAGAGTTCCTGCTTCAGAGAGTAATGGAATGTTAATAAGCACCCTTGCCACTCACCTCTGATGCCAGGTGGACAGGCTGCTTGGCTGAAGTGGTGCCAAAGTCTAAGCCAAACACATCTCTGGACTTCTTAAAACTGCTCCTCTCCTCTGAGGTTAGGATTGATGCCTCCTCAGAAGAGGAAGCTCGCTCAGGCACTTCAGCCCCACCAACCTTGAGGAAAACATATGCAGGAAGGTAACAAGCCGCCATTCCTTCCAGGGCTCGCTATGGGCTCCAGAGGAGGGACCAGACATTAGGTGAGGCTGTGAGGCTGGTCAGGGTGCTTCCCAGAGGTCTGCAGTACAGTGCGACTGACGGAATGCAGGCATGGAACCCTGAAGGACATAGAACTACAGACCTTGAGAGCTCTCAAGCTGCTCTTCTTGACTATATGGGACCAAGGGAATCCAGGTCAGAACTCACCTCACTGTCAGAGCTGGGCTGGACAACCTCCCAGGTCTGGAAGTCCACATCATAGCAGTGCAGCTCATTGGGCAGTGTATTGTCCGCTGCACCCCCAAACACATAGAGATGGCGGTCAAAGGCCACCATGGTGTGTCCATAGCGCCGCTGTGGTGGGGGTGGGGAGCCCCGGAGCAGGTGCTCAGTAGGGATGCGTGTCCACCTGGGGCCATGACCATGAACCAACACTGGGGTGGGGGCTCTGGTCTCTCGTACACTCCCCACAGAAGGGCCTCCTATGAGGTTCCCCTAAAGTCCTTGTAGTGCCAGTCTAAAGGGAAGTCACAGGCCTATGTGTCCAGCATCCCTTGACCTGTTTAGCTCAGGCATTGGCTCTACTCAGCTCCATGCAACCCACCATGGGGTCCTACCCAAGCTCCCTCTCCTCCCGCCATCATAGAGCAGACAGCAGTGACAGGGCAGAGCCTCTGCTAGTCTGCTCTGGGAATGGAGCTGTACAGACTTGTGTTGTCCCGATTGTTCTGCTCACTGCCCTAACAGTAGAGTCCCCACCTGGGAGATGCCTGCCCAGGCACTAATGCTCCTCCAGTACTTCTCTCCTCCAGGGGCTCCCGGGACTTGACAACAAATCCCCTTTTCTGCTAAGTTAGCTGAAGAACCAAAAGAGATGCAGGCTCATTCCATGGCTGCCCCAGTACTCAACAAGATTCCTTCCACCTAGATTTCTGGCAGCTTTTAAGTCCCCCCACAAAGCCCTAGTCCTTTTTCTCTATTACTTCCAGTGCCAGAGGCCAGTCGCATCACAGGGTGCTAAGGCTAGCCAGCAGCCAAAGGAAGTAGACCGCCTACTTTACCCTGCTTATCTTGTGCTATCCCATGAGATTAGTGCTAACCACATTTGTTAGCAGTGTCAATGAGCAAGATACACAGGGCAAGAGGTACCCTTTTGACTCAGGCCATATCTTGCTGAGCTACAGCCATAGCCCCCCAAGGGCCTATGAGGGTGTCAAACGCTCATACTCCAGGCTGTATGCTCTGCTATATGTGGGAATGAGGAGAGATCACAACAGGTGACAGACACAGGAATGAGCATTATTCATGTCCCTCAAAACCCAGGAAACTCACGTCTTGTCCTTGAATTCGAACTGGAAGAGGTTGTTGGTTATCTTGGCTCCACTCTGCCCTGAGAACACGAACATCTTATCCCGGCACACAGCCACAGGGAAGTTGCAGCAGGACGGGGGAATCTCCCCACTCTGGGCCACCTGCAGTAGGGGCACAGCTCAGCCAGTGCCTCACAGGCCTGGGGCTGCACTATCCTACACTTGGAAGTGAAGAAATGTAGGTAGCTTCCAGCCTCCTCACACCCACACACATGGACCCAGTTCTGATCAGCTGAGGCTAAAATCGGGAGGTTCATTTGAAACTAAAGATGTAATTTCTACAAGAGAAATAAAGTACCAGGGAAAAGCAATGAACAAAAGGTTGCCCTGCTGTGTTCACATGAGGGTGGACTGGAAGAAGTCACATCTATCACATGTGGCACTCTGCCCATCCTGGACTTGGAGCTTTTTCCTTCCTCTGACTCCACCTTGGCTTCTAGGGATCAAAGCCGGGGATGTGTGCATGCTACTACCATGGACTACAGCCTCAACTCCAAAGCCTTTTATTATCTGATGATTCATTCATTTTGGAGACAGGGTCTCTCTGTGCAGCTCTGGATAACCTAAAACTCGCTATGTGGCCCAGGCTAACCCCAAACTCATTCTGTAGCTGAGAATCACCCTGAATTTCTGACCCACCTCCCAAGCGCTCCCAAAGGCATGCATCTCCACACCCAGTTTATGTGGATCTGGGGATCAAACCCAGGGCTTCATGCATGCTACATTACCAACTAAACTATATCCTCAGCCTCTACTTAATACTGGAATTGGGCTGGGGGGGGTGTCAAGGAAAGAAAGAGGCGGGCCTTGGTAAAGGGAAGAAGGTAGTCTCTGTCATATGCCACCTTAGCACCTCTCACTCATATACCAACTTCCTTTACCCTC
Source organism: Dicrostonyx torquatus (assembly GCA_028555095.1). Classification (NCBI taxonomy): domain Eukaryota; kingdom Metazoa; phylum Chordata; class Mammalia; order Rodentia; family Cricetidae; genus Dicrostonyx; species Dicrostonyx torquatus. Next base: position 1,652,138 of record JAQHUG010000294.1, read on the forward strand.
CCCACCTCTTGATGCTGCAAAGCCCCCCCCGCCCAGTGCCCCTGACTTCCCACCGGCATCATACTCCCTGCACCCCTCACCTCCTCCCAGCATGTGAGCTCTCGGTCTTGGAGGCCAATTGTCCACATATCATTCAACCTGCATGAGGACAGAGGAGACAGGATCCTTTGGTCCTGAGCTGGAGAGATAGCTCCAGGGAAGAGCCACTTGCCATGTGTCAGGAGACAACCGTGCCATTTTCTTAAAGAAACAGGAACTTCTGGGAAGAAGATGCTGTATCAAATCCCTGCACCCAGCCCCCTAGCAGCTCTCACTTCCTGCTGACTCTCTGACCAGCCAGAAGTGGCTTTACACATAACACCTGGGGTACGAGACAGGGCAAGCCACCCGAGGCAGGGAAAAGACAATGTGTCTCATAAAGCCTACTGCTCCACGGTGCCATTACTGGTCTCTGCAATGCGCAGGTTTAGAATGGGCATGCACTATTCGGCTATCAGATAAATACAACAACTTTTCTAAACCAAGGAGGAAGCTTCATGTGGAGGCCCACACCTTTAACCCCAGCACTCTGCAGCAGGGGCAGGAGGAGCTCTGTGAGTTTAAAGCCAGCCAGATCTACACAGAGCTTTCCAGGACATCCAGGGCTACATAGAGACCTTGTCTTAAAACAGAAACAAAACATAAAACAATAAATAAACTGGGCTGGAGAGATGGCTCAGTGGGTAAGAGCATTGCCTGCTCTTCCAAAGGTCCTCAGTTTGATTCCCAGCAACCACATGGTGGCTCGCAACCACCTATGATGAGGCCTGGTACACTCTTCTGGCCTGTAGGCATACACATAGACAGAATATTGTATGTATAATAAATAAATATTTAAAAAAAAAACAATAAATAAACTAAGAGAAAACTATAACATGCGGAGGAACCCAGGGCTGGATTTGAGCTGAGATGCTTCCAGTCTCCAGGCCTCTGTAGTTCCAGATCTCTTTATCTGAAGAAATCCAGGGATCACAGACAAGCCTTACCTCCACACTCCTCTCCTGAGAAACTTAAAACCCACCAGGGTAACTTACCCCAGCCTGAGCACTCAGGTGCCAGGAGGGCTTATTCTGCCCCTGAGGACATACAGAAGTAGGGTACATGGGCAGCTACTTGCCTACCTGGCATTGCCATCATAGCCAGCAAAGATCCAGAGCTTGTCACTGTACACTGTGGCCCCATGGGCTGACCTGGCAACCGGCAACCTAGAACATAAACCAATGAGGAAGAACTGGAGAGAAGGCTCAACACTGAAGAGAACTCGTTCTTCAGGAGACGTAGGTTCAATTCCACATCCACATAGCAGCTCACAACCATTCCCCTGTAATTCCAGTTCCAGGGGGTCTGATGCTTTTGGGTCTCCTCAGGCACCAGGCATGAATGAGTACAGACATACATGCCAGCAAAATATTTGTGTGGGGGGTTATTTTTTTATTTTATATGTGTGTATGTACATATATATGTATATATATATATATATAATTTTTTTCTTTAATGAGGAAAGGTCATTAGAAAGGCTGAAGCACAGGGCTCTGTGTGTTCAGCAGAGCTCGGACCACATCTGCCTGACACTGGGGCTCAGAGGGCGGTGCTAGGGCACTGGAAACAAACAGCAGCACAAGAGGCCTGGGCAGCAGATGGTGAAACTGGGTATGATGGTACATATCTGTAAATCCTGGTACCAGGGACGAAAGGAGGAGGATCAGAAGTTCAAGACCAGCCTCAGCTACATGGCAAGCCTAAGGTCAGTGGGACTGTGTGACAGCCTGTCTCAAAACAAACAATGGAAAACATACAAAGGCAAAACCAAAAGAACCCTCCGAATGGGCAGGGGTGTGGCTCAGTTTGTTGACTGCTTTCCTAGCAAACCAGAGCCCTGGGCATGATTCCCAACACACACAAAACCAGGCATGGTGCAGTATATCTGTAACCCCAGCAGTCAGGGGCTGGAGGCAGTAGGATCAGATGTTTAAGGTTATCCTCAGCTATACACCGCAGGTTCAAAGCTAGCCTAGCCTACACGAGATCCTGTCTCAAAGATGGAGCAGGGAGAAATCAGATATAGGCCTTGGAATATGGCTCAATGATCGAGAACTTGCCTAGTATGAAAAAGACCTTGGGTTCTATTCCCAGTGCTAAGAAAAAAATAAAAAATAAAATAAAATACAACCAAAAGAAATTCTGTGGTCCACACAGGTCCAGCACCTCCCCAGGTGCTATGAAAATACTGAAGCGTGTACTCCCAAAACAGCCCCCCTGGGTCCTGAGAAAGAAGGGGATGTACGCCTGGGAGCAGGCTGAGGCAATGACTGAGTACAGCTCCTGGCTTCTGCCTGCTGTGGACACCCTGTGTCTGCCCCCCGGGACTCAGCAGTGATGAAAATCAAGCAGTTAAATCTCCCAGCCACAGGCTCCCTATCTGAAATGTGGCAGGAGGCACATCCCAGGCAGAAGGCCATTCTCTTACTGTGAAAGTTCCCAGCGAAACTTCCTCTTACCTCCCTTCAATTTTCCACTCTGTCCACTGGCCAGTTGCAAACTTGTATTCAAAGAGGTCATTTTTATTCTTCAAGTTAGAATTGGAATAAATATCTCCAGTATAGCCCCCTGGGTGAAGAGAATGGAAGTAAAGGTTAGAGCTAGGGTACCATTTTGGTATTTAAATGTGAGGGCCTAGTTAACGCGTACAAACCCCAGCACCTCTGCCCACCAAAACGCCCCCTGCATGAGCCCTGGGGACACAGAATGAGTAAATGGATGTTTCTTGCCCTAGCCATCAGAGAGGACACCCCCATTCCCATGAGCTCCGAACATTAGGGAAATCAGTCCTCTCAAGCCAGATGTTCGAGGCACTCCAGTGGACAAAGGCAGTGGGTAACACCTGCCCAACAGAGCTCAGAGAGCCTCCTGAAGGGTGGAGGAGGTGGGAGCTAGAAGTCTGTGGGTGCAGGAGGGTAAGAGGCTGCTTACCAAAGACGAACATGCTGCTCCCATAGACGACAGCTGAGTGGTGGTAACGGGGGGCTGGTGGGGTGCCAGTAGTAAAGGCTCTGGGAGAGACACAGGGTGAGGTTAGTGAGGGGTCAGGCAGGCACTGATACCTCCATACTTTGTTTTCCTTTCTCCCTCACTCCTTTTCTTCTACCTATCTTCCGTTTTTTCTTTTCAGGTTATGGTGTTGCTGTAAGTAGTCCCGGCTGGCATTGTAACTCAGGGTGCTATGTAGTCTAAGCTGGCCTCAAATTTGTCATCCTCCAACCTCAGTCTCCCAAATACAGGAATTAGAGAGGCATCACCATGACTACAGTAATTTATTTCTTTCAGACAGTTTCTCACTATAATGGCTAGGCTGGCTTCTAATTTATGGTTCAAGCGATCTTTCACTCAGTCACCCAAAGAGATGAGAGAAGGGATGTATGCCAGGACATCAGCTTTTCTTTACTTCTCTATTTCTAAGGTGCTGTTTCTCTCATAGAACCCCTAAAGGCATCAGTTACCAGGAGAAAGCTGAAGTAATAGGCACTAAACTCTTGCACATCCTGCCTAGAGGAAGGCCCTTGCTCTGCACATTTCCAAACCTCTAAGAGGCTTCTCAAAGTTTTTTCAGCCCCGAGACAGGGTTTCACAGGTAGCTCTGGCTGTCCTAGAACTCGTTCTGTAGACCAGGCTGACCTCAGACAGATCTGCCTGCCTCTGCCTCCCGAGTGCTGGCATTAAGTAGGGTCTTACTATGCAGTCTTGGCTGGCCTAGAAGTCACTGTGTAGACCAAACTGGCCTTAGTTCACAGATATCTGCCATGTGCTAGGACTAAATGTATGAGCCACCAGTGATGCCTGGCTAGGGGACTTTGTTTTTTTTTTTTTGTTTTTTTTTTTTTCAATCATTTGGAGGATATTTTATAATTTGCTTTTTCAAGTAAGCAACAGAACTTGATCCTGGTCTCAAGATACTGAGATTATGGGCGTGCACCACTATCCTCAGCTTTAGCAATTTATTTTTGCTTTTTGAGAGGGTCTTGCTATGTTACAAAGACTGGTCTCAGATTTGTCTGCTTGCCTCCCAAAAACTAGAATGGTAACTGTCTGCCACCACCACACCTGGCTCTATGTGAATTTTTTGCAGTGTTGGGTTAATGAACCTGGGAACTTGTGCTAAGCAAGCACCGCTACCACTGAGCTGAGCTACATCCTAGATTTTTTTTTTCTTTTTTCTTTTTGAGCTGGGGGTCCTGAACTCAAGCTGTTCTTGATTTATGATCTTCTGCCTCAGCCTCCTGAGTGCTGGTATCACAGGTGTATGCCACCATGTTCACCTGGCTTAAGCAACTTTTGATGAATAGTCACCAAGGCTTCAAAGTGATTTTCATTTTGTTTCTCACTGTGTATGTGTGTGTACAAATGTGTGTGTGTGTGGGTATGCCTGTAGGTGTGTGAATGAGTAAGTACCACAGGACACATGAGGAGATGAGGGGCAGCTGTGTGGAGCAGTTCTCGCCTCCATTTTTACTTGACTCTGATTATTGAACTCCGCGTACCAGGCTTACACAACACGTAGGGCTTTATCTGCTGAGCCATCTCGCTGACCAAAGAAATTTTTAAAAATTGAGAACTGGAACTGGAGTTTAATTCGTTGAGTTGGGCTTGCCTTGCCTGCACTAAGCCTCCTCAGCCTGCCTAGGCGAAGCTCTGAGTTCAATGCCCAGTGTTGCATAAACCAGACATGGGAGCAAATATCTGAAATCCCAGCACTCAGGTGTAGATGGAAGAGCATAAGCGGTTAGGGCCATCCTTCCCTACATAGCAAGTGTGAGGCCAGCCTGAGATATACATGAGACCCTGTCTTTAAAAAAAAAAAAAAAAAGGCTAAAGTACTTGCCTGACATATACCAGTGCCTAGATTTTATATCCAGCACAGAAAAATGAAATAAAAGAATTGGCAGCAGCTATATTAAGATCAAGTGTGAGAACAACGATTTCTGCTACTATGCCAGTGCTGCCAGGGGACCAGGCAGAAGGCGGGGTCCTAGTTGGTTGTGGGGGGTTTGTTGTTTTTGCTAACCTGACACAAGCTAGTTATCTGGGAATAGGGAAACACAGTTGAGAAGATGGCTCCATGATATCAGGCTGTAAGCAAGCCTATGCGGCATTTACTTAATTAGTGACTAATGTGGGAGGCCCCAGCTCATTGTAGGCGGTACCACCCCTGGGCAGGTGGTCCTGGGTGGTATAAGAAAGCAGGTTAAGGGCTGGAGAGATGGCTCAGTGGTTAAGAGCATTGCTTGCTCTTCCAAAGGTTCTGAGTTCAATTCCCAGAAACCACATGGTGGCTCACAACCATCTGTAATGAGGTCTGGTGCCCTCTTCTGGCCTGCAGACATACACACACAGACAGAATATTGTATACATAATAAATAAATGTTTAAAAAAAAAAAAAAAGAAAGAAAAGAGTCTGCAAAACAGGGGGCTGGAGAGATAGCTCAGAGGTTAAGAGCATTGCCTGAAACCAGTTCAATTCCCAGCAACCACATGGTGGCTCACAACCATCTGTAATGAGGTCTGGTGCCCTCTTCTGGCCTGCAGACATACACACACAGACAGAATATTGTATACATAATAAATAAATGTTTAAAAAAAAAAAAAAAGAAAGAAAGCAGGCTAAGCGAGCCACGAGGAGCAGGCCTGTAAGTAACACTCTTCCATGGCTTCTGCTTCAGCACCTGACTCCAGATACCTGCCTGGAGTTCCTGCCCTGACTTCCTTAAGACAGGGCATGATGGCAAGTGGAGCTGCCCTGCCTGGCTGAGTGTCCAGGGTAGTCACATGACCTCCAGAGCCCTGCATCCTCCTTTTTCAAAGACCCCATCCCAGAAGGCTGCTGGAGACTCCAAAGGGATGTCCTGCAGACCACAGAAGGGGCTGTGTGACGCTGTGCTCCTGTGTGAGCAGATGATGGACCTAGCAAGTCCAGTAAACCCTCAGTTGTAAGCTGATCCCAGACATGGACTGCTGCAGGAAACACAGTATATGGCACCCCAAGAGGGCAGGTAGCTCATGTGCAAGGGCACACAGCTGAGATTGTGGTTCACAGGGTTTGCATGCTGTTCAATGCCTGTGTGGGGTCTACTGGCAGACAACTAGCTCTAAGAAACAAGGGTGGGACAGGAGCATGGAGGTGGCACTCTGAGAAAACTTATTAGCTGAGGCCTGCCCATGCCCTCTCTGAAATCCAACAGCAGCCTCCAACCCAGGAGAAATTCTGGTGACTGAAGCTCCCTCTCAGGTCAGAGTCTAAATACCACCAGCTAGACCAGACAGACAGCATTTAGGATAATCATTCTCACAGAAAGCCGTGAGAAGGAATAAAGCCATCTACGGTTCTCCTCTGTTCTATTTCCCTCTGGCCCTCCATGATGAGCTGACTCTATTCGCCAGGGAAAGCAGCATAGTGTTGCTGCTCTCCAGGAGGATAGGCGGGCCCTGGAGCTCAGAAGCTACCCACCTGCACCAGGAGCAGTCCTTCACATCGAACCGCAGGAGATCGTTGAGCATCGTCTTTCTGAAAGGCAGAGAGAGAAGGTGGCAGAAGCCAGGCCACCGTGTGAAGGTGTTACCTCACCAGGATCTTAGAGATGGGCAAGGGTGTGCACCCAGGGTTGGAGACAACAGGAAGGGCCTGGTTCACTGACCTTAGACTCAGACAACCCACCAATGTCCAAAGAACAAAATTAGTAACTAGTGATATGGGCAACTAGGGCTCCCACATTGACAGGGCCAGCCCGATCCCCACCAGCTGCCCACTGGCCCAGAGGCTGGAGTCACTCACACTCACTCCAGCCCTCAGAACTCCTACATTTAACCCTTCCGAGGCTGCACTACGATGAGAGATGCTGGCTCAAATATCAGTGGAGACTACATGTTTTTCCACCTCCCTGCCACCTGCTATAACAATTGCATTAAGATGAACCACTGTCCACTGGGTCAGCCTACATCACCGCATGTTACCAACTCTTGTTAAGGTGGAAGAAGAAAAGTGAGCCAACGGCCCTCAAGCAGTCCTGTCAGACCAGGCCTTTACAGGGCATCCCTGTCTTGCTCAGTCTGTGCCAGGTGGGTACCCTCCCTGACTTCATGTTATGGGAGAGAAAGCATGGCCGAACAGCTAGGAGGGCAAAGCTTAGAAGCTGGTATCATGCCCTCCTTCATTTAACTCCTACTTAAATTCCGTGGTGCTTGTTAAAATAATGGGAGGCCACTGTTTTGAACTGAGTTCCTATTCTGGGCCCCCAAAGGCCAGGGCAAACCAGAACAGGGGCCAAATGCCTCATAAACTCAAGCATTAAGCATCAGATAACCCCCAAACCTAACAGTTTCCCTGCAAAACTGGAGACTGCAGTCTTCCTGGGTCTGCATGATGAGGAGGCCCCTGCTAAAGCTCTGAAGAACTCGAGCCTAGCTGACCAGGCCCCACCCCCAGGTTTCCTTGCTCCTACCTTTCAAGGTGCAAAGGTGCTACTGCCCGGTAGGAACTCTTCCTTCCACTGTTACACGGAGGCTGCCCTGGTTTATCTTAAGTCACAGTCAAACAGAAGCATAATTCAGCTTTCTCTAACTTTCTTTTGAAGCTGCATACCAAAACCACTACCACTTATCACCACACAATTGTCTACCTGCTCCAGAAAACGCTAAGGACAGCGACATAAGGTGGTGACCTTATGTTGGACACTGGTCTTTTTTGGTATGGGGAATACTTACTAAGGCTCATCTTTTAACTCAGTAAACGCTGACTGGGACATCTGGGCACTGGTACAGAGAGGTGAGGAGAAAGATGCCTTGTCTTGGCAGAGGAAATAGATCAGCACCAACACTTGCAGGCTGGGGGGTGGGAGGTGGGGCAAATGGAGCTGGTAGAGGTAAGTGAGGCCAGAAAGGCCTCGTCCCTAAGGAACACTAGAAGGGAAGCGATAAGTGTACTTGGGAAGGAACAACAGGCTGGACAGCAGGGTGTTTCGAACAATTCAAATGCAAGGCAGCCAGAGGGCCAGCTGAGAATCAGGAAAACAAGAGTGTGCAGTAGGCCTCATACACTCCTGGGAGGACTTGCTTTTACACAAGGAGGTGCCAGGACATTATAGGGCAGTGAGCTGAGAGGAACACGCTCTGACTGACAGCAGTTGTAAATGCAACCCCAGCTGCTCTTGAAAAAGAGGGTGTGGAGATAAATGCCAGAGGACCATGGCCAAGTGTGCATGCTCTAATAGAGTCCTGAATATCTCACCTGCTCTAGATCAGCTACCCCAGGTAATCTACAGGACCAAGACTGTAGTCCCCTTCCTGGAGCAGCAATTCCTGCCAGCCTAGTACAATCACTGTTAGCCATATCCCCCATTAGGCCATACCTGGTCTAGCTCCAGAGTTAGCACCAGCCCTAATCCATCCTTTGTGTTGCAGATAAACTTTGTTACCCTATGTGAATCTTGTCTGAGAGTTTCCCATGGATACAAAGCCTGTGTAAAATTTGGTTAGGGGGCAACCCTGAAAACCCTGGTACCTCATGAATCAGGTATTTGCATTTGGCATTGTATTTCTGGAAGGTTCATTCAGGTTGTTTTGAGTATATGGAAATCTACTAGCTAACAGGTAATTATAGGGAAAAATAAAAATGCTGAAGGGCTAAGGGAAAGGCTTCAGTCCACAGAGGCTGGGTCCCCTGTGGCTGTAAAGGTTAAGTTCATCCTCAAAGTCTCTGAGTCTTCATTTTATGGACCTGTGTGAACCCATACACCTGCGTCACGCTACCTGCGACAAACCGCAGCTTAACTAAGAAGTCTGTGTGCATGGAGACGCTCGCCAGAACTGCAGGTCATTTCCAGGAAGATTATTTTCCAGGAAGTTAAAGCAACACAGGGAAATCTCCACCAGAAGTAAGACATGTACAGCATCAATAAAACTAATTTTGGATGCAGCTAGAGGGCTCAGCAAGTGATGGCACTTGTCACCAAGGCTCGCAATCTGAGTCAACTCCTACATATTGTGGTCTGATCTCCATATGCACCCCCACAGAAATGATGTAAAACCAACAACAAACATGTTCTCCATGTTACAAAGCAAGCAAGTGGGCAAAGCCTAGAGGAAGTATAGGGAGAGAAGAAAAGTGCCATTCAGGGTGATACAGGCTGATTCAGGGTTTATACAGGGTGATAAATTCAAAACAAGTATATTTCCATGTACTGAGCATGCGCTGCCGTTTGAATGCCCGAGTGAGAGGGCTTTAAGGGCAGGATCTTCCTCACCATAACTTGAGAACCAGGTACAAGGTACCTCACAGATAGGGAAATAGAAGCTCACAGGACACGGCTAATGACTCCCATTCTCAGACAACAGTCCGTCTTACTGTCATCGTCCCCTGCCACCACTCCCATCAAAACAGGCAAACTCACCCGTTGTCTCCGCCAAACACATAGATGGCATCCTTATATGCCACGACTGTGTGCTTGCTGCGCCTAGAAAGAAAAGGTGAAAGGTGGTGGGACCGGGACTCTCCTGGCTGATACCCATGGTGGCTGCCACATAAGTTTGGGTAAAGTCTCTCAAATGCCAAGATCTACAGAGATCCTTCAATTTCATCAGACAGCAAAGACACACCGAGGAGTCTTTAGACTCCCACCCATACCTCTGCTCGGGGACCCAAACTGGACCCTTAGAAACACAACAAACAGGTCTGGTACTCTGCCTAGGGTCACTACTGACCCCAGGACATCACATGGGGTCTCACCCCAGAGCCCATCCTGGGACTTCCTCAGCTCTCATCCCCACTCCCAGTGCCTTCAGGATCCCCTGTACATTGTCGTACCGGGCGCCCACGAATTCGTCGCAGGGCGGGAGGCGCCGCCAGCGATGCACTGTTTCGAAGGGTCCAAAGTTGAGCGTCAGGTACTCGACACTATCTGAGCAGCTGTGGTCAAAGTCCACGCTCGGAGCCACCTTGGAGCGCACCCCTCCGGCCAGGGCCCCGGCTCCGATCGGGCCCCCCAAGCCTCCGGGCGCAGCCATCCCCGGTTCAAGCCGGATGAGCTGCCCAGGTTGCAGGGCTCACAGCCACCGCCCGGGCCTCGCCAAGGGACTACATTTCCCGAAGAGCCTTGCGCCAATGCTGTAGCACGTCCGGCCAGCTTGCACGCTAGCTAGGCCCGCCTTCCCGACAAGCCTTGCGCTCTCCGCCGCACGGCAAGATGTCAAGGATCCTGCGGCGGGGCTCTTCACGTTATTATGCAGTGAGCATTTCACATTCTGAAAGCATTTGTGACCAAGAATCGGCTTGGATTTCCCCTTTCGGGAAACGCGCTCTAACCAGAGCAAGAGCATGCCTTGTAGTTAGGCTTTGCCATCGCCCGGAAGCTACCACCCCGGAACTCCAAAATGAGGCTTCCGGCTTGTAGGCGGCTCCACTGTCCACTTTCTGTTTGCACCCCCCAAATCCTGGCCTTCAGTGCTCCCCTCTCCCCTTGGCGTTCTTATTGTCTGGAACTCTTGGTGGCGGACAACCACTGGGATCTCCGTTCCTGCTTACGAGCAGGAGCTTCATTTATTTCTCCATTTGACCCAGGACCTGATGGGCACTTGGCCACACCACAGACAGTGTATTTTAACATGTGGTTTAATGCCGGTTGAATTGTTCCTTCACCTTTGAAATGAGGATTCAGAAAGTTCAGGCAAAAGGGACACATGAAGTCGTGAAAATAAAGTCGTAAAGCTAATTGGTTTTCTAATTTCAACTTGGTTGTATTTTTTTTCTTTTTGTGGTAAGCGTTTATAAACGTAAAATAAAAAAAAAAAAGTCATGAGCGGCTTCACAATGGCTGACCTAGCTGTACAAAAGATCATCGAGAAATACTGAGTAGGACAGGGCAAGTTTTTGAGGGGCTACTGTAATCCAGCTGAGTATTTTTATTTCTGAGTATATAACAATGAGGTGATTTAATAATAGTAATAAAACAGCTCGGGTTGCTGTGAAGAGCATGGAGTCTTGCCACAGGTCCCAGCTCCTGTCTTTCTTAAGTGGGCAAATACAAAAGCTGCCTCTGGCTTCTTGAAAACAAGATCTCATGTAGCTCAGTATGGACTCAGACTTCTGCTATTACAGGTATGTCACACCATACCTAGCTCTCCCTCTAGTGTTGGCCCAATTACACTGGGACACAGATCTGTAGATAACACGTGTTTTAATTTCAAGGTCATGTTGCAGGGTCTTGCAGGGAAGACAGTCCTAAGTGAGGAAATTGGCAGAGCCTGTTGTGCCTCTAAGACCAGCTGTTAATGACAGCTGAGGCCTTGGATGGACCTTCTTCTGGAGGCAGCAGGAGCCTCTCTGGAGGGGAGGCAGACAGTTGAAGGCTGGTCTTGGTAGGACTCAGATTCCACCCTGGGGGATCCTGGGAAGTTGGAGATTGGCACTTGCCCCCAGGATGTGATCTCTGACCTTGGTGCCCCAGAGGCCTGCCCAAGTCCACCACAGTAGAGCTCAGGATCCTTTCCCTGTGAGCCAAGACATGTCACCGGTTCTGTAGGAATGAGAGGCTGATGAGCCGGGCAGAAGAGGGTAGGCTCCCCAATCTAGGTACCATGAGCAAATGACTCTTGAAAACAGCAGTAGGGACTGCTGCTATGTGTCACAGCCTGGCGCCCAGCAGGGAAATGGACTTAGGCAGGGCAGGCAGGTTTGATAATTGGGCTGGGGGAAGAAAGGCTCAGAAGAGTCAATGGGAAAGATGAGAACACACGTACTTGCTGTGCAGCATAAACAACCTTTGCGAAGGCAAGAGGGAAAAACAGAAGGCCAAAGAAAGCATGTCATTTATCAAGTCTACTCTGGGTCTTGTGTGTTTCCACCCTAGGATTTACCCCTGTCAGATAGCCTCAGTAACCCTTGGCCTGTCCCTAGTTCCTGGAAGTTCTCTGTACACAGGCCAAGCTACAAGGGACTCTCATTGGCACTGTGCTGGGATACAGTAATGGCTAGTATTCAGTGCCTCCCAGACATCATACAGCCCCCACATCTCTGTGTAAGGCATATCTGGGGCATCACTAGCTGTGTTTCCCCACCTAGGCTTATTACAAAATCATACTTGGTCAGGAGTCCCTGGCTTGGGCTCCATCCCTCAGCACTGGCTCCACTCTGAGGCACACACCTGTTTCCCTTCTGCTCTTGTAATCACATCTGCTACTAAAGCACCAATTCATCCCCTAGCCTACCCAGGAGCCATAGAAACTAAGTCTACAGGACTGTGGGAACAACAGGCTGCCAGGGGAGCTTGAGTAGATCCTACCCAGGACACAAGACCTCCCACACCCGCACTTACTCCACTTCCCGCTTCCGGATGGCTCGACCTGAGGCCAGCACCTCAGCCACCTTGGATACAATGGGATCATAGTTCATGCTGGCCACAGCGATCACTTCATCACTTCTATAGAGAGAAGAAACCTGAGCCTGAGAACCACTAGAATGGTCCTTGAAGATCCCAATACTCTTCTGTCCACCTGGGGTGCGGGAAGCTCTTGTCCAGGAAAACATGTCCCGAGCACCCAGCCCTCTATTGGTTCCAGTATTGTCAGCTGCACGAGAAAGCTCTGGAAGTTCCAGCCCTTGGCACGGTGCAGAGATGGGCCCAGTCTTAGCATCATCCTTTCTCTGCCAGTATGCCTCTCCTACTTGTAGAACCCACCTCGGTTTCAACATTTACCCAAAGAACTATCCAGAAGACACAGTATTTATTATTTGATGGTGGAAGGGTTATTACCCTTGTGATCCTGGTCACCTGCCCAATTGCCCCTCTGCCATTCACTTCCCTTTAGCCAAGCCCCTCCTGCTTTGGTAGCACTATGGCCATCCATTCCCGATAGCACTCCCGCTGCCCACGCTCCCATTGCACCCCATTTCTCTTACTTGGTATAAAAAGCCACAAACTTCAGTTCTTCCAGATCCCCCTGAATGATGACATCATCGAAGCCTTCTCCATAGCCTGTGGGAGGGTACCCATGTAAATTGGGGAAGGGAAAAGTCTTCATAGGCTCCCTACTCTGCCCTCTCAACAACCTCTCTACTCCTGTCTCCCCCTGCCCTCTCTTATCTCTGTCTTAGATTTCCTAGACAGGGTTTTTCTGTGCAGCCCTGGCTGTCCTGGAACTCTGTAGACGAGGCTGGCCTCAAACTCAGAGATCCAGCTGCCTCTCCCTCCTGAGTGCTTGGCCTAAGGCATTTGCCACCATTATCTGGGTCCTACTCTTTTTTTTTAAACTACATTTATTTTGTGTGTGTGCGCGCACACACATGCATATGTGGAGGTCAGAAGACAATTTGCAGGAATTGATTCTCTCCTTCCACTGTGTAGGTCCTGGGAATCAAACTCAGATCATGAGCTTGGCAGCAAGAACCCTTACCCACTGAGCCATCTCTCCAACCCTCTTCTCCTGGATAGTTCCTAGCCCGCCACCTAAGTCTCAACATTTAGCCCAAATTGGCCTCCAATTCCTGATTTTCCCATTTTAACCTTCAGACTGCTGGGGTTACAGTACACAACCACACCTGCACTAAGTCAGCTTGTTTGCCAATTCTTAGTTTATACTGGACCCAACCCTACACTTAATCCCAAAGGACCTTCAGGCCTTACCCCCTAATGCTGCAGGCTAATCCCCCATCCCCATTACAGGGTTTAGCTACCCTCTACAGGCTTTTAGTTACCCGCATAGCGGAGGCTCTTGCCAAACATGGCAGTCCACAGATAGGGCACTGTGTTGATCTCCGCCTCCTGTGCCAGCATGTTCTGAGCTGCTACCCGCCCTGAAAGACCCAGGGTGGTTACAGCCCAATCCTTTCCCTCACCACACCAACACTGTCTGCCCTCAGCCCACTCTGGGGACCCTTGACAGGTACCGTTCATCCAGGACTCCCCAAAAAAGGCACCATGTTCAGCCTACAGCCCACCTTTGGATGCAGTTAACTGGTACAGAGGGAACACGGACCCCAAGAGATCCACTTACATTGCTCCTCTTTGATCTGTTGAACATCTGAAAGGCCTACTAGGGTTGTGAACTACTTCACAACTGTGTACACAGAAAACTAATCAGACATATCTAACAATGACACAAAGGCCAGAAGGAGAAATGACAGCCCACTAGGGCCTGCAAAGTTAGCACAGGTGGCTTTCCACTTCTGAAGCTCCGCCTGAACTCATTATATTTGGCCAAGGAGTAGCCTTTGGTTCCCTATTCTCTAGCCGCAACTTTAGACCTTGAATTTAAACAGATACTGGATGGGAGATACCATTATTATCAGTCTTCCAGATAATGGCAAAGGAAGAATAAAAGGAAGGCAGATGTAAGGGGCATGTCCCCTGTCCAAGACTAGAAATGTGGAGGTCCTTTATAAGGCCCTGAAATGGTTAACACACTACTATATGCATCTTAGGGATCACAACCAGTTGGATATAGTCCATGAGACTCAGGAAACATGGTGGCTACCAAATGTTCGTGGAGGCAGTTCCATAAACCCAGACAAGCCAGGGCTACACAGCTGCCTCTGGGGATTCATACAGCAACTGAGTGCACAGAAATTACAGTGGTGAAGAAAGACAGGCCCTGAGTGAGAAGCCAGGCTACTAAACAGACCCTTTCTCGAACCCTCTGTGGTGATTTCTGGTCAAGGGAGAATCCTGCCAAATACAAAAAAGAACAAAAAAGGAGAGGACACAGGATTGGAGAGGGCTTTGCCCAGCTAAACGGTATACAGAGGGTCTCTGCAGAGGGGCCACTCTGTACACTGATCACTGGATGGGGCTCGTTAACAAGCCACCACCTAGCCTTGAATTTAAGACCCCAAATCAACAACTGGGAAATGGGCCTGAAGGTGGACAAGACCCTAGGATGGCCTTCCAGCCCTTAACTTGCCTTGGGGCTAGCCATACCCTGGGCATGAGCCATCTGCCAGTGTGGGATGTTCACTTTCCGATTGTTCCTCCAGGCAAGAGGAAAGGTAACAGCATCGCCAGCAGCAAACACGCCTGGGATGTTGGTCTGCATCATCTGTGGGGAGAGAGCCAGGGCTCGGTGGGTGCTACAGGAGCTGACATGCACCTCCAGCCATGCCCCCCCCAGCATCCTGCCCACCTTGTTGACTGGGATGAAACCTCGAGAATCTAGACCAATGCCACTCTGCCTCAGGAAGCCCGTGGCAGGCACTGCACCTAAAAGGACAGAAGCCATGCATCCAAACTCTGCTCCCACCTTTCTCCTGCCTCATCTCTTCGTCCTGCTTACCTGCCTGCCCAGATTAACCACTCATAGGCTATCCACCACGGTCTTCATGAATCTCTGTGCCCCCATCCACAGGCTGTGCTTAGCATTTAGCCCCAGGAGCTGTCTGCCCCAATATGTGGTATAGATCTCCCTGATGGGGGTCCACACGCCATGCTTTTCAACCATGTGCTGCCATCGTCCAGTTTGGCTCCCCAAACTACTATGTCAACTGGCACAGGAACCAACTGGAGGCTTATCTGTGTCCTATGTATCAGTTTGTAGCAGTCACCTGCTCTATGAGGCCTGGGCTAAGCCAGATCCACATCTTTCCCAAGGGTCCTGTAAAGTGGGTACCATTAGGGTCCCATTTTACAGATGTGGAAATTGAGGCTCAAGTAATGGTCCAAGGTCACTTGAAAGTGTGTATGGGCAGTTCTGTTCACTAGCGCCTGCTGGTCTACTTACTCACCAATGCCTACCACGCAGACATCTGCCCGCAGAACCTTGCTACTCTTCAACACCACCTCCTGCAGCTGTGGGGGAGGGAGTGGATGAACAAACGGGCACAGTTCCTGAGCCCAGGGGGAGACACAGAGAGCATCAGCAGAGAGAAAAGCCCACCTTGCCCTCCTGAGCCCGCAGCTCCAGCACCTCTGTCTGCATATAGAACTTCACCCGGTTGTTTTCAAACATCTGTACAAGCAGGCAGGCACATGGGCAGTGGGTGAGACTATGGCCTGGGGCTAGGATAGTCAATCAGGGTGTCCACAGGCCAGGTACTGGAACAGGCTCACCTTCATAAGGGCACGACCAACACGTTCCCCTAGGAACCTCCGGAAAGGTGTCTCCTCTAGCTCCACCACAGACACTGAGTGGGCCTTCTCAGTCAGATAGGCAGCCACCTCCATCCCTGGGTGATGGACAGGGTGGCAAGGCTGGCACTCTGACACCTAGCGCCAACACATACTGGGGACTGGCCATGGTGGTTAAGCACCACACACATCCCTTGAAGCTACTCACCCAGGAAGCCCGCTCCCACCACAACAGCATTGCGACCACGGGCGAGCCGCACCACACGATTGGCATCCTCGGGGGTGCGGATAGTGAACACATTCTCCACATCTTTCCCTTTGCAGTTCAGGGTCTTAGGGCTAAGATTTGGGGGCATTAGTGAGGGCCTCCCATCCTGGCTGATGCCCAGCTGCTGAGTGTCTGGTAAAGGCAGGAGACATCCACCTACCTGCTTCCTGGTGCCAGCAGCAGCTTGCTATACTCCAGCTTGAAGCCATCCTTGAACACAGCCTTCTTATTTCTCACATCCACTGTGACCACCTGTAACCCCCGTGGGCAGAGGGAGACCTTGCCATAGGCCTGGGCCTTGCTGCTCACTTCTGAGTTCCAAGATCCCCTGAACCCAGAACTTCTGGGCTCCTGGGCAGCAACCGCAGGGCAGTCCCCCAGTCTGGGCTTCTTTATTTAAACTCCAGGCATCCACTAACCCCTCAAAGCTGTCTCTACACTTCCAAGTCCCACCAGGTTCTCTTGTCTTAACTGGGGTCAGATCATCTTCCCTACCCATCCTGCCAGTAAGAAGGCTCAGCGCTGGTCCCAGGCCTGAACAAAGGGTTGGGCAATCATCACACCCCAGGGATACACATGGCCTCATGTCATTTCTGGTTCCCTTGAAGCTCTTTCCTCTTTGTTTTGGTTTTGTTGTTGTTGTTGGTTTTTGTTTGTTTTGAAAGACAGGGTTTCTCTTTGTACCCCTGGCTGTCCTGGAACTTGCTCTATAGACCAGGATGGCCTCGAACTCACAGAGATTCACCTGCCTCTGCCTCCTAAGTGCTGGGATTAAAGGCGTGTGCCAACCAGTGAAGCTTTTTCTTTGCCCGTTTCCACCCTTCCCCTCATACCTGGGCTTCAGTGAGCATCTCGATGCCATAGGCCCGGAAGAACTCCTTAGGCCTCAGGGCCAGCTGTTCAGGCTGTGCATCCAGGGACTGGGGAACATGGTCACGAGTCAAGTCCAGATGATGACTACTCTATTTCCTTTCTATTTATTTATTTATTTATTTATTTATTTATTTATTTATTTATTTATTTATTTTATTGAGACAGGGTCTCAGTTTGTACCTCTGGCTGGCCCAGAACTAGCTATGTTAATCAAACTCACAGAGATCTACCTGCCTCTGCCTCCCAAGTGCTGGAGAGGGCACAGAGCCCAGGGAAGGTGAGGTCACTCTGTATCACGTGGGGGCTATAAGACAGAACTCAACAAACCCAGATCTTATGGGAGCACCACAGACAAGCCTGGGAGACTGAAGAAAACAGTCAGCTCGACCTCCAATTAGTGCCAGGCAAGGCTCTACATGGGTGCGACAGGGACCTGGAGGAATAAGGGTTCAGGTACTGCCCCATTCCCACCTTGCTGAGCTTGGCCCGGTCATAGGGCAGATGTCGATCCAGTGTGCAAAGGACGATCCGGTCTGAGAAGCCCTCTTGCCTCAGTGTCTCTGCACACACCAGGCCAGCAGCACCTGAAGGACAGGACCATAGGCCAAGGCCAAGGGCTCTTCCACCCTCCACGCTTCCCCTTTCCTTCATCACCAACCTGCACCCACTATGAGCACATTGGTGCTACTGCTGTGGCCAGCACTTGGAGAGATACACTTGGCCATCACCTTTGTCCTTCGCTGCAGCTGCAGGGCCTGGGAGTGGTGGGAGGGGGAAGGGCAGCTGGGAGCTTGGTTCCTGAAGCTCCAGCCCAGCCTCATCTCCACCCTGCATTCCCTCATCCCATCCCACACCAGACTCCCTTCCACCACAGGGCTTAGGAACACGCTCTTCTCTAGCCAAGATATCCTCCCAATCTATTCCAAACCCTTCCATCAAACCCAAGTCAACCTATACCTGCTTGCTTGCCCGAACAGTCACCTTCTCCTTCTCAATCTTCACCTGGGAGGACAGCACAGCATCAGCACCAAACTCTGAGACGTGTCAGTCCTGACTCCACGCCACAGGCTCCCACCCTACCTGGAACTTATGCAGACTGTCCAGGCCTGGGAAGTCCTCTAGGTCCCCAGTACTGATGTTGAAACAGGCACCATGCCAGGGGCAGCGCACACGTCCCCGGGACAGTACACCTAGAAGAGGCAAATGAATACCATGCTAGAGCCATGCCCAGAGACTTTTCTTTTCTTTTTTTTAAAGATTTATTTATTTATTATGTATACAGTATTCTCAGTATTCTGTCTGCATGTATGTCTGCAGGCCAGAAGAGGGTACCAGATCTCATTACAGATGGTTGTGAGCCACCATGCGGTTGCTGGGAATTGAACTCAGGACCTTTGGGAGAGCAGGCAATGCTCTTAATCACTGAGCCATCTCTCCAGCCCCCAGAGACTGTTCTTTAGGGCTCCATGGGTACTGGATCCTACTGAACCTCCCCACCACCCCGCGCCAGGAAACCCCACAAACGGATGAGGGTCCTGGGGCCTGTAGGAATCCCTATATAGGCATGGATGGTTGTATCCCATCTCCCATGGATACCCCGCCCTTGCTCACCTTTAACCAGAGGTGCTCCATAGTGGGGACACTTATGGCCCAGGGCATGGAATTCCCCATTGTCCTTCACCAGCAACACTTTCCCCCAGCCCAGCTCCACTTCCCGCATCCTGGGGAGGAGTTGTGTTCAGTTAGAGGTCAAGCCAGAAGCCAGTCACATCCTCTTGTAAGCATCTCCTCCCAGGATCCAGTCTTTGGGACAGCCAGAGCAGCAGAAGCAAAAAGGCTGCACCCAGGGTGTCAAGAGCCACAGTCCATTTCAAACCACTGCTTCAGCCCAACCCCTCATGTGTGGCCTCTCCCATGCCCTCCACCTCAGGCCCTGCTACCACCCTTGCAGCCCAGCACCCACTGGCCATTCTCGAGGTCCTTGACATGGCAGACAGTAGCCTCCACACAGTCCTGAGGGCTGGGGTAGGGCTGTGCGGTGGGCAGGCGCTCTTCAGCATGGAAGTGGCGTGCTGTGCCATTGCCCTGGTAAGCCCGGGGGCTGCCCTTTCCGCTGGCAGACAGCTCCTCCTTGCCCCGTTCTTTCTCTGGCAGCACCACTTCAATCTTGAGTTCCACTGTGGACAAAGCAGCCATGAGCCCTAACTGGAACAGCTCTACTCCCTGCCCACAGGTCAAGCAGAGGCCCACAAAAGACAGCTGGTTCAATTCATTTTGTATGTTTTCTTCTTGTTGAAGAACCCAGAGCCTGCCTCAGGCCAGGCTAGCACTCCACACCGAGCTACAGCCAGCCCAGAAACTTCTATATTTTTCCAATCACAAAACTAGTGAAGGAGTCCTAGAACATGGCTCTTCATACCAGAGCCATTTCCTCCAGGAATCGGGAGGAAAGAACCTGCATGCCTCACTCATCTATCTGAAGATGGGCAAAGATGGCGTCCCTGCTTGAAGACACACTTGCAGCTCAGTTCACAGCTAGTGTGTCTGGGCAAGGAGAAGCAGAGTTCACTGGGGATAGTGGCCCACACTGGTAGTGACGGCACTCTAGAGGCTGAACAGGACTTTCATGAGTCTCAGACCAGCCTAGAAAACAAAGTGAGTTACCCACATCAAAAAACAAGAAGGGGGTGGGGTGGGGACAAGAATCACTGTCCTTGGAACTTTCCCATTAGCTTTGAATATGTTTTGCCATGTTTTAGGGTTTTTGTTTGTTTTTTAGACATTCTCATACAGCTGGACTATATACCATATACTATAGCCTCAAATTCAATATATCGCTGACGGCATCATTGATTCTTGATCCTCCTGCTTTGCCTCTCAAGCAGTATGATCACAGGTAGATACTACCTATTCCAGCTTGGAAAGTTTATTCTTTTCAAAATTAAAAATAAAAAAATGAGGGGCTGGAGAGATGGCTCAGTGGTTAAGAGCATTGCCTGTTCTTCCAAAGGTCCTGAGTTCAATTCCCAGCAACCACATGGTGGCTCACAACCATCTGTAATGAGGTCTGGTGCCCTCTTCTGGCCTGCGGACATACACAGAGACAGAATATTGTATACATAATAAATAAATAAATACAAATGTAATATGTGTCTTTTTAAAAAAAATTAAAAATTAAAAAAGGACTGCCTAGGGCTGGAGAGTTGGCTCAGTGATTAAGAGCATTTCTTGCTGTTGCATGGGACCTGAGTTCAATTCCCAGTGCCCACATGGAGGCTCACCACCTCCTCAGGCACCAGGCACGACTGTGGTGCAAAGATGTACATGCAGGCAAAACACTTAGACACACAGAATAGTAAAAATAAATCTAAAAGGAAAATGGTGTATATTGCATAGTGGACAGAGCTTGTGAAGCACGCACAGGCTCTAGATTCCATCCTCAGAACTGCAGTAACAACAATAAGAGCAATAAAATAATTTTTTTAAAGCCAGAACAAATCAGAGTAGTGTACACCTGTGATTCCCAATACCAAGCAGGTGAAGACAGGAGGGTCAGGAATTTAAAGTCCTCCTCAGACACAGAATGAGTTGAATCCAACCTGTGGGGGGAGAGGGAGAATGTACTCAAGGCATGGCATGCCTTGGTGGCAGAATGACTTAGCAGAGGTGAAGCCTGGAATCGATGTCCTTAATACCACAAAAAGCAAGGTAGAGTACAGGATATGATTTCAACTTCTTTACCTCTAAAATTTTTTAAAATATTTACTTATGTATGTGGATGTTATATATGTGTGTTTGTCTGCACATCAGAAGAGGGCATTGGATCCCGTGTGATTAGAGTTAGAGACAATCTGCCATGTGAGTGCTGGGAACGGAACCTGGCGCCTCTGGAAGAGCAGCCAGTGCTGGCCCACCTCTTCAGTCCCTTATATATGCTTTAAAATTATTTCATGTATATGGATGTTTTGCCTGCATGTATGTCTAGGCACCATGTGTGAGCTTGGTAGTCATAGAGACCAGAAGAGGGCAATAGATTCTTCTAGATCTGGAGTTACAACCAGTTATGAGCTGCCATGTGGGAACTGGGAATCAAACCTGGTTCTTCTGGAAGAGCAGCCATCTCTCCAGCCCCAGTTTCAATTTTAATCTTTATCTATCTGTCTGTCTGTCTGTCTATCTATCTATCTATCTGTCTGTCTGTCTCTCTCGGTTTTGTTTTGTTGAGACTGGGTTTCTTTGTGTAGCCCTGGCTATCCTGGAATTCACTCTGTAGACCTGGGTAGACTCAAACTCAGAGATCTGCCTGCCTCTGCCTCCTGAGTGCTGGACTAAAGACATGCACCACCACTGTGTGGACTTCGACTTTTTGTTTTGTTTTTTCTCAAGACAGGGTTTCTCTGTGTGTAGCCCTTCAACTTCGTTCATAGTTATATCCATCAGTTTGGAATTCATTCAGCATTTACCAAACTCCAACTGGTTGATGTTTCTGTGTACAGGGTCTGGAGCCCTGACAGTGAAGCCACCAAGGGTATGTATGGCAGCACAGAGAAGCAGGCCTGTGGCTAGCACGCAGAGGCTGTATGGTGTCTGTGGGGCCTACACCAGGACAGCAGGAGGAGGTAGCGGTATACTGGCATTTTCTTCTTTAAACTTTTCTGCTTTTCCCGAAATCCCCATGAAATCCCTGAGGTATTTTTTTTTTAATTACAAGGGAACAATAAACAGAATTTTGAGCAGCCATAATCCGGTCTCCTGGGCCTTTACAGTAGGGAGGAGGTCCGGGAGGAGGAAGCTAAGCCCCTGGCACAGCATGAGCTATCACAGGAGCAGGTGGCTCCTCTTTCCAGCCCCCCAGGCATCAAAGCTTTCTTTTCTGCTTTTACCTCTGAACCCCTTGACCTCAGACCTGACGCCCTAGAAACAAAGGTTACAAGAACCAGCCTGGCTGCTGAGACACACTGCCTGGCTCATATTTGTACTCGTTGCTGCCCGGGACCCCCATCCATCCAACAGTGGCTCGCTCACTACACTACAGTAGTAAACTGTAGTGTAGTAGGAACTGAACTACGTACAGTTCCCATGGTTTCATCCTCTGGCACTGTAGGCCCGGAATGGGTCCTTGATCTTTGCATGCTGGGTCAAGTCTCCCTCCACATCCAGGAATCCCAGCCTCCCACTCAGGCCCAGCTATTGCAGGGGACAAAGACAAACAGCAGACTGGACATGGACATGTGGAGAGGACACACTGCAGAGGCTGTCAAGTGGGGGTGGGGACTAACACACTTTATGTAATGGTGTTAGAATGTTTTTGGAAGAATTAAGAAGAAAAATATGTCAGGCTCAGCTGACATCAGCGGTGAGAGCTGTGGGAGTCCACAGGAATAGCCTGGCAGGGGTGCAGAGAGCCTCCAAGCCAGGCTGTTAGTCTTTCCTCCTTCCAGAAAGCTCCAAGGCATGCTCACTGACATTCTCCTGGGGAGTCATTAAGTCAGGAGAAGCAGCAAATGGAAGGCTAGGTGGAGGACTCTGCTTACCCACAGAGCTGGGTCGACCTCAATCCCATGAGCCATCAGCCCCTCAGATACTGTCATCGTCTCCTGGGCCTCAAGATACTTGATTCACAAAATGAGAGGCCAGACTACGGTAGAGACCATTGATGGGGTCACACTTAGCTCTGTCTCCAGGATCACAGGAGAGGGACACACTGTCAGGAGTAGTGACTGGCACCTGTAATTGCAGCACTTGGGAGCCTGATGTAGAGAACTGTCATGAGCTCTGGGCGAACCTGGGCTTCATAGTGAATTCTGGGTGAGCCTGGGTTATCATGTGAGACCCTGTTTAAAAAAGGGGCTAGGGAGGAAAGAAGCACACCTGCCCATTTGCTGATGATGTATATAACAAGAACAAAATTTCCATTTTTGAAACCGCAGTAGTGGTTTTCAGGTCTTTTATTTGGTTTGGTTTGGTTTTTGTGCCAAGGATTGGACCAGGGCCTCTCACACGTTCAACACTCACTCTGCTACTGAGCCACACATATAAGCACTGGTAATAGAGATCTGTCAACTAGCTTTGAGCCTCCTGGAAGACATGGTAAAAAGCATATGCCTAATAAAAGGCAGATAGGCCGGGCTATGGTGGTGCATGTCTTTAATCCTAGCACTCGGAAAGCAGAGGCAGATCTCTGTGAGTTCGAGGCCAGCCTGGGCTACAGAGTGAGTTCCAGGACAGGCTCCAAAACTACAGAAAAACCCTGGCTTGAAAAACCAACAAAACAAAACAACAGGCCGCTAGATAGACCAGGAGAATTGTACTTCCTATTAGTTTCTTTTTAATGGTTGTGATAGGCACTCAGGACTGGGGAGGAGGGTGGAGACGTCTGTGTGTGCGTGCTTTAATAGTGTGTGACGGGCACTCAGGACAGCGGAGACGTCTGTGTGTGCGTGCTTTAATAGTATGTGAGAGGCACTCAGGACAGCGGAGACGTCTGTGTGTGCGTGCTTTAATAGTATGTGAGAGGCACTCAGGAGAGGGGGGAGACGTCTGTGTGTGCGTGCTTTA
>JAQHUG010000294.1:1677874-1696809 GCA_028555095.1 Dicrostonyx torquatus
TCACATGTACTCACTCATAGGTGGTTTTTAAACATAAAGCAAAGAAAGCCAGCCTACAAACCACAATCCCAGAGAACTTAGACAACAATGAGGACACTAAGAGAGACATACAGAGATATAATCTACATGGGAAGTAGAAAAAGACAAGATTTCCTGAGTAAATTTGGAGCATGGGGACCTTGGGGGAGGGTTGAAGTGGGGAGGAGAGGGGCAGGAAAGGGAGCAGAGAAAAATGTAGACCTCAATAAAAAAAAAAATCAATTTTAAAAAGTTTTCTACGTGCACTGGTCTCATCATATCCCCTGCTGACTGCTGCTGAATGCCCACATCCCACACGAATGCCCACATCCTGAAACTTCCTGAACCACAGCCCTGACTGGAGCCTCAGCTTGGGGCTGCAACCCAGAATCCACCTCAGAGAGGAAGGAACACAATCACACCTGCAAGTGCTTCATGCCAGGCTCAGAGGCCGACACAGCCACCTCATTTTCTACATGAGGACATGGCGGACCAGAGAGGGGGTAATCAGGCCCTGGTTACACAGGCAAGAGGTTAAAAAGCCCAACTTTTACCATTGCTTCTGAATAGTAAGTCTTTGGTCTCAAAGCCACTTTGAGACCAGCTAGAGAAACACAGTAACATTCTGGGGAAAGGGAAAGACAGATGTAGCCAGCTGTTGACTGGTTGCCACCACCACCACAAAGCCACCCACAGCCAGACCTTCACCAGGTCAAAATGTGTCCCCTCAAATTGTAAGCCAAGATCAATTTCTCTTCCTTTAAAATACAAAGCTTTAAAAACATAAACTGGGTGATGAGCAAGGTCTGTGAGCCCAGCCTGTGGGAGGCTCACAGCACTTGGCTGCCTTAGTCTATACAGTGAATTCTATGTCATTGAGGGCTACATAGTACAACTCTTTTTTTAAAGGGGGGGGGCAGTGAGCCAGGCAGTGGTGGCTCATGCCTTTAATCCCAGCACTTGGGAGGCAGAGGCAGGCAAATCTCTGTGAGTTCAAGGCCAGCCTGGTCAACAGAGCTAGTTCCAGGACAAGCCCCAAAGCTATAGAACAACCCTGTCTCGAAAAACAAAACAAAACAAAAACAAATCAAAAAGGGGGTGGTGGTGGTAGCTCAGAAGTCAAGAGTATTTGCTGCTTTTGCAGAGAACCCAGGTTTGATTTCCAGCACCCACACCATAGCTTACAAACTAACCACCAGTAACTCCAGTTTCAGGAGTTAGACGCCCTCTTCTGGCCTCCACAGGCACTGCACACATGCTATGCACTTCCATACAGGCAGGCAAAACACTCACATGCATAAAATAAAAAGAGCCAGGCGTGGTGGTGCATACCTTTAATCCTAGCACTCAGGAGGCAGAAGCAGATGGATCTCTGAGTTCAAGGCCAGCCTGGTCTACAGAGCAAGTTCCAGGACAGCCAAAGCTGCTACACAAAAACCAAATAAGTAAATAGATCCTTTTTTTAAAAGCAAGCAAGCAAACAAAACAAAACCAGAGCTAGAGCACATACTGTTCCTCCAGAGTTTGAGATCCAGCACCCAAATCAGGTGGCTCACATATATATATAGGATAGGCCTGTAACCCTGTCCAAGGGGGTTCGATTCTTCTTACCTCTGCACACACCTGCATTTATGTGCACAGGCAAGCACACCCACACACCCACAACCACCCCACCAACTCCACCCAATTTAAAATAATAAAAATAAGTTTAAAAAAATCAAAAAGGAACTATGTCTATAGCTTAGTTGGCAAAGTGTTTGCCTAGCATCCCCAAAGCCTGAGTTCTATACCT
Organism: Dicrostonyx torquatus; assembly: GCA_028555095.1. NCBI lineage: Eukaryota > Metazoa > Chordata > Mammalia > Rodentia > Cricetidae > Dicrostonyx > Dicrostonyx torquatus. The sequence continues at coordinate 1,679,685 of JAQHUG010000294.1, forward strand.
AGTACTAAATATACCTAATGGTTAATGGTACAGTCCTGTAATTCCAGAATTAAGGGAGTGGAGGTAGGAGAATCACAAATTCAAGATCATCCCAACTCCATAAAGAGTTTGAGGCCATCCTGGGATATATGAGATCTTGCCTTTTAAAAAAATTCACAAAACAAAGCAGCAGACAAGGGATGGGTCAGGGGACAATGGGTAGCTCTAAATCTGAAGTCTCCATGTCAGGGGTCCCTGGTTAGGCCAGCTCTGTGGGGTTATTTAAAAGAAACTATAGATGATATCTTGTTTCTTTGGGCTCCTGCCAGCCAAGCAGTCCTACAGGTACCCAGTATCTGACTTACATGGAATCTTGCTGGCACATCCCTGTCCACTCCGAGAAGGGGCCAAAGACAATGGGTACCTGTGGCAGAGGCTGAGGGACCTGGTACAGACTTAGGAAAGGAAGGACAGTCCCCACCACCATCACCAGTGGGTTACAGCTCTGCCTCCTCCCCTACCACAGACCCAAGAAAGGGAGAAAAGTCTTCTGAGTCCCAAGGTAACTGAGCTGATGGGTATCAGGTAAGGAGAGCTACACAAGCTGGCAGAGTGAGCCAGCCAGGGCAAGCTGGGTAGGGGTGGGTGGAACACTGCCTGGGCTCTGAAGCCCTCAGGTTCTGCATCTTGTCATGGCGACAGGTCCTGCTTCCTGGAGGTTATGACTAGGGAAGAAGGAATTGTGGACTGGGGGAGAAACCCAAAGACATGAGTCCAGTGTCAGGGCAGATCCCAAGTCCTCTCCTACCTCAGAATGGCCCTATCTGGCTGGGGCTTCTAGGGCTCGGTATATAAACAGAGAGGAGAAAGGGCACAATGGTGCATGCCTTTAAGCCTAGCACTTGCAAGGCACAGGCAGGAGGATATCTGTAAGTTTGAGACCAGCCTGGTCTATATAGTGAGACCCTGTCTCAAAAAAACAAAAACTCAAATAGACAAAAAAAAAAAAGAAAAGAAAAGAAAGAAAGACAGACAGAAAAAGGAGATGAGGCCCAGAGATGACATCGGATATCACAGCGACGAGGTGAAGAGACCCGCCCATCATACTCTACCAGCCTCTTTGAGAGGTCAGTGTCCATTTTGCAGAGAGGGAAACAGTCTCACACTGTGGCTAAGAATATTCCTGGAGCCGCTCTTCTCAAGCGATGAAGGAAGTTAGCCCCTTCTCCAACCTTCCAGACTCTACTTTCTAAGAGGGATTGACTGTGGTCCCCACCACCAACACACAAAGCCCCAAATAAAGAGGGGCTGCCATGGGAGAGTCCAGTAGAGCCTTCCTAGGCCTTCACCCCTCTTGCCTACAGCGCATTAACATTCTGGGCTCCTGCCTAGCCTGACCTACTTTGGAGGTTGGTGGAGTGCAGAGAGGGAGGGGGAGGCTGTCAGAGAAGGGGAGGTACCTGGCTTGGGTTTGGAGAAGCAGCCACCCATGGTGAATGGCCTGAGATCTGGCCTGGCTGGCGGGAGCACAGATGGCAGGCTGTCCGGCTGTCCGACTGTCCGGCTATCCAAGGTCTATGATGTCCCCTGCAGGACTGGACCCCCTGTGGTCCTCAGGGACGCTGGAGCTGCCATGCCAGCTGGACAGCTTTAGTACCTGCAGGTGAGATGGGACATTGGTGCAGGTGTGGACACTGATGAAGGTGTGGGTAGAGTCAGAAGCATCTTTGGTGGCAGCAGGGAGGGGAGTCCTGGAAGAGTCCTACATGGGGAGCTCAGAACTTGGATGTGGGTACTCTGAAGCATCTGTCTTCCTTTGAGGTTTCCAGGCATAGCAACCTCACACTCCCCTTATCTCAGTGCCCTAGTGTCTGTCACTCTCCATGTAGCCGACAGCTGCAGAGACCTGACCCCAGACTTCCCCTTTCTTCCCCAGGAGAGACTCTGGAATTCTCCATTTTCCTAGGAAAGTCCTCCAAGTCTGCACCAAACCCTAGGAACCAGAGTCCCTCTTCCTCCAATGGGCATGACAAGGGTCTTGTCTCAGCCTTGGCCACTACCCTGACTAGCAACCCCTAGTCACCTACTTCCTTCCAAGGGAGTCACTGCTCCTTGCTCCCAGCCCAGCAATGGAGACAGACTACTGGGCCTTGGACCGGAGGGCAGGGAGAGCCATGGTCCAGGAAGGTCCAGCCCTCCTTCTAGTGTGAGTCGTGGCCAGGAGGGGGCTGTGGCTGTGGGGCTAGGCCAAACCACTGGTCCCCAGGGAAACCCAGCTCTGTGGGGAAAAGAGCAGGCAGCCAGCCCAGGACTGATGGGGTTGGGGAAGAGAGAGACGGACCACACAGCTCTGTCCTGTGTCCAGCAGTCATCAGTGCCCCAACCCCCACGCTGGCACTGCCGAGGTCATGCCCCACAGAAGGTAGAAAGACTGGGGTCCCAGGTCTCATCACTGTCAAGCAGCTGGTAGGGTATCTGTGTGGTCCCCCATTCCCCACCCTAAAAACTCCTAAGATGAGCAGGGGTCTTGGAGGTCCCCAGATCACTCTAAGACTGCAAACTGGAGGTCAAGAGTACTTGGTAAACAGATCACTGCGACCACGTGTCCTCCTGCACAGGTGGGCCTTCCGGAAGATGTGGACTCTGGAAGGCTCAGGACAAAGGTGTAACTACCCTGTTTACAACTGACTTCTCCACATTCTACCCACAGTCAGGCCCACTTACCTCACCTAGAAATTCTTCCTCAAGTCTACACTAAAGGGGTGCTGAGACTCACTCTGTTTGCCCAGACCCCAAGAAGAAGGAAGGAAAGGCCCAGTCACTGCTGGCTCCTGATGCAAGTTACAGGTGAGGAGGAATCCGAAGCCATGTAGGTGTGCCCTTCCCCCCTTGTCACCAAGGCATGTCTATAAAACTAAGTTGCCAGTTGCCCTACTTGCCCTCTTCCTGGAAACCAGAGAGCCTTTTCCGAGGTCCTGGTTTCCCCTGTGCCTAACTTGGCCCACCTCCTTCCTGCCTGATTTTAGACCTCACCTGTTTGGGCCTGAGGTCCTACAAACAGACTGACTTTTGACCCTGGGGTACAAGCCAGCTGTTCACTCCCTTCCCAGGTGACCAGGAGTTTACTCGTGGGGCCTCAGGCCTAGCGGGAAATTTGGTGGGGACCAGGCCTTCCACCTATGATGTACTAAGCCAGCTTGGGGCCAGCCATCCCAACTCAAAGGCAAAGTTACTTGGACCTGCATTTTGCTGCCCAGAAAAGTTCTAACACTGCCTGCTACACACTTCGCATTATAAGCTTGCATCCATGTCCCAAGAGCTCCAGCAACCTGAAGCAGGTTCTGAGTTACCCCACCTCACAGAGGTTCCCCGGTCCTCAGCATGGCCCCCAGGACCTCCCTGGACACAGGCCAGCCCGAAACCTGCTTCTTTTGCCCGTCCAGGTAGGTCCCTCTCTTCACTCCTGATGTGTGTTGGGTGGGAGGTCGGGTTTTTTTCCTGCTTAGCCTAGGTCCTCTGTGGCTTCAGGTGCCCTGGGGGCTGCTGCCTTGGAGCGCCTCAGCTTGTGATTCACATTTAGGGGGGTGGGAGCTGACGCCAATGTCCTGTCCACTCTCCCTGCCTTGGCACGTGCAATTTCCTCGGTTTGGGAAGCCTTTTCCAGTACCCTTACCGGCTTCTTTGCGACTCCCTTGCCAAACGCAGCCGACAACCAACCGACCAGCACAAGGTGGGGGACTCCAGGCAGCCGAAAGGGGTGCTGGGGAGCAGCAGCAAGGATCGGGGTCGCTCCAGTCTCCTGAGTGCCCTACTCGGCCGCCAGGGTAGAGATGGGCTAGCGCCCAAGGCGAGGGCGCGGGGCGCGGGGCGCGGGGAGCGTGCGGGATAGAGCCAGGCGCGCTCACCTGGCTGGGCGGACGAGAGGGAGCGGGCGAGCGGGCGGGCAGGCGCTCGGGATCCGAGCCCGGCTGCGGCCGGCCTGCAGGGCGGAGCGGGCGGGGGCGGGGCTGGCGCTGCGGCTACACTGCGGGCCCTGAGCCCGAGGCGTCCGCCCCGCCCCGCAGCAAAGTAGGGTCAACGTCAAGCTTCCAGCCACCTGCCGAGACGGAGAAAGAAACGGCAGCCGGGCTGCATCTGAGTCACCCCGAGACCCCCCAGAGACACTGCGCACAGGGTGTGGGTCGCCGAACCATCCTTGTTCGGCGGGGGCCGGGTGGAGGTTAAATTTCTGGATGAAATGTCCCGGAAGAAGAAAACACAAGCCATGACCCTCCTAGATCTGCTAGATCTCCTAGATCTCACCACACTCCCACACGTCACGTTTTATTACATTTTCTTTTCCCAACCTGTTAGTATTTGAGAATTTCCCAGAAGTCGTCATGGTGCCCTCCCTCCCTGAAGCTGTGGCCAACCTGCCCAGGTCGGAGTACAACTTTTTCTGATGTTTCACTGTCTTTCTCAGCCCATCTTATTCCATCTCTGTGCCACGGTGGTCACCTAAAGGTTGTTCCTCTAGAACTATAACCAGTGGCAGTACTTCAGGGAAGTATTTCTGTTATTGTTAAATACATGGGACCACAGGCCTGCTGGGAGTAAGCCCTGCTCGCCTGCTCCGTCCCAACCCATTTTACAGATGAAAAGATGGCCCCAGGGACTGACTTTTGCCCAGGGCACAGAAGCAGAGGTCTCAGGACAGTCCTCTTCGGGCAGGGAGTTTGGTTTCTAAGATGAATGTTGCCCCCTCATTGAAGAGGCCCATCATTGGAGGCATGCTTGTGCTGGGACGTGATGCTCTTGACCTCAAACCAGCTGGCCTCACATTCACATTGATAATTTTGTGTCTCTAGCCTCACCCTAGCAAGAAAAACAACAAAAGCTGTGACTTCATATGCACTTAAAAACAAAACAAACAAAAAACAACAACAAAAACTGCCTATTGCCAGTGCTCTTGGTTGCCCACCACGACTAGATGGTAAAACGGTTGCTGAGGACACCACACACTTTCATTGCAGGACACACAGAAATCAAACTGGAAACGTCCTCTCTGCTGGCTAGTTCTCACAGAGACGGGAGGTGCTCTGCAGGCCACTGGGGAAGAAAAGCCACCAGACACTTTATAGTGCCATACCCACTGATGAAACAGTGGTACAAAAATCATGGGGTAACCAAACACTTTACCGTTGGATTTAAGGCCTGCTCCTCAGTAGAGAATGCAAGTGGTTAAAGGCCCATGGCCAGGAAGGTCATAGGCCCGAGGAGATCCTAGCACTGCTTGCTGTCTTGCTAGATGGAAGTGTCAAATTGTCTTCTAATTGTTTATGTTTATACACATTAGTGGCCAGAGAAGCTGCTCTCTGCAGTGGCCAACAATTAACGAAGGGACTCAGAATTAGACAAAATGCTGAGAATACGTGACTGCTGAGTGCTCAACCATGAATGGGTTGTGTATGTCAATCCCTGTTTCCTCGGCTCAGGGAGAAATGCGGAAGAGGGGGAAGAAAGAACGTAAGATCTGAAGGATGGGGAGGAGACAGTCATTGCACTCACGACCTCCCTGAAGCTGTGGCTAACTGCTCCAATCCGGCACAAGAACCTCTACAGAGATCAGTCAACATTCCAGCAGGCAGCGCTAATTGACTCAGTAGGCTGCTATTTTGGCGTTTTTTTCCCCCCAGAGCTGAGGATGGAAGCCAGGGCCTTGCCCTTGCTAGATAAGAGCTCTATCACTCATCAAAAACCAAGAAAGGCCATGAAGGGAGGAGGGGGCTTTGTTGGGTATTTGGGGTAGTCATGGTGTGTGTAGAACAGAGAATTGGAGGTAGATGTGACCAAGGTACATGACATAAAAAACAAACAAAAGATCTGTGGGAATTTTTTTTTTGGAAACAGCGTCTCATTTAGCCTAAGTTGGCCTCAAGTTTGCTATGTAACCCAGGATGACCTTGAACTTCTTACCTCTTGCCTCTACATCTCTAGGGCTGGGATTTTAGGCCTTGGCCACTATACTAGGTTCTGGACCTGAACCCAAAGCCTGTTCACACTGGAGCTACATCCTTCAAGCTGAGTCGTTTGAACCAGGGTCTAGCTGTATAGGTTCTGGCTGACTTGGAAATCCATTAAAAGATTATACCACCACAACCTGTATGAAATCTTTTTAAAAATATACTCATTTTTATTCCATGTGTAGAAATGTTTTGCTCATCTGTATGTCTATGCACCAGATACAATGCAGAGCCTGTGGCGTCCAGAAGGCGTTGGGTCCTCTGGAATTGTTTATGAGCTGCCATGTGGATGCTGGGAACCGCTCAGCAACCACCCTTAATCACTAAGCCATCCGGCCTACTCCGAAACTCGCCATCTAAGCCTCAGCTTCCTGAGTAGTTGAGCACCACCATATGCAGCTTGATTTACTATTTTTTATTTATTATTTTTGAAGTTATGGGGATTCAATTCCCGGTCTCACTTATGCTAGAAAACTGTTCTGCCACTAACCTCTAGACTCAACCATTATTTTGTTTTGTTTGGACAGGGTTTTCAACAGGTTTTCTCTGTGTATTAGCCTTGGCTGTCCTGTAACTCACTATGTAGACCAAGCTGGTTGACCCCACAGAAATCTGCCTGCCTCTGCCTCCAGAATGCTGGGATTAAAGGCATGCGCCAACACTGCCCAGCTGTTTATATATTTTTATTCTGACACAAGGTCTCACTAAATTGCCCAGACTAGTTTTGAACTGACTGTAGTCCAGTCAGGCCTTGCACTATCATTTCAACTGCCTATGGAGTAGCCGAGATTACAGTCATATACCAGCAGGTCTGATTAGCCTTTCTTCTTCACTAGTCAGAGGATGGGGAAACTAAGGTTCAGAGAGGTTCGGGACCCTGTATTGGCTGGTATTGTGTGTTAACTTGACACAAGGTAGAGTCCTCAGAGAGGAAAGAGCCTCAATCGAGGAAATGCCTCCATGAGATCCAGCTGCAAGGCATTTTCTCTATTAGTGTTCAATAAAAGAGAGCCCAGACTATGGTAAGTGGTGCCATACCTGTGCTGCTGGACCTGGGTTCTATAGGAAGGCAGGATGAGCAAGCCAGTAAGCAGCACCCCTTCAAGGCCTCTGCATCAGTTCCTGCCTCCAGGATCCTGCCCTGCTTGAGTTCCTGTCCCAATTTCCTTCAGTGATGAGCAACATCGTGGAAGTTAAGCCAAGCAAACCCTTTCCTCTTCAACTTGGTTTCTGGTCATGGTATCCTGTTGCAGCAAGGGAAACCCTACAGCGTCCAAGTCCTGCAGTTTGCAAACCAGTCCACTGCAGCTTCCCTGGGACTGCTGGCAGAACAAGACAGATGCAGAGCCAGGCATGTAGGTGCTTTAGGAAGCGAAACAGGGGCTGCTGAGTTGAGTTACCAAAGCTGAAACTGGAAGTGCACGAGTGTAACAGCTGTGAAGATGACCACTTGGGAAGCAATCTTGGCATGGAGTAAGATCATATGGTACCCTTGGGGCCTAGGGCATTAGGCTTCAGGTCTCTGCTGTCCCATAGGGCAGAAGTGGCAAGAGCTTCATAGAGCAAACACTAAACCCGGGACTAATTAGGACAGCTACCTTTGAAAAAGCATTCAGAAGCAGGTGGCTCATGTGACAAGAGAACTCAGGAAGACCCAGCAAGATGCTGAACCCTGCAGCCAAAGTCCTAGTCTTGATTCTGGTGAGGTGGCACATTCCAGCATCCTGACAATAGCAAACACAGGGCTGGAGTGACTGAACATCCCCCAGACACAAAGTTTGGTTTGCTGAAGTAATGAATGTGCAGTCTGCTCATGGCTTGGGAGAATGGGGAGCCTCATACTGCTCCCCAAACCCAGGGCATCCCTCATGAAGCAAGCTTCTGCCTCCCTTGGCGCTCCCCACTCTTCTCACTCAGATCTCCAACAGAGGGGAGCAGGACCATCTTTTTTCAGATAGAGGCCAGCTCAGTCAGTAGAGTGCTCGCCTAACATGCACAAAGTCCTGGCGATGAATGAACCAGGCTTGGTGGCACAAACCAATTCCAGAACTTGAGAGGTGGAGGCAGGAACATAAGAAGTCTGAGGCCAGCCTGGGCTGTATCACAAAGATAAACAAAACAAAGGGGGAAAAGATAAAGCCAGGTGTAGTGGTGCACTCCTTTAAGACACAGATTCCAGAGCAGCCAGAGCTATAGAGACACCTTGCCTCATAAAATGATGGTAGTGAAATAAATAAATAAAAAAGACAGAGAGGCCTGAAGAGATGGCCCCAGTGGTTAAGAGCACTGGCTGCTCTTCCAGAGGTCCTGAGTTCAATTCCCAGCAACCACATGATGGCTCACAACCATTTATAGTGGGATCTGATGTCCTCTTCCTTCAGGTAGGCATACATGCAAGTAGAGCACTCATATACATAAACAAATAAATCTTTAAAAATAAGAAAGACAGAAAGGAAAAGAAAAACAAAAAAAGCGAACTAGTCCCAACATCTGGCTCTTGGACTGAGAACGCAGCACCCCTTAGAAGCTAGTTTGATTCAGAAACGTTAATATAAGGAACCATTTGGACAGAAAATAGGGGTACCTACTAGAACACAGCCACCAGGGCCTCCTACTCTTGGTCCCACCAGACCTTGCCAGCTCCACCCCACCCCCAGTCCCATGAGGGCAATAGGGAGCCTCCAGAAAGCTTGAATCCTTCCCAGGGTCTCTACCTCTGCCTAGTATATGGTCCTCTCACCTTCACCCTAGACCAAGGCCAGGTTGTCCCTTTCAGGATGCAAGGTCTGCTGTTCCCACACTTGGGAGGCAGGGGGTGGTCACTGATAGCTGCAGTTTTCTGTAGGTTGGGTGTATGGGAAGCAGTGTCCTGTTAAGTGGGCATCACAAGAACTGGCTAGTGAGGCTTGTGGTTCAAGTCCAGGTGACCCAAGGTTGAGCAGAGGGGTTTGGAGCAAACCTTTCCAGTACCAAGTTGGGGAGCGAAGCTCTATGCATGGTCCAGCCCCCGCCTTGTTTGCAGACTGCTCGGCTGAGGGTGCCCAGGCCTAAAGACTCATTGGTGGGTTGTCTCTGAAGGAAATGCTGGCGGCGGGGGGTGGGGGGTGGGGGGGGCGGTGGCGCAGGGCCAATTTGAACCCTATGGGACCTAGTTCTTTAATTCAGGCAGCATTAGAAGAACTACAGCCCCTTGCCCAGAGATTTCTGGAGCTGGGGCCAGAGAGGGTGTCTACTGGCACAGTGGTTCTAAAACCTCACTCTACTTCAACCTCCAGCACTCGCATCCAATGCTCAGAACCGGGGTGGGGCTCCATCTGAGCTGCTGGGGGGGGGATAAAAGCGCTGAGGTCTCCTAGATGCTGGAGGTCTGGGCAGCTCAGGTGCAGGCCTGCAAAGCAGTGCTTCTCATCACCTTCTAATCTGCAGAAGACATTGAGCGTGCCCACACATGCCCACAATTCCAGCACTGGTAGGCTAGAGGATTCAAAGTCTAAGAGGTTGGTTGAATTTCTTGATACACACATAAACAGGCATGAGAATAAAATGCACATAAAAGATGAAATGTGCTTTCTGGGGTAACAGCAGGGGAATCCTGAATTATAACTACCAAAGAGTTTGTGAGGCTTTTTTTTTTTTTTTTTTAAAGACAGGGTTTCTCTGTCTTTAAAACTGCCTTGGAACTCTGTAGACCAGGCAGGCTGACCTCCAACTCAGAGATTCACCTGCCTCTGCCAATTGGGAGGCAGAAGAGCTAGGACTAAAGCTATGCATCACCACCACCACCCAGCAATTTGTGAGGTTTTTAAGCAAGCCGCCAACACCAAAGTTCCCTCTTAGAGATCCCCAAAGCTCACAAGGAGGTACACATCCACACAGGAATGGCAGCAGACAGCAGACAGGACGGCTCACCTTTCCTGACCACCGAGAATCTCTGCTTAGCTCTACTGGTTCACCACGTGCAGCTGTCTGCACCCCTGCTTGGAAGGCTGAGTCCAAGTGAGTGGCTCTCCCACAGCTCCCACCATACCCAGAGAACAGTTATTTCCCAGACTAAGAAGCTGCCATTTTGGGGTGAGGGAAGCGGGAGCAGCTTGAGCAAGTTTCTGTGACTAACAGGGGCTTCGCCACAGTTTCACATCGGGAGAGGCTGATGGGGGCTGACTGAGGAGACACTGAAACACCGAGGCTGCTGCCACCGCCAGCTGGTGCAAGTTTTATTGAGACAATGTACAAACAGGCCATGGAAACAAGGGTTTTGATGCTGGGACCAGTAACGTAAAATGGAATACAAAAATAAAAAGGCACTAATCTGTTAAGAAAAGACACTCACTGTATTCTAAGAATATAAGTCATTTAATACTGTTAATTTTATAGCACAAAATAAAACAAGCTATAATCCCCAAAAATAATTTTAAAAGCTTACACAGAAAATATTATTGCCTGACACTTATGATCTTTAAGTTATACATGTCAAAAGAGTTTTATGTCATTTTAAAACACACAGTGAAGACCGTCTAGAAGCAAGGCCACTGTTCCTCCTGTTTCAGAGAACTGTCCTCCTGCTCCTTTAGAATATACAAGCAGCTCAGTGTCCACACTCACAGCAGTTACCAGAGATATGGTTCTCTGGTCCTGTGGTGAGGAGGTCACAGAAAGCATTAGTCTTAGGTACTGTGTTAAAACAATCAAGAATTCACTCATTTTAAGAGGTTAATGAACATAATATTAAAAGATTAAATTATAAACACCTAGAACAAAAACACATCATCCCTTAAAAAAAAAAAAAGCTCATTATTCTTCTGAGCAAAAGTTACAAGAGCAGTGGCCATCAATCCTGGCCCATCTTGTCTGTAAACAGGTGTAGAGGAAGGCTGGCGCAGTGCCAGGAACGTGCAACTCCAAGAGAGGGCACAGAGTCTTTTCCGGTGAGCACAAAGGGTTCTGAGTCTGGGTGACCAAAGCCGTGCACTCTGTTAACCCTGCAACAGGTGGCGTCAAAGCAATGCAGAAGTGCCAAGGATGCCTTCTGCAGAGAGGTCCTGCCCAGGTGACAGGACTTTGATCTAGCCGTCTATGCCCTGGCAACCTAGTCATTCCCTTCTCAGATACAACAGCAAAAGTGAGAGGGTTGTCATCCCAGTCCAACACAGCATAGCAGCCCATGCAATGACAGTCACAGAAGGAAAGCCACCCTTGGATCACATTCCCCTCTGAGGCTACATGTCTTCCCAGAGAGTGGGACCTAGGAAGATGCCACTTTCTATCAGTGCGAAAAGGAAATTTTTCCTGATTAATAAACTGACAAGCTTCTAATTCAGGAAATTACTACTTTTGGCACATATCCTGAGTTCAGAACTAAAGTCTTATGTCCAGCTCTGGACCTGAGGGAGCTGTAGAAACATGGGCCAAATTAGCTGGTTTTATAAACCAAACTCCAAGTTTATGGGACATTTTGATCCTGAATCTACATGGAGTCTTGCTCATCAACAGACTTGAGAAGGGAAATACTGTTCTCAAAAATGGCTGCCTGCGCTGAGCAAGCTGCTATAATCAACACCCAAGCCCTTCAGTTAAATGTAGTTTTAAAAGACCTTAAGAGCTGGGTGTGGTGACTCAAATGTTTGTAATTTCAGCTGAGGCTGGGATGGAAAATTCGAAGCCAGCATGGGCAATTTATGGAAACCCCATCTCAAAATTTAAGAGCTCAGTGGTAGGGGGCTTACCTAGCATGTGTAAGGCATGCGGCTCAAGTCCTAGTAATGGGGTACAATTCCTTGGAGGTTGTATCCTCTGTACTCAGTGCAGGCATCACAAGGCTTCAGGCTGGCCTCTAGCCAGAGGGCAAGTATTGTTCTAGGCAGTTTGGGGCTCACTCAACACATCTGGCTAAAAAAACGACAGCTTCCAGAGATGGAAAAGAGCTGACAGCTACCATTTTCTGAAAAACCACAGATAGGTAGACATGATACAAACCCCAAATAACCATTTTGTCACATGAACACTAAAATATGGCACTTATCAGCATGATGGGATACTGATTTAAAGAGAAACTGATGGGGCTCAAGACATGGCTCAGCAGCTAAGGGTACTTGCTGCTCTTACAGAGGACCCAGGTTCAATTCTTAGCACCCACACAGTGACTCCAGTTCCAGAGGATCCAACACTCTCTTCTGGCCTCCTTAGGTACTGCACCTATGGGATGCACATTTATTCATGCAGGCAAAATGCCCATACACTTTTTTTTGGGGGGTGGGGGTGGGGCCCTGAAACAAGTCTCTCTATGTCCATCTGGTTGTCCAGATTACAACACACTACATAGAGCAGGCAGGCCTTGAACTCTGAGACCTGCTTACCTCTGCCTTTCCAAGTGCTGGAATTAAAGGTGTGTGCTACCATGCCCAATATACACAACATTAAACAAAAAAAAATCTTTAAGAGAATAAATATAGTGGACAAATGGCTGTGTTAGTTTTGCCTCCTGGATATGTTCCCTTAGTTCTCACAGCCTAAGAGTCTCAGAGCCAGGGTCACAGTTACAGCTAGTTGTTCTGTAAATGCTGAAACTATTCACTAAGTCACCACTACATTTCTGGGACTGCTGGGGTGTTGTGTGTGGAGTTGTGCCCTCATCAGGGTCCAGCTGAAACAGAGCGCACTATAGGAAGGTTCTAGAACTCAGGGTTGCTTTGTGTGGATGAGGAGTAAGACACACATTTGTATCAGCTGGCTTGCATGTTGGCTCATGGTATATGGGTTAGGGGTTCCAGAGCCTGCATTTTCTTTGCTCAGGAGCACTGTGCTCTGTTCCACTTAGGCTATGGAACCAGGACAGACAGCACCACCACTTTCATGCAGCCTGGACAGTCTGGGTCTGGACAAGAGGGGCCGACAGGACTCTGTGGTGAATCCACTAATTCTATAAACTTAACTTTAGTTCTTAAAGGGGTGTACTCATTGAAAAGCTAGACAGAACTGACCAAGTGCTCCACTCTTTCTGCTCCTGTCAGTGGCAACCGTGACAACAACAGTCTCCACAAATCACTGGTGGTTCACCCTGGTGCTTCCCAGCTGCACACAGCACGGCACACCATGGCTGCTGTTGTGCATTGTTTGTCACGTGGTACACAAGGTAACAAAAGATAAAGGCCTCTACTTCAGGGTGTCTTCATTTCTTTTAGTTACATACAACAGCTTCAATTTAGAAGCTCAGGGACTATCACAAAAATCCAACCCACTATTTAAAAATCTGTTCAGAACACACAACTCCAATGAATTAGTCTTCCAAAACCAAAGCTATATAAAACAAAGTGGAAACAAGCCAAATTTCAGGAGTTTGGACAGAAATGTCTGGAGTTTACTTCCTCTGTTGTTCAAAGAAAAACAAGTTGATGGCATAGCCACTGCTCTACAGCCCGGCAACAGCAAGAGCTTGCCGAGGCTAACCCTCTGAGTGGACCATCAGCAGGCTCATGCTTTCTATGGCGAGCACAACAGTCAGCCTCAAGTATAAACAAGGCAGCGATGAGAAGGAAGACCCTTTCTGTGTTCAACTCTCTCGACTTGTGTGCTTCTGCCAGTATTTCCAGTTTATAATCCAGAAGAACTCTAAAATCAGCTACTCTTTGACAGCATGACTATGATACAAATGCCAAGAGGCAGCCGCTGGAGGCATTCCAAATGTGCAGGAGACCACCAATGTGTGGGGAGTGGCCCAGCAGCCCGCTGTGACTTGCATGGGAGAATGCTTCCCACTTCAAAGGAGACTATGACAGGCAGGACAAGGCAGCAGCAGGGATGGCAACAGCGATCACTCGTTGTCATCTGGGTTTTGAGGGTCAAAGATTTTAACATGTGTGAAAGGGAAAAGCCCTTTGCGCCCATTCACCTCGCCTTCCCATTGGCCATTTATATTCATCCTTGTGACTTTCACAATGTCACCAACCTGGAGGAATAGAAAAGACAAAATTAGCATCATTGTGCAAACAAGAAAAAGACAGTTTACATTAAACTACAAATACTATCTATCCAAAGACTAAGACTAACCTTTCCAGTGTTTGGATCTGAAAATCAAGTACTACAGAGACATAAGATACCACCAGCATACCCAGGACACCTCTCAGGTGGCAAGCATTCGTGAAGCAGCTTCTGAGCACAAAGCAACCACCATTTATAAATGGTCACATATTTATGTGGTCACTAATAAATGAACATACATGGATATGTTAAGCTGCATAGAAGGGTAGGAAGTAGCCAGGCCTGGTGCTCATAGTCCCAGCACACAGAAGGTGAAGGCCAGACCAGTCTGGATGCACAGATATTGTCTCAAAAAACTGAAACCGTATTGCTTTGGCAGTGTACTTATTACAGAGACGATCAGCATGGCCCACACACAAGGATAACACACATCGATGAGGCATTTTATACTAGGAGACCGCCAGCATCACAGCAAACAAACCAGGGCTGGGAGATGTGTTAGTGGGCAAAGACCCTAAGGAACTTGCCATGCAAGTCTTAACCCTGAGTTTCTTCTCCAGAATACATGGGGAAAGGCTGGACATGGTAGCATGGATCTGTAATCAGAACTGCTGGGGCAAAGAAAGGTAAATCCTACTCGGTGAGTTCCAGGATCACCTAGACACCCTGTCTGTAGAGTACGTAAGAACACCACCTGATGTTGATCTCTGACCTCCTCACACACAAAACACAATGACAAAAAAAAAATGTGTATGAGGGAAGGGGAAGAAAGGGGAAGAGAGGAAGAAGGGAAGAAATCTGCTCACCTCAATTGACAGGGGTGGAACTTCTTTCAGTAATATCATCTCACTCACCATGGTACCTAAGCATCCATGATTCCATCCTGAGCTGTTCCCTGACCTTCTATGGGACAGTTCCAGGAGGATGGGGGGGGGGGTGGCGGTAGGTGGAGGACAGGGTCTTACTACATACATAACTCAGGCTGGTCTGCCTTCCAGTCCCAAGTGCTGAGCTTACAGGTATAAATCATGACAGGAGGCTTAGCTCTGAGCTTCTGAAATAGCCAGAGGTGGCTCCACGGTCAAAGGCACCAAGCCTATCACCAAGCCTGACAACATGAGTCCAATTCCAGGACTCACACAATGCAAGGAGAAAACTGACTCCACCCTGCCACATGATGCTTGCTTACACACGCCTCTACACACACACACACACACACACACACACTCTCTCTCTCTCTCTCTTTAAATAAATAAATAAATGTAATTAAATAGAAATGAAGGTGTAGGACAGGCATCCAGAGTTAGAGATTAGCTTGCTCATCTAGGAAAAGCTGGGAATTTTATTCTAAAAGAGGTCTTTGTCAGGCGTGGTGACTCACACCTTTAATCCTCGCGCTAGGGAGGCAGAGGCAGGTAGATCTCTGAGTTAGAGGCCAGCCTGGTCTACATAGTAAGTAGCCTGAAAAATGATAGATAGATGGGTGGATGGATTACCGGATGGGCAAGTAAGTAAATAAATAAAAAATTTCAAAGCATTTTGGGGAGCCAGAGAGCTCTGAGGAGGTACTTTCAGGGCCCAACAAGTGTCTGATCAGGATTTTTAAAATTGTATTTAGGGGCTGGAGAGATGGTTCAGTGGTTCACTTACTGCTCTTCCATAGGTCCTGAGTTCACTTCCCAGCAACCACATGGTGGCTCACAACCATCTGTAATGAGATCTGGTGCCCTCTTCTGGCCTGCAGGTGGCCATACAGGCAGAACTCTGTACACATGATAGATAGATAAATAGATAGATAGATAGATAGATAGATAGATAGATAGATAGATAGATAGATAGATAGATAGATATGGTGTAGGAGATGCTTCTGTATTTCTGTTGCTTTCATTGGTTAAATAAAGAAACTGCTTTGGCCTTTTGATAGGGCAGGATTTAGACAGGTGGGGAAAAGAGAACAGTATGCTGGGAAGAAGAAAGCCACCATGAAGCCGCCAGGGTCAGACAAGCTGAATCTTCCTGGTAAGCCCACTACATCGTGGTGACTTACAGACTATTAGAAATGGGTTGAATCAAGATGTAAGAGTTAGCCAATAAGGGGCTGGAGATAATGGGCCAGGCAGTATTAAATTAATATAATTTTCATGTAATCATTTTGGGTATAAGCTAGCCGTGTGGCTGGGAGCCAGGCGCAGGGAACGCAGCCTTGCACTCATTACGATGTAAGTAAGTAAACCTTAAAATAAATTTATATTTATATAAGTATCACAAAAAGTATGTATATTCAAAGGTGTGCTACCACTGACATACTAACCTTCACTGTTCTGACAATCTACTTTTGATCTTTCAAAAGAGGCTGGTTTAAAAGAAAAAAGATCTATCACCATTTGCAACAAAACAGAAACCAACTAAAAGCTGAGTTGGTACAAGATTGAATGTGTACCAAGACTTCATGTTGTTCATGCCATTCCCAATTTCTTCTGCCCATTATAATTTTCTATAAAGATAGGGTCTCAAAATAAACTCAAAATAAAAACTTGCTGCTTTTTCAGAGGACCCAGGTTCAATCCCCAGGACCCACACAACAGCTCACAACTGTCTGTAACTTTACTTCCAAGGGGATACAATGCCTACCTTTGGCACCAGACGTGCAAGTAGTGCAAAGATTTACATGCAGGCAAAACCATCATAACCATAGATTTTTAAAAATGTTTATTATATGTATATATTTGTACGTATTGTGTGCATGTATCAGTGCACGGAAGGCTTATTGTGTAAAGGGTAGTTCCCAGGAGTCAGCTCTTTCCACCAACAGGGTCCTAGGGATAACTCAGGTCCCCAGGCTAGGCAGCAAGCACCTTTACTCACTGAGCCTTGTGGCTGGCCCTTAACTAGTATTCTTCAATTTTGTGAGTAACAGGAGTCCTATTAAAACTGGCAAAAGGGAGCCAGAGATAGGAATATACAGTTTGCTGGTACAACACTTGCCTAGCACACCTAAGTCACAGTGTTTGAGTCTCCACACCAGGGGAGGAGACCATACACACGAAAAACGGCATTTCAGAATGGCAGATGTAAAAAAAAGAAAGAAAAAAATTATACACAGAGTTACATGTTGTGAGGTGTGTGTATCTATAAACCAGCACTTGGAAGGTGAAGAAATGAGGATCAGG
>JAQHUG010000294.1:1707860-1718679 GCA_028555095.1 Dicrostonyx torquatus
TTTTTTCCTTATTAATAAAAACCAGGAAACCCTGTTTCTCAACCTCTATTATATAGGAAACTGTGACTGAAGCTTCATTTAGATACAAACTCAACACAGAAAACACCCACAAGTGTGTGTACTCAACACAAATAAATGTTCACAATGATAAGAAATTCTCTGTCTGGGGCTGGAGAGATGGCTCAGCAGTTAACTGTCTGTTCTTCCAGAGGACCCGAGTTCAATTCCCAGCACTCACATGGCAGCTGCCTGTAACTCCAGTTCTAGTGCACCTGACACCTTCACACCAATGCACATAAAATGAATTTAAATAAACTACTAAAAAAAAACTTCAGCAAAAAAGCTTAAAAAAAAAAAAAAAAGAAAGAAAGAAAAGAAATTCTCTGCCCACTGTCTCCTGACACTTTGTTTTCTTCTTTTTTCAGGGGGCGGGGAAGAGGTTGAGGCAGGGTTTCTCAATGTAGCCTTGGTTGTCCTGGAACTCGCTCTGTAGACCAGGCTGGCCTCAAACTCACAGAGATCCGCCTGCCTCTGCCTCCCAAGTGCTGGGATTAAAGGTGTACACTAACATCGCCCAGCCTCCTGCCACTTTCTAAAATAAGGTCTACTTATGTAACCCAGGATGATCTTCAAGTCCTGATGCTTCTTTCTCCACCTCCAAGTGTTGGGATTGCAGGTGTACACCACCACACCTGGCTCTTCCCTTTCTTTTTAGTAATAAACACATACTAGAATATGAAAGTATTTTTAGAAGAAAATAAAGCATTTTCTGTGAAATTTAAATTACTAAGGAGACACAACTTAAAAAACCAGTTCTGAGAAATCGGTTGTTTCACACTTCAAGTAAAAGCAATGCCAAGAAAAATGTAAATCTTATTAGCTCTTTTGTAATATGTGAAAACCTGCTCTCCCTGCTGTCTCTGGCCACACTGGCCCTTTACCCAACCCGCTCTCTATGTGCATTCACTGGCAGTTACTCAGTAGTGTTTCAAGGCCCTTCCCGCATACTCTTTCCTCTGCCTTCCCTGGTTCACAAGCTAGCTGTAGTCATCTTTCAAAACTCAATCCCAGGGTTTCATTCTCCAGGAAGCCTTTCCAGACCACCTGCCTAACCTGGCTCCCCTAGTCTCCCTTTCTTCACTGTGGCCAGCTCCTTGGGTGTCACCACTCTAGTTACAGTTAATGGACAAATACCAATGCTTCCAGCCAGGTTGCTTAGAGAACTTATGAAATTTGTCCAAAACTATATCCATAAAAGCCAGGATGTTAAAACAGGCCCATACTACTTCCTTACTTGCTTCTCAGACAAGTAGCTCTGACTACAAGTACTCTGCAACAATAGCACTCTTGCTCCAACTATTGTTTTCTGATTAGAGATCTTTTAGACGGCTCAGCAGAAAGCTTAATCATGTCAGGCAGCTCACAACTGCCTGAAACTCCGGCGCCATGGGATCTGACACCCTCTTCTGGCCTTCAGGTGTACTACACACAAGATCTTTCGAAAAGGGCAGGTAAGATTGAGTCCCTCAGTCTGGGAACGTTCCTGCATAACAGCCCTCATAACAGCCCTCAGTGGCTCCACGGAGGTCAAGGGAGAGCTCTACTGTCTCCTTTCCTCTTTCTTTCTTCCATACCGGAGACTGAAACTACCACTCAGTGACATCCCAACTTTTTTTTTTTTTTTTTTTTAACTTTTTGGGACAAGGTTGCCCAGGATGGTCTTAAGCTTTTTATTGTTCTGCTTCAGCCCCTCAAGTAGCTGGAATTGCAAGCCTGCACCAACAAACCTGGTTAGCTCTGTTGCCAAGGAGTGAGGACACACATCTCCACTTCTCTTACACATGTCACAAATCAACTCACTTCATGAGAATCAAGAGGAAAATAATTAACACTTTTTAAACTGTCTCTATTGCAGGGAATTTTTTTTTTGAAAGTCGACTTATTTAAACTTTGTAATGCTGGAAATCAAACTGAGGGTTGATCTACATTCCCACCCTCAAATATTTTTACAAGGAAAAACAAAACAACAAAAATGTGTGAACTAATTCAGGGAATACAGCTCACCAGCGCTATCACTCTTCTCCTTGATACTACCTAAGGGAATAAAGAAGTTCCAATTTCTGGGACATTTTGCCCTATTTTCATCAATGTTCCTCAACTTAATTTTAATACTTTCACTAATAACCTAGTTGGAACAGTCCCAAGAGAGAATTGTTTTCTTTAACAAGATCAGACAGGCATTACTATCTGAAAAGTTTTAGAACAAAGCACAAGCAGAGGAACATTTATTTCTTATGCTATAGCCAACAGCTTGATTAGAAACATCCTCAGCGGAGCAGTAAAGGTCTTTTAGGTTCCACTAACAGAATCTTGCAGTGAAGCACCAAATAAAGCCTGTGATGATGATTTGGTGACAGCTGGGTCAGCACAGCGTCAGGAGAACTGGAGCTTGAGAGGCTAGGGGAGCTGTGTAACCACCGAGAATGTTTGTTATCTTAAAATATACATCATCAGTCTGGCTTTCTTAAAAAGCTCCAGGCCATCCCTCTGTAACACCACTTTCTAAGCCCTACTCTGAACATACCAAGGAATGCATCCATACAGCAGATACCATCTAAAACATTCTTTTAGAATCAAAGATCAAGCTAGGCATACTTAGTGTATTCTCATAATCTTAGCACTCAAGGATGCTGAGGCAGAAGGACAGTCAACAGAGTTGAAGGCTAGCCTGGGATGCATAGTGAAATCCTGTCTAGAAAACAAAACAAAACAGAATCAGAGTTCAGTGAACCAGTGCTTGAAAGCTTTCACCCTAATGTATTCTGAGTTCTATTCTGAGATGACAACTATCTTAAAAGGCTGAAGCCACAAGGCAAACAAGATGGTATTTCATTTGTTTTGTTTCTCTGAGTCAGGGTCTCCTATTATCTAGCCTGGCTCCTAATCCTGCCTCTATCTCTTTAGTACTAGGATTACTAGTATATGCTACCATACCCAGAACCAGCCCAAAGATCCATGGGTGAGATGTGGACCAGTCAAGAGGAGTGTACAGAGGATGGAGAGATGATACCTCAGCAGTTAAGAACACTGGCTGCTCTTCTAAGAGGACCTGAGTTTAATTCTTAGCCCCTACATGGTGGTTCACAATCACCTGTAACTACTTCCAGGGGACCCAACACTTTCTTTTGGTTTCCAAGACCACTGCATGTACACGGTGCACAGACATATGTAAAGGAGACATATGGGCAAAACACCACACATATAAAATGATAATAACAAAAAAAGGCCCAGGTGTGATAGCAAATGCCTTTAATCTCAGCACTTGGGCAGCAAAGGCAGGTGGCTATCTTTGAGTTCAGCCTGGTCTATGTAGCAAGTTCCAGGACAGCCAGACTACATAATGAGATCCCATCTCTAAGTAATAGGGGTGTGTGTGTGTGTTAGACAGAAAAGAGAAAGAGAGAAAGGGGGAGGGAGGAAAAAGGGAGAGTGAGAGCACAATTGTTTCATGGTGATAGAAGTCTGATCAGTCAATTAGACTTAAAATCCTCACTCCTCCTGCCTCGGCCTCTTGAGTGCTGGAATTACAGGCAAGTGCCACCTTGCCTGGCCCTTATTCTGGTTTCTTTCCTGTTCCAAACACAACTGGATCCCTCCTCAATCCTGGTGCCTGATGTAAGCTGCAACCACTCTTTTTTTCTAGCCAAAAGAAGAAATACATAGTCACTGACCCTGAAACAAATTTTCAAGTCTAACTCACTTAGATATTATTCCTAGTCCAAAGACAACTGGATAATTAGTAGAAAGTTATATATAAATGAATTATGACTAATTTTAAAAATACATTTATTTTACTTATGTGTGTGTGTGTGTGTGCAGGTGCTTAAAGAAGCCAGAGACAGTGGAACCTCCTGGAGCTGGGATTACAAACCACTGTGAACTGCTCAACGTGGATGCTGAGAACTTAATCCCAGTCCCCTTTAAGACCAATATGTGCTTTTAAGTGATGAACTATCTCTCTATCCCTATAGCTGATTTTTATCTGTATCCACGCTGTATGTGCTATCTAAATGCAGATGTAGAAGCAAGAACTGAAAAACCAAAACAAACAAACAAACAAATAAAAAACCTCAAATTTTCAAGACAGCAGCCTCTCCAATAACTTCATCAACTTGACCTTCAGAACTTTTTTAAGCAAGTCAGAGAAACAATGCTAATGCTGGCACACGCCTTTAATCCCAGCACTGGTGAGGCAAAGGTAGCCAGATCTCCAACTTCTGTAGATCGAGTTCCAGGACAGCCGGGCTACAAAACGACTGTGACAGTGACAGTTTTTAAGTTCTACTTCATACTACTATGATTTACAAAATCTGTAACAAGCAAGGGCTGATATAGTTTAAACTCATTTCTCTGCCTAGTTAAATTTTAAGACATTTTATTTGTATCGATCCTTAATTACAATGTAGGTGATATGGATTTATAGAAGTAGTACTGTATCTCTGAAGGCTAATTTTGCTCATAGGTAATGGGTCTTTCTAATTATTTCCTTTGCTGGAAAGAAAATCAACTACCTATGAGCTTTGGGAGCAGAAAAGAGAGCAAGCAGGCTGGGAACCTGGGCTGATGATGACTAGGAAAGGACAAGACATTAACAGTGTAAGCTCTGAAATCCCCCAGTCCAATTCTCAAGAAAATAAGTGACTTTAAAGGGATGACTAACTTAAAATTAAAAATGAAGACCCATGTTCAAGGGCTAGCCTTGATAGATTCTTACCTCCAATGCCAAGGCAGTCTTGTCATAAGCACAGGGTACTCGCTTCTGGATTGCTTTTGCAAAGACAGGTCCGTTCTGTGTGGATGGCAAAGGGTTGACCGCTGCCCCAGAAGTACTGGCAACTGTAGGTAGAGGAGTTGTGGTCTGAGGTTGAGCATATGCATGAGCAGGTTCTGGGATGCCGTAACTGTTAGAATTCCTATTTCCATGCTTTCCATGTGGCGAAGACCTCACAAGCTTTTCAACATAAGGAACAGGAATCATCCCAACCCGGCCATCCTTGTTCCGGGCACTCCACCATTGTTCTTCAGGCTTTTCTATTATCACTAGAATCTCGCCCTTTTTAAAGGGGAGGTCTTCAGCATCATTCCCAGGAAAGTCATAGAGAGTCCGTACATATTCAACATTTTCTTCTGCTGCAGACAAGTTGGGTGCTGAGACTGAACCCATTGGTGGGCTTGGATACCTTAAGAGAGAAACAGAATTATTCTGAAGAAAAGTTTTATCTTATTCTATATTGGTATCTGTCAAAACTCTATTAACCACCTTCCTCTCTATTTCTTCATTATATTCTCAGTAATTAAGAATGTTTTGTCTTTGTACATTCTGGTTGTACTTTCTATAGTCTATAACAATATCTTCTCTATAGTCTACAACAATAACTTAAAAATACTTAAATATGTCATGTGTGTACACAGATACATGTACCACCACCTACAATGTGTTTCGGAGAAGGTTTTGTTTTCAGATAATATATCTGAATTTTACTTAACTCTTAAGTTCTGTTGCTGACTTCTTTTGTTACAGCCATCACAGATACATTTCCTCAAACTCTTCATTGATGGCTCATATCCTGCCTAGTTCCCTAATTACAACAGACACAAACTATGAAAATGATGGCCAGTTAATTGGCTCAGTGGTACAACCTTTACTGTGTAAACCTTATGACCTACAATCAATGTAAATGGTAGTGAGAACCCTCCATAAAGTTATCCTCTGACCACACACATGTCTGTACCCTCCTCCCCTAGCTGATAAACAAATACCATAAAAATAAGCCAAGAGTATAGTAAGATGGAGAGGGGGCTGAGTGTGGAGGCACACACCTTTAGACCAGCTCTAGAAAGGCAGAGACAGGCAGACCTCTAAGTTTAAGGCCAGTGTGATCTATATAGCAACTTCCAGGCCATCCAGCCAGAGCTGTATGTGAGACTCTGCCTCAAAAAGAAAAAGAATAAGAAAAGGGGAGGAAGAGAGAGTGCTTACCTAGTATGTACAAGGCCCTGAATTTGAGCTGTCTCTAAGAAATGAAAACAAGGGATGGAGAGATGGCTCAGCGGTTAGGAGCATTGCCTGCTCTTTCAAAGATCCTGAGTTCAATTCCCAGCAACCACATGGTGGCTCACAACACAGATCTGTAATGAGATCTGGTGCTCTCTTCTGGACTGCAGGCATACATGCAGACAGAGTATTGTATACATAATAAATAAATATTTAAAATAAATAAACCGAGTTTTAGAAAAAAAAAGAAAAACAAAATCCAAACCAGATAAATTCTATTTTAATGCAAGTTTTGAAAATTCAAGTTGAACTACTCTCTAAACAGTCCTCCAATGTTCTTTTCTTCAAAGAAAACAAACTTTTTTCATTTTACACACCAATCCCAGTTCCCAGTTCCTCCCCTCCTCTCATTTACTCCACCTTCCATCACCCAACCACTCCTCAGAGAGGGTAAGGCACATTGCTTTGGGGGAAGGTCCAATGCCCTCCCTACTTTATCTAGGCTGAGCAAGGTATCCATGCAGAGAATGGTTTCCAAAAAGCCAATACAAGCAGTAGGAACAAATCTTGGTGCCACTGCTAGTGGCTCTGCAGTCTGCCCCAGCCATATAACTATTACCCACATTCAGAGGGTTCAGTTTGGTCCTATGCTGGTTCTTCCCTGTCCGGCAGGAGTTGGTGAGCTCCCATTAGCTCAGGTAAACTGTTTCAGTGGGTGTCCCCGTCATGGTCTTGACCTCTTTGCTCATATTCTCACTCCTCCCACACTTCAACTGGATTTTGGGAGCTCAGCCCAGTGTTCCACTGTGGGTCTCTGCCTGTTTCCATCAGTTGCTGGATGAACGTTCTATGGTCACATTTAAGACGTTCATCAATCTGACTACAGGGCACCCTTTCCACTACTACCTAGGGTCTTAGCTGAGGTCATCCTTGTAGATTCCTGGGAATTTCTTTAGTACCAGGTTTCTTGCTAGTCCCACAAAGGTTCCCTCAATCAAAATATCTCTTTCCTTGCTCTCCATCTCTGTCCTTCCTCCATCTCGATTATCCCGTTCCCTCAAGTTCTCCTCCCTGCTCCCCTTCCGCCATCCTTTCTCCCACTACCCTGAATGCTTCCAATTTTGTCAGGCAATCTTGTCTATTTTCCCTTCCCAGGTGGATCTATATTACGTTTTCCTTAGGGTTCGCCTTGTTACTTAGCTTCTCTAGGGTTGCGCCACTGTTTTTAAGGAAGTTTTACTGGAAAAACGAAACAAAAACAACAATAAGAGAGAAAGAAAAATGGGGTGGAGTGATGCGGTATTCGTCTCGGTATGCTTTGGGCCTATAGCAGGGCACAATATAGCCAGATAAGAAAGAGAGAAGGCAGAGTAAAAGAGACACCACATAGCTGCTGCAAGAGACAGATGCCAGACAGAACCTTACGGGTAAGCCACAATAATGTGGTGATACACAGATTAATAAAAATGGGTTAATTTAAGATATAAGAGTTATCCATAAAATCCCAGCAAAATTTTTAAAGACCTCAAAAGAATGGGACTCAACTTCATATGGAAAAGCAAAAAACCCAGGATAACCAAAACAATCCTGGACAATTAAAGAACTTCTGGAGGCATCACAATCCCTGACTTCAAACTCTACTACAGAGCTACAGCACTGAAAACAGCCTGGTATTGGCATAAGAACAGACAGGAGGAGCAATGGAACTGAATAGAAGACCCGGATATCAATCCACACATCTTCGAACACCTGATATTTGGTAAAGAAGCAAAATATATCAAATGGAAAAAAAAGCATATTTAACAAGTGGTGCTGGCATAAATGGATAGCAACATGTAGAAAAATGAAAATAAATAGACCCATATCAATCACCATGCACAAAACTCAAGTCCAAATGGATCAAAGACCTTAACATAAAGCCAGCCACACTGAGCCTTATAGAAGAGAAAGTGGGAAGTACACTTGAACGCATTGGCACAAGAAATCACTTCCTAAATAGAACCCCAGCAGCACAGACACTGAGAGAAACAATTGATAAATGGGACCTCCTGAAACTGAAAAGCTTCTGTAAAGCAAAGGACACAGTCAATAAGACAAAATGACAGCCTACAGAATGGGAAAAGATCTTCACTAACTCCACATCAGACAGAGGGCTGATCTCCAAAATATACAAAGAACTCAAGAAACTGGACACCAAAAGATCACATAATCAAATAAAAAATGAAGTACAGACCTAAACAGAGAACTCTCAACAGAGGAATCTAAAATGGCTGAAAAACACTTAAGGAAATGCTCAACATCCTTAGTCATCAGAGAAATGCAAATCAAAACAACTCTGAGATTCCATCTTACACCTGTAAGAATGGCCAAGATCAAAAAGACTGATGACAACTTATGCTGGAGAGGGTGTGGGGAAAAGGGAACATTTCTGCATTGCTGGTGGGAATGCAAGCTGGTACCATCCCTTTGGAAATTTGTATGACGATTTCTCAGAAAATTAGGAAACAACCTTCCTCAAGACCCAGTAATACCACTTTATGGTACATACCCAAAGGGATGCTCAATCGTGCCACAAGGACATGTGCTCAACTATGTTCATAGCAGCTTTGGTTTTCATAGCCAGAACGCAGAAACAACCTAAATGCCCCTCGACTGAAGAATGGATAAAAAAAATGTGGTACATTTACCCAATGGAGTACTACACAGCAGAAAAAAATAACGACAGCTTGAATTTTGCAGGAAAATGGATGGAACTAGAAAGCATTATTTTGAGTGAGGTAACCCAGACACAGAAAGACAATTATCACATGTACTCACTCATAGGTGGTTTTTAAACATAAAGCAAAGAAAGTCAGCCTACAAACCACAATCCCAGAGAACTTAGACAACAATGAGGTCACTAAGAGAGACTTACATAGACCTAATCTACAAGGGTAGTAGAAAGTAGAAAAAGACAAGATCTCCTGAGTAAATTGGGAGCATAGGGACATTGGGGGAAGGTTGAAGGTGGGAGGGGAGAGGCAGAGAGGGGAGCAGAAAAAATGTAGAGCTCAATAAATATCAATAAAGAAAAAAGAAAAAAAGAAATCAAATAAATAAATAAATAAAAATGTTTAAAAACTTAGGACTTTTCATGACAATGAGACACATCTGTTCCTAGCAGCACCAATCTACTCCAAGAGGATGATGGGCATCAAAGAGGCTCCTTATGGAGTTAATTAGCCATTTGGGCAAGAAACTGCTTTTGCCTAGACTGCTTGATGGCATGGTGTATGAACTGGACATGCAGGAGCTAAAGAAAAATGACTGCTGAACTTGCTTAAAGGTGAGACTGTCCTTCAGGGTTCCTGCTTCATGAAAAGTCTGCCAAGATTCTGCAGAATACAGAAAAAGTGACTGACAAACTGCTAATAGGGGTGAAACAGTCTTTCAAATTTACTGCTTCATGGAAAAGTCTGCCGGATACTATGGACCTGTAGGCTAAATATGAATGCTCCAATGTTACAGAAGAGCTTCGTGTGACTACCTAGGCAGCATGATGTCCCTGTCAATTCTAGAGTTTTGGAAGTTGCTTACAATGCACTTCTTGTTAAGTAATATTATATCCTTCTGGGGTCTTTGATGGAGTTGAAGAATAGTTATAATTATAGTTTTCCTTAGTTATGATAAAAGATAAAGTAGATATAAATGTTTTAACTCTAATTCTTGTTTGATACCATTTTGTTATATGTAATTTTACTATGTTAAGGTTAAAACCTTTCTTTTTATTTAAACAGAAAAGGGGAGGTGATGTGGGATTCCCTCTGTATGTTGTGAATATGTTTTATTACCATTGGTTAATAAAGAAGCTGCTTTTGGCCTATAGTAGGGCACAATATAGCCAGGCAGGAAATCTGATATAAAGAAGAGTAGGTAGAGTAAAAGAGCGCCATGTAGCTACCACACAATACACAGAATTAAAAGAAATGGGTTACTTTAAGATATAAGAGTTATCTAGAAATATACCTAAGGTATTAGCCAACCAGTGTTGTAATTAGTACAGCTTCTGTGTGATATTTCGGTTCTGGGAAGCTGGGAACAAACAAGAAGCCACCGCCGGGCAGTGGTGGTGCACGCCTTTAATCCCAGCACTCAGGAGGCAGAGGCAAGAGGATCTTTGTGAGTTCGAGACCAGCCTGGTCTACAAGAGCTAGTTCCGGCGCAGGCTCTTGTCTCAAAAAACCAAAAAAGAGTTCACACTTCTAGAGCCTAAGTGAAAGATCAGGCACAGCCTGAAGTACCTGTAAGGTCAGCACAGGGGAGGTGGAGATCCCATGGCCAGTCACTCTAGCACTTCATGGAGCTACAGGCTTGGTAAGACACTCAGTCTCAAAAAGGAAGGTAGAGGCACCAGTGAAGTTACTCATTGAGGCAAAGGTGTTGGCTGTGCAAGCTTGCCTATATGCCTTTGATGCTGCAACCCTTGTTAAGAACTGGATGTGGTGGCATGAATATATAACACCAGCACTCCTACAGTGTGTTACAAGGAGAGGGCTACTTGTTCTTCCCAGCCACCTGGCTAGCTTAGCCCCTGAAATAACCACACAGAAACTATATTCATTAAAACACTGCTTGGCCCATTAGTTCTAGTTTCTTTTTCTTTTTTCTAAACAGGGTTTCTTTGTAGCTTTGGAGCCTGTCCTAGAACTAGCTCTTGTAGACCAGGCTGGCCTCGAACTCACAGAGATTCGCCTGACTCTGCCTCCCAAGTGCTGGGATTAAGGG
>JAQHUG010000294.1:1719834-1734177 GCA_028555095.1 Dicrostonyx torquatus
AAAACTACATAGAGAGATCCTGATCCAAAAATAAATGAACAAACAACACTAACTCCAAACAAACAAATGAGCACCATCACACCTTGATTGTGGACACAAAACAATAAAATCTATGTACCAAACCATACTAAGCATTTATGAGACCAAAAATACGAATAAAACCAACTTTTTGTTTTTGAAAGACCATAATTTAGACAGAGAACTCAAATAAAACAATAAAATCAAGCACAAAGCGTTAAGTATTGTGTCAGGGCAGGAGATGATAGAATTCAAGAGTATTCCATACACACAAAGAACGAATTTTGAAAAGTCAGAATAAGGCCTTATTCTGTGTTTTAAATGTGACATGTCCCCATAAGCTCGTGTGTTTCAACACGTGGTCCCCAGGTGACAGCACAATTTGGAACCTGTGAGAGGGGAAGCCCCACAGGAGGAAGCACATTTGCCAAAAGCACATCCTCAGGCTCCACATCCTGTCTACTCCCTGTCTACATACTTGTGAGGCTATGTGGGCATCTCTCTGCCTCAAGACCCTGTACTATGCTTTCCCAGCCGTGGTGACTGTATCCCCTTCCTTCTTAAACTGTGAGCTGAAATAAACTCCTCCTCTCCCAAACTGCTTCTTGTCAGGTATCTAGTCACAGAAATGGGAAAGCAATGCATACAGATGTGAAGTCAAAGAACAAAATACAAAAACCAGCCCTTCCAAAAATTTGCTTAAGGTGGGCTAGTAGACCACAACTCCTCACTCTCCAAAAGCACACCATTGGTTCCCAAGGAAACAGAAGCACTGCTGAAGGCCATCTAGAAGAGAGCAAACTTCTGTGAAGTACTAGGTAGATTATACAGACTCTGGGGTCTGCAGGCTACAAATGGTTTTTATTTCTTAATGCTGGGCATAGTGGCACTTACTATTTTTTAAATTACTGTTATTTTATTTGTATGTATATGTCATATTATGTGTGATATATACATGAGTGTGTGGGTTTATGCACCTATGTGTGTGTAATAAAAGGCTAGAGCAAGCAAGACATGAGGTGTCTCCCCCTTGAGACAGGGTCTTTCAGCGAACTAGAAGTTCACCATTCTTTGGCTAGGCTAGCAGGACAGCAAGCTTTCTAGGACCTACCTATCCTCTGCCACCAAAATGCTGGGGTTACAGGCACATAACAGCTATGCTTCTTTTTTTTTTTTTTTTTTTTTTTTTTGGGACAAGGTCTCACTACTTTGTTATGTAGTTCCGGCTATCCTGGAACTTGCTATGTGGACCAGGCTAACACTCACAGAGATCTGCCTGCTTTTGATTCCCAAGTACTTGGATTAACGGCGTGCACCACCATGACTGGCCACACCCAGATTTTTATATGAGGGATTTGAATTCAAGTCCTCACGCTTTCAGAGCATGTGCTCTATCTAGTGAACTTAGGAGTTTGTACTGATTACTGTCTGTTGTGTGATAAAACACCATGACCAAGAACAATTTACAGGCAATGGAACAATAGCTCAGGTCAAGAAAAGCTGATCTTTCAGAGAACTTGACTTCAGACGGCAGCTCGCAACTGGCTATAAATCCAGTTCCAAGGGATCCAAACTCTCTGATGGCTGAGTACCAGGCATACAAATAATGCACACATATACATGCAGGCAAAACTTACACATAAAATAAATCTTAACAAAATCAAACAAAAAGAACAACTTATTGGTTATTTGAGTTATTTCAGAGTATTAGAGACCATAACGGCAGGAGAGGCAGAGTATCAGGTAGCCAGAGTAAGAAAGTGAAAAATATAACTCAATTGCACACAGGAAGCAGAAACTGGAAGCAGGAAGCAGGGCAGGACTAAAAACCATCAAAGCCCAACCCTATGGCCTACTTCCTTTATTAAGCCAGTACCTCCCTAAGTAACTGTTAGTTACTTTTCTGTTGTATAATATTACACCAGGACCAAGAGCAACCTCTCTAAGGAGCACTACCAACTGGAGACTGAGTATTCAAATGCATAAGCCCGTGGGGTACAATTCTCACTTAAACCACAATAGTAGCCATCTATTCCCTTTTCTTGAGACAGGATCTTTACTCTGCAATCCAGGCTGGCCTCAAATTAGTGGATTCTCCTGGCTCAGATTCCACAGAATTGGGATTACAGGCATGTGTCTATTCTGCCTGCTCTAGGTAACAACCTCCTCGTAATAGTCATCTTCCAATTCTAAGCTGAGGACTAAACCCTGGACCTCACTCATGCAAGGCAACAGTACTCTACCACTGAAACTCATGTCCATTTATTATGTTTTTAAAAATTAACAATTTTTGCTGCTGGGCCAAAAACTGAACTCAGGGCTTCTCTTATCTAAGCACATGTGCAGACAGATATATACCCAGTCTCCACTCTGTGGCATCATTAAGTCCTCTTCCCTTCTCTGTGTTGGTATTTTATTCAGGCAATAGTAATAGCACTCCACCTCCGTGAATAATTCCTCTAGCTATACATATCCCTGCTCTGCCTGGTTATCTGAATAAACCCATCTAAGTTTAAAGTTCTTAAATTATTCAGAACTTCTTTGCAATAAAGCCATCAGACCAACAACACTTCACTCTTTGCAAGTTCAACAAACACAAGTTCCCTTCAGTCAGGTGAGATGGCTAAGTAGGTAAAAGTACTTGTGCCTAAACCTGACCACTGGAATCTATCCCACAGTGAAAAGAAGCAATTCCTTAAAATTGTCCTTTGACCTCCACACATGCCATGACACACTCAGACAGACACATATCACACAGACACACACACTAATAGATTCTTGGAGGCTAGAGAAATGAATCAGCTTAAAAGCACTTGCTGCTCTCACAAAGGGTCCAGGGTTGATAGCCAGCATCCATACTGGATCTAATCTGTACTCCAAATCCCATGACCAAAAGCAACTTGGGGAGGAAAAGGGTTTATTTCAGTATGCAGTCCCACAACACATGTCCACATAAATATGGGCACGAATAAAAACAATAAAAGATTCATTTATGTGCATGTGTGTTTTCCCTGCACACGTGTTCATGTCCCACATGTATGCAGAGTCAGTAGAGGCCAGAGGAGAGCATCAGATCCCCTGGAACTGGAGTTACAGATGGTTCTGAGCTAAGAGCACTGGCTAGTCTTCAGAGATTTCCAGCACCCACATGGTGGCTCCTGTCTGTAATTCCAGTTACAGGGTTAACACCCTCTTCTGGCTGCCACAGGCACTGCATGAATATGATGCACTGGCAATACATGCAGACAAGATACTCATATACATAAAATAATTTTTAAATTAATAAATACATAATTTTTGAAGGGAGTTTTGGCTGGCATGGTGGGACATGCCACTAATCCCTGCACTTTGGAGAAAGAGGCAGACAGACCCCACTGAGTTTGAGCCTAGGCAGGGATACATGAGAGACCCTGCCTCAAAAAGATACAAAAATAGGCCGGGCGGTGGTGGCGCACGCCTTTAATCCCAGCACTCGGGAGGCAGAGACAGGTGGATCTTTGTGAGTTCGAGACCAGCCTGGTCTACAAGAGCTAGTTCCAGGACAGGCTCCAAAGCTCCAGAGAAACCCTGTCTCAAAAAAAAAAAAAAAAGTTTTTAAAGTGAGTCTGAACATATACTAGGCATGGATAGACAATGCTGCTCCCAGAAAACATGACCTATTAAATGAAAATAGTGCCAGGGGTGGAGTCCTTGTGAACTACTGGCCTATGAGGCACCCCAACAAACACAGGCTATTGCTGGTGTTCACTATTACTTTCCACAACTAGATGGTAATCTTATTGCTGAAGGTACATTTTCATTATAGTAAACAGAAAAATCAAGCTGAAACGGATCTGAAAATTTCTCTCCTCGTTGTTACAGTAGTGAACTCTGTAAGCTTCAATACCTATATTCTAGGCAGAATGTGCCCACTAAATAGTTAAATAGTGGCACGAAGATTAATACAAAGACTCAGAACTGGCCAAAGTACAGAGAATAAGTGACTATTGAGCACTCAGTAGGATATTAAATCAACCCCCTCCCAAATAAGGCTCAGGGAACACCATGGAAGAGGGGCCATGGAAGAACACAAAAGCTGGACAATGGAGAAGGATGCTGTGAAATGCTGTCTTCAGGGCATGACATGACCAATGCACTTATGAACTCCCAGCAGCTGTGGTCACCTGCACATAATCAAGTCAACAAAAATCAGTCAGTATTCCAATGCAGCACTACTGGACTCAGTGTGTTACAAAAAATAAAAACAGAGAGGATATGAAGAGGGAAGGGGGAAGTGCTGGGAGACACTCAGGGGAATGGGGGAAAGTTGGAGGTGAACATGATCAAGATACATTGTTTACATGTATAAAATTGTTGAAAAATAGATTGTACTTTTTAAAGCAAGGTAAGATGGCTATTCTTGACTACATCTGGAATTTACAATCCAAGCAGCTGGATATGCCTATAAAAAAATTTTCAAGTGATTTCTAAAATTATTTAAAATGGGAAGATCCACCTTTAACTGGGCCACACCTTTGGGTGGCAGCCTATAAGAGGACATGGAAGAAGAAAGCTTGCTATCTTAGCCAGCCTGTTTTCACTCTTGCTGGCAAGGCCATTCTGTCACTGGCAGAGTCTAACACTTTGGTATTCTTGCGTTTACTGAAGACCAGCTGAGACTTCCAGCTTTGTGGACTGAACTACTGGATTATTGGACCTTCCAGTCACACCCAGTCTTTGGTGGACTAGTTGGACAATAGTATATATATATATATATATATATATATATATATATATATATACACATTCTATCAGTTCTGTTCCTTTAGAGACTCCTAAGTAATACAGACCTTGGTACCAAGAGTGGTTCTAGTATAAAAGTATGAGGGTAGATTTTTTTAAGTATCCTATTTGCTGACACCTACAGTTAATGAAGCCTCTCCTAGAAGCTTGGAGTATTGAAAGCCATGGTGTGAATTATATTACAAACTGAAGGAGACAAATGCATCTGATTATTCTGATTCACCAACTGTGAGAGGCAATGGATGGTATATAAAACTTGTGACACTTTGTGGGAAAGTAAGGAAAATGATGAAACTAACGGTTGTTCCTAGCATCTCTGCATAAATTAGCAAAGAAAAAGAATGAGCTCTGAGGTAAAAGTGAAGGACAATAAAGAACGCAGTGATAAAATTGATCAGATCCAGATGTGCATTTAAGTCGAAAGCAGTGGTTCTCAACCTGTGGGTCATGACCTCTGGTATGAAATGACCCTGTTGCACAGGGGTTACATATTGAATATCCTGCATATCTGATAAATTTACATTACAATTCATAACAGCAGCAAAATTACAAAGTAGCAACAAAATAATTTTATGTTTGGGAGGTCACCACAACGTAAGGAACTGTATTAAAAGGGTCACAGAATTGGAATGTTGAGAACTACTGATCTAAAGGTTTCGAAGTATGCTCTGGAAGAGAATCTTCTCTCCAGCAGCCACAGAGCTGAAGTTGCTCTGTGGAAAAGCAAACTGAAGCCCTCATTATAAGGTTGACATAATAACAACTAAATTAAAATACCAGCCTCAGAAAGTGCTAGCAGTTAAAGTAAGGGCATTAACTGGTAAAGAATGGGATCCTTTATCTTGGGAAGGAGATGTGTGGAAAGACCCTGCTGAAACTGAGAACTTGTACCCTCAGATTCTCAAGGGTTTATCTCACCTGAGGAAGCAGTCTCCCCAGCCTCAGCAGATGTACTCCCATCCCACCCCCTGAAATACTGCCTTTTTCACCTTTGACTGAGGAAATTAATCCTTCACTGTCTGCTAAACAGCAGTGATTTTCTCAGAAGGAAATATCAGGCAAGATAATACTGATGTTCCTTAGGGCTCACCCTTTTTCTTGTGCCAGTCCTTAGGGTCAGACTTGCTGCTGCTCAGCACGATGAATTAAATGCAATAGATTTAATGGGGTCTCGAAGTAGCAGGGGCCAGGTGGCAGCATTGAATCACTAAAGGCAAGGTGATCATAGTCCCTGTAATAGACAGCATAGACAAAGCAATGTCCATAATGGCCTAATCCATAATGAACAGCACAGCAAAGTCATTCCTATGATGGCATTGGCTCCTATGGACCTTTGGTACTGGCTAATAAAACATGGTGTTTCCAGGCATGAAATAGATAAGAAGCGCTGGACAATCAAGCTTAGGCAGTGAAGGAAACCATCGAAAACAGATGTAATTAAATGAGGGGTCATGTTCCAGCAAGAAGCAGAACTTGGCAACTCCAGCCACATGGTTCTGACTGCAGAGTCAAGGATAGAAGAAAGGGGTTATGGAGTCTACCTCTGTGACTACAGAAAGCCTCTGAAGCCAGGCATGTGTCAGGGATGTTCCTGCATGGAGGCCTAGAGAGGCCACTTCACAAAGCTGTGAAGGTGAAGCCTGGATTGTCTTGGAGATCCCAACATGTTGGACATGCCAGAACTGTGGGATACCTGTCAAGGAAAGCTGCTAACATGAAGTGGAACCAGCCTAACAGAAGTACGTTGCAGTTAACAACACTGAAAGGAGTTGGAGATCTGAAGAGTATTTTGACATCAGACATGGAGAGGCAGAGCTTGTCCAACTGCTTTTCAGTCTTGCTTTGGTGCAATATTTACTCACTATTCTCCCTTTCCTCCATTTTGGAACAATAGTGTGTATCCTGTTGGAAGTATATAATCTGCTTTTTGATTTTTATTTTACAGGGGATTGCAGTTAAGAGACTACATGAGTCTCAGAAGAGACTTAGGACTTTTATAGACTAGGGGTACTTTTAAAGTTGGACTTAATGTATTTCTGAATTATGAAATGGCTACAAGCCTATGGAGAACAGGGAGTAGAATGTAGTAGTTTGAAAGAAAATGGTCCCCACAGGCTCACAGAGAGTGGCACGATTAGGGGGTATGATCTTGCTGGAGTAGGTGTGACTTTGTTGAAAGAAGTGTGTCACTGGGGATGAGCTTTGAGGTCTCAGAAGCTCAAACTAGGCCAAACTGCACTCAGTCTCCTCCTCTGCCTGCTGATCCATATATAGAATCTCGGCTCCATCTCCAGCACCATGTCAGCCTCCATGTTGCCATGATTCCCATTATGATAATGAACCAAACTTCTGAACCTGTGAGGCAACATCAATTAAATGTTTTCCTTTATAACATGGTCATGGTGTCTTTTCACAGCAACAGAAATCCTACGACAGAAGTTTTACTGCATGTTTGCTTGATCTGTACAAGCAGAAAAAAAATCCTTTGACAAATGAATATTAGATCGGATCATGGAAAAAGGGAATCTTAATTACAGTTCATGAACCAATTTCCAGACTTGAGCCAGAACAAAATGAATGAAGAAACAACCAGGTTCCCCTACAGAAGGACTTGGATAAAATATCCAAGAGTTTTACTGTTAGTCTTTCTCCAGTCCTTCCCCAAAAGGACCTACACTGGGGGAAAGAAAACAATCAGATTGATCCGGGGTCTACTGTATACTAGTTCTAAATTGACGCTGATTTTGGGAGACCCCAAGAAACATTGTGGCCCTCCATTTAATGTAGGGACTTATGGAGGTCAGGAGATTATGGAGTTTTGGCTGAAGTCTGGCTCACAGAACTCATCCTGTGGTTATTAACCCAGTCCCAAAATATATAATTGGGATAGATATACTTAGAAGTTATTGGCAGAATTCTCACACTGGCTCCCTGACCTGTGGAATGAAGGCTATTATGGTTGGAAAGGCTACATGGAAACATCTAGAGTTGCCTCTGCAAGGGAAAATAGTAATCAGAAATAGTATCACATCCCTAGAAGAATTACGGAAATTAGTGTCACTGTCAAGGACTTGAAAAGATGTAGGCATGGTGCAGGTCCCTACCACATCTCCCTTTAACTCTCCTATCTGGCCAGTGCAGAAGACTGATGGATTATGAAGAATGACTGTTGACTATAAAAAACTACAAAGTAGTGACCCCAATTGCAACTGCTGTACCAGATGTGGTGTCCTTACTTGAGTGGATTAACACATCTCCAGGTTCATGATATGCAACTATGGATCTAAGGACCACCAGAAGCAATCTGCTTTCAGTTGGCATGGACAGCAATATACATTTACAGTTTTACTTTATTAGAATAAATATAACTCTGCAGCCTTGTGTCATTTCATTTGAAGGGATCCCTTCAACAAAATATCACACTGGTTTACAGTATTGACAACACTTGTTCATTGGACCAAGAGAGCAAGAGATTTAGAATTCTTGTTAACATATATGCACATCAGATGAAAAATAAATCTAAACAAAATTCAGTGAAATTCTGAGGAGTCCAGTGGTGTGGGACGGGGAGAGATATTCCTTCCAAGGTGAAGGATAAGTTATTGCACCTGGCCCCTCCCACCACTAAGAATGAA
The DNA here is from genome assembly GCA_028555095.1 of Dicrostonyx torquatus. Classification (NCBI taxonomy): domain Eukaryota; kingdom Metazoa; phylum Chordata; class Mammalia; order Rodentia; family Cricetidae; genus Dicrostonyx; species Dicrostonyx torquatus. The sequence goes on from JAQHUG010000294.1 coordinate 1,728,270, forward strand.
GCACAATGTTTAGTGGGCCCATTTGGATCCTGGAGACAGAACATTCCTCACTTGGGTGTGGTATACCAGCCCATACACCAAGCTGCTAGATGTGAGTGAGGCCTGAACAGAGGCTTCTCAGTGGGTCCAGGCTGCTGTGCAGGCTACTCCACCACTTGGGCCATATGATTCAACAGACCCCTTTGGTACTTGAGGTGGCAGTGGCAGACAGGGATGCTGTTTTGAGCCTTTGGTAGGTCCCTGGAGGTGAACCACAGAAGAGATCTTAGGGATTGGGGAGCAAAGCTCTACCATCATCTGCAGACAACTACTCTCTACCTTTGAGTGACAGTTCTTAGCTGCTATTGGGCCTTAGTGGAAACTGAACCTTTGACAATGGGCCACCAAGTTACCACGCAACCTGAGCTGCTCATTGTGATCTGGGTATCATCTGACCCATCAAGCCATAAAGAAGGATGTGCATAGCAGCACTCTATGGCAAACAAACTGAAGAGATACAGATTTATCAGGCCCAGGCAGGTCATGAAGACACAAGGAAGTTGCCCAAATGCCTATGTTTTCTACGCCAGCTACAATGCTGTCTGCTTCCAAGCATGCACCTGTAGCCTCACGGGCTGTGCCCTATGGTTAGTTGACAGAAAAAGAAGACTCGGGCCTGGTTCACTGATAGTTCTGCATGCTATGCAGGCACCAACCAGAAGTTGCAGCATTATAACCCCTTTCTGGGACAACCCTGAAGGCCACAAGTCTTCACTGTGGGCAGAACTTCAGGCAGTACACATGGTCATACATTTTGTGTGGAAGGAGAAATGGCCAGATGTGTGATTTTTCACTGATTCATGGGCTGTAGGCAATGGATTGCCTGGATGGTCAGGGACTTGGAAAGAGCATGACTGGAAAATTGGTAAGAAAGATTTTTGGAGAAGTATGTAAATAGATCTCTCTAAAAGGGTAAAGGATGTGAAGATACTTGTGTCCCATGTAAACGCTCATCAAAGGTGACTTCTACAGTGGAGGAGTTCAATAATCAAGTAGGTAAGATGACCCGTTCTATGGACTGTCAGTCTTTTTCCCCAGTCATCCCTGTCACTGTCCAATGGGCCCGCAAAAAAGGGGCAGAGATGGTGGTTATGCATGGGTTCAACAACATGGACTCTCAGGCACCAAGGTTAACCTGGCTACAGTTCCTGTTGAGTGTCGGATCTGCCAACAGCATAGACCAACACTGAGCCCTAGATATGGTACCATACCCCAGGGTGACCAGCTAGCAACCTGGTAGCAGGGTATCTACACTGGCTACTTCCTCTGTGGAAAGGATAAAGCATTGTAATAGGTTAGAAAAGATATCCTGGTTATGGATTTCCCTTTCTTGCACACAATACTTTGGCCAAAACCACCACCCATGGGTTTGATGGAATGCCTCATGCACTGGCATGGTATTCTACACAGTATTGCTTCTGACCAAAGAACTCACTTCACAGCCAGAGACAAGCAACAGTGGGCTCATGATCATGGAATCCACTAGTCTCATAATATTTCCCACCATCCTGAAGCCCCTGACCCGACAGAAAGATGGAACAGTCTTTTGAATACATAGCTACAGCACCAATTAGGTGGCAGCAGCCTGGAGAGCTGCAGCAGATTCTCAAGGCAGTATATGCTTTGAATCAGCATCCAACATATAGTATGGTTTCTCTCATAGCCAAGATCCATAGTCCAGGAATCAAGGGGAGGAAGAGAAAATGGTTCCACTCACTATCACCCCTAATAACCTGACAGGAATATTTCTACTTCCTGTTCCTGAAACCTTAAATTCTGCTGGCCTAGAAGTTTTGGTTCCAGATGGGGAAGCGCTCCTGCCAGGAGACACAACAAACATTCCCATTTGATTGGAAGTTCAGACCTCCCCCTGGCCACTGTGGGCTTCTGATACTCTTGAGCCAACAGGCTAAGAAAGACATAACAATGTTAAGAGGGGCAACTGACCCAGATTACCAAGGGGGAATTGGATTTCTTCTCCCCTTGGAGGAAAATAGATTACGTCTGGAGTGCAGGAGATCCTCTAGGGTGTTTCTTAGTCCTACCGTGTCCTATGATTCACGCCAATAGGAAACTACAACAACCCGATCCAGGCAGGATGACAAAGGACATGGGCCCTTCAGGAATGAAGGTATGGGCTACTCTTCCAGGAAAAGCCAATACCTGTCGAGATGCTTGCTGAGGGTGGAGGAAACACGGAATGGAGAAAGGTAGTTAGAAATACCTGCTAAGGCCACCTGACCAGTTGTAAAGACAAAGATTAAAATCAACACATGCTCCTACCACATTTTGTTAAGTATGTGTTTGTACAGATATTTATGGTTTTCCCTCTATTTCTTTATCATGTAACATAACATCAAGAGACTATCAGTAGTTATCATTTTAAGTTTTGAGACACTAAAAGAATCTCTCAAGGGACATTGCCATGTATTCTAAAATTTATAATGCTTTTGCAGTTGTACAAGGGATAGTTATATTACGTCAGGAATAATTATGACTTAGTTAGTACTTTCATTTGGAAACTGAGCATAACAGAAAAGATACCAAAGTGTGTCAAGTAGAGCTAAGGAAAATTTCAGAAAATTCATGGGTAATACAGAAAATTGGTACCTGAGAAGACATATGAAGTAGAATTACATTTTACGGATAACAGGAAGCCATTGCAGTATATACTTTTCCTCCTTGAGAGGAATCTAATAATTAACTTAGACTTTCTCCAACATTGTTACATTGTTACAAGCATGTTTTAATAAAGGCTTAAAGTCAATAATATAATTCACTTTCACAAATTAGGTAATTTACTTAAATATATTACCAAACGTTATACTTCCTAAGTTTATCCAGGCTCCTAGACTGAAATTATTAAAGGTGACAGCACCTGCCAACATCTACCAGAACCTTCACGTTTCACAGAGTTCTTAGTATCCTCATCTCTACAGTACAGACTACTTATTATGTAGACACTCTGGCTTTTACATTTTTTTAAACTACTGATATGTGTGTGGATACTCACTTGCCATGGTGCACATAGATTGCGGCTAAAGGACAACTCTGTGGAGTCAGTTCTCTCTCTCCCACATTTATGTGGGTTTGGGGGATCCAACTCAGGCCATGGAGCTTCAGCTGCAAACACTTTTACTCATGAAGCCATCAAGCCTAGCCCAGCCCCTTTTCCACGTTTTTGTTAACTCCACTAACTCTGGCAGTCAACTTTACACTCTTTCTTCTATCCTTTGGCTTTTAGTAGGTGTCCTTAATGAAGTACATCACCTTTTCAACTTCAAAGTTCGGAGCAAATTATCTCCTTAGCAATTCTATGAAGTCACTTCACCCTGAAAAGTCTAAATCAATCCTCAATCCCTTTTAGAAAATAGCTTAGAAATAAACCAGGTAGTGAAATACCTTTGAAAGTCTCTACTTTTTCAACTCACATTTGTTATCATTTGATATAATTTAATATGATATTCATTAGGGGAAATTAAAGCAATGCACTTTACTTGAAACACTTAGTCATTAGCTTGTTTTCTTTTCTTTTCCTTTAAGACACCATCTAGCTATAGCCCAATTTGGCTTGGAACCCAAGGTCCTCTTTTCCTCATGGGATGGGGGGGTGGGAGGGGGTTAGAGGTGTGCATCTTGCTCATCCAGCTGTACGGTTTCTTTAAATATGTTAAGATACTAAATTTAATTATCAAAAAAAAATCTAAAACTGAATTAATGTAGAATTAAAGTAAATACACTTCCCACCCTAGGGAAGGGAGGTGACGATACAAATTTCCTCAAATATAATCTCTTTCCTTTGTAATCCTAGTCTTTTTCTTTTCTTTTTTTTTTTTTTAAGGAGGGGTGCTACTTCAAGTTCGTCATCAGATTTTCAGATTTCTATGTTTTCGGTTCATTTTAACGATTTTTCCAAAGGCTGTAGCCAGTTGTTAATCTGCAGTTAGCTTTTGAGATGCAGGGCTTCCAAAAAGCTTAAATGGTGTATAAACTTTCCATGAATTGTCGAGGGGAGAGAGTCATGGCTATCTCTGGCTTCTCAAGGAAGCCTACAGATATTTTAATGTCGTTAAAAAGAATTCTGCATTAGTATTACAGTCATCTAAAATGGCAAAATTGTGTATATGTGTCGGTGGGTGCATTTAAACAATACAATCACAACTAAATGTCTAAATAAAAAGCATCCTTCCATCCAGTGACCCAGATGCTGACACTGGCCTTCCAATCCGAATGTCTTCTGCTTTGGAATGAGGAAAAGCAGTTCAATTTCCCCCACCCTCAAAATTCAACTATCTGACCGACCCTCAGCATCGGGTTTGGTTCCAAGCCAGAGAACGGGAAGAGCTAGCGTACCTCGGCGCTGGTTCGATTAAGGTGGTAGTATCCAGGTAGTGGATCTTGTAGAACTCCAGCAAGGCCGGCAAATGATCGAACTCCTGGTCCCCGATCTTAAAGCGGCGGTTGGGCAGGGAATTGATGATGTAGTGCGAGACACGCGAGTTCTCGGACACAGACAGTACATAGTCCCCGGGGCAGGTAGAGGAGTCCCGGACTAGGAACATGCCATGGCGTTGGCCCTGGAGACGGGTCTGCGCCTCCTGGCGAGACACTGGTCCCATGTACCAGGCAGAGCGGTCTGCAGAATCAAACCTGGCGGACGACATGGTGTTGGGTCCGGGGATGGGCGGCGTCTGCTGCTCTCGCCTGCTCGCGAAGCCTTTACCCGCTGTCGGCTTAGGGGCCGAGGAAGGGCCTCTCGGAAGAGCAATCGGAGGGCTGGGTCAGGACCTTCCCCTCGGCTCCGGGCCCCGCAGCATCCTCCGCCACCGCCCGCCTGCACCGGGCGGCCTCACGGAAAGAGCCGGCCCGGGAACACTGGGCAATGCCCCGGGGTCGAGGTGGGCGAAGCGGTGCAGTAGCGGAGGCCGCCTCGGGATTCTCGGCTGCCCGACGTCCAGGGGTGGCTCCGGTGACTTCTGTCCTGGAATCCGCCGGCTCCGCAGCCTCAGGAGCCCGCACCGACTCTCGCCGTCACCCGAAGCAGCCTACTCCAACAAGAGTCGCGCCTCCCAGGCCGTTTCACCCAGCCCGTTCCCAATAGCCACAGCAACAAAATGGCGGATGCGGGACAAGCGGCCGGGCACCTCCCCCTTGGTCCAGCGCACCCCCTCTGCGCACGCGCAGAGCCGGGCGCTACCCCCACCGCGGGGGCCTTCCCGTTGACGTCTCCCGGGGCAGCCAATCAGGAGTGCGTTCGCGAGGGTCCCGCCGTAAGCCGCTCGTGCTGGCTCCCGCGTTCCGGGAGGAGGCTGAGGAGGCAGTGGGTCAGGCCCTTCCTGGGCCGCAAAGATGCAGCCAGGCAACTGCAGCCGCCGCTCTCGGGCCTCCTGCACTCGGCAAGAAAACAACTGGAGCCGAGAAGGAGCAGCGTTTTGAAAACTTGTTTCTGGGAACAAAGCATAACGCTCTGGCTGAATGTTTGGCCAGGGAGGCGTGGCCCTCAGGTGACTGCGAGCCAGAGGGCCCTGGTAAATCAGGTGGCTCAGGAAAGGCATGACCTAGGGTGAGGTGACCATCAAACAGGTTACTGAATAACGCCTGCCCTAGGAGATCCGACTTGACACATGTGGAATGACGGTGAAGATCAGCTTGAATACTGCTTAGGAAGACTACAGAGTGGTGACACCCAGGCCACCACAGGCTCTGATGAGCAACAACCTCCCCTCCCTCTCCCCCGTGTCTGGTTTGAGGGTCTTACCTGCTCCAGATCATTTCCTGCCATTCCACGTTGCTCAGCTCCAGCTGTGCCCTCCTAACTATCTCCTCCCTCCACCCCCACTAGGATTAATCTTCTTTCTTTACTTTGGGG
>JAQHUG010000294.1:1747295-1758359 GCA_028555095.1 Dicrostonyx torquatus
CTATATCATGCTCCCTGGTAGTTTACCACTTTGTACAAAACATAATTCATTCGCTGGTGTTAACAATGCTTTACAACATTAGTACACTTCAAAACACACCTAAAGAAAAAGGCTTATTCAAGCAAAGTAGAAAATGTTTACTAAATGATACATTATACACTTAAAATCATACATTTATTTATAAGCAGAAAGAGAAATTAAAATGCATCGCTATCTTTTTTACTTATTACATGAATAAACTTCTGGCCTCTCCTACAGAATGAGGAAAAACAATTCATGAGGTCACTCTAGTGTGGCTAGGTTCCAGGTCAGTGTGTGATAGAAGGAAGGAGAATACACTTACTTTAGTAGCATGCTTAGCATAGAGCTGACCTAAAGTTACAAATGTAACCTTTCTGAAGACAGTTTGTGTCAGTCTGTCTTGCAGACCTCACATTTCAAGGATATGTTCATTGGCCTGCTCTGTGACATTGAAAGCCCACTTTACTCCACTTCTACCTCCCTGCCACTAACTTCCTAGGCCAGACTGTAAGGATGAGTCCTTCTTCTCCCCACCACAGCCATGGATTCTGTTGAGAAAAAAATCTCATCCTGAACCTCAAACTTATGGCAATCCTCCTGCCTCCTAAGTGCTGTGATTCCAGTTGTCAGCCAGTAGATCTGGTCACAATTATCGGGTGATAAGGATTCTGGACCTTCCTTGGGTTCTTTAACGGTACCAGCAGTCTCCAGATGGCCAAGGGACAATTTCAGTGGACCACAGCATGAATATGAAGAACAGAGCAAAATGCTCGAGGACCTATAATGGTATAGATGTTAAACATTAGAAGGAAGACAGGTTTCACACTCATGGAGTTAAAAAGATTGGGAAAGGAGAGAGATTGGAATCATTAATTTAACAAAACAAAGGAAGGAGCATCAAATGCTCCTTTGCCTCGAGTCTACTGATCACGGACACTCGGCTGCTAAGGGAAGGTCTCAGGTGATTAACTCCACAAGGCTATGGCTGATGCTAATAAAAAGCAATAGTTATGACACATGGAAGGTTTTATAGAAAAGCTGAAAACAGCCAGGAGGTGATGTCACAGCCTTTAATCCCATCCCAGCACAGGGGAGGCAGATGCAGGCGGGTCTCTGTGAGTTCAAGGCCAGCCTGGTCTACAAGAGTGAGTTTCAGGACAGGGTCCAAAATCTACAGAGAAACCCTGTCTTAGAAAAATAAAAAACAAAAACAGAAAAGCTGAAAACAATCATGAGTAGAAATATATATATGAATTGGTCTCTCTATATTGTTTGAGACAGGTATATAGTCCTGGTTGGCCTTGAACTCACAAAGGTCCAACACAGTCCCTTCAGATCTAGGGACAGATGGACATTGGCACTTCTTTTTGTCTGTGGCACTGTATTGTAGTTAGAGGCTGTTTGTTTGTTTCCTAGCCGCCTAGCAGTTCAGACCCAAAATAATCACACAGAAACTAATTATTAAAACGCTGCTTGGCCAATGACTCTAGCGTATTTCTGGCTAACTCATATCTTAAATTAACCCATCTCCATTAATCTGTGTATTGCCACGAGTCTGTGGCTTACCAGGTAATGTTCCGGCGTCTGTCTCTGGCAGCTACATGGTGTCTCTCTGACTCCGTATTATCAGGAAGGTTGGGTATTTTGTGACAGGAGTGTGTACAAGTCACTACATCATCAGTAATCATGCTGTTACCACTTTCAGTTTCTCGCCCCAGTGGTGGAGATCAACCCAGGGCCCTGAGAGAGGAGAGCAGGTACTTAACCACTGAGCCACCCCCACAGCCCGGATGTTTGCTTTGCTTATGATACTGTAGTCTCCAGATGTTAAAGGAAGGGTCCCAACATGGTACACAAGCCATCTTTTAAGGCAAAAAGGTACTGACATTTTAGTTTTTACTTTACTATTAAAAAAAGACCCATTTACTATCTTCAAAATATGTGAATTTGAGCCAGGCGGTGGTGACGCATACCTTTAATCCCAGCACTTGGGAGGCAGAGGCAGGCGGATCTCTGTGAGTTCGAGGCCAATCTGGTCTACAAAAGCTAGTTCCAGGACAGGCTCCAAAGCTACAGAGAAACCCTGTCTCGAAAAACCAAAAAAAAAAAAAAAAAAAAAAGTGAATTTGATTTTAAGATAGTCGAGTACTCTATGACATCAGTGATTTTATTGGAAGTACCAACACAAGGAAAAATTGTTATAGAAATCAATTTTAATTAATGCTTCTAAATATTTTCATTTGGAAGATGAAGGGAATGAACATGCCTAGCTGCTAAAATGGTACCTGGCCAAGTCGTCTAATAGAAGATTAGTATCATTTGTGGGTCTAAGTCCTCAAACTAGGTGGGCACTTTGTAGGAACACAGAGACTGGGTGGAGGTCCCAGGTGGATAAGGAGACGCCAGGCACCATAAACACTGCCTCGGTATTATTCCCATAGGCAGAGGGCTCAGTGGAAAGGTTTTTGTTTGTGTGATATTCAGGCCCACGACCTCCACATGGGTTCCCTCCCCATCAACTAACTGGATGGCCTAAGACGTGGAGAGAATCTGTCCCCACCAGAGATGGAAAATATGAGATGGCAGTAGGTGGGGAAGAAGGGCTCATCCGATATCCACACACTTGCAGGTGTCAAGTCCAGCAGTTCTGTCTGAATCCTTCTACTGAAATACAGGACAAGAACAGAGGACATTTCTGGATCTAACATGGGTCGTTTTCAGGGAGAGAGAGCACTACAATGTGCTCAATGTGTGTGCAGGCATGTCCACAATGACTGACATGGAAAGATGTGGAAGGACCCTTCCTTCTCCCACAAGTCTAGGGTTCCTTCACATCTGAATTCACATTTAGGCCTTGGAGTGAGAAACACAGCAAATGAGTAAACAGAAGGCAGCCATTCTGAGGCTGACATTCTACCCGCATCTGTGCACACACTCATGAAAGGAGAAATGTAGGTTTCTTCCCCTCCCAGCACAGCAGTCCAAGGCTCAAGTTCACAATTAGTCTGCCGTGTTGAGACTACAGCTCAGCAGACAGCTCACAGAACTTCAGAGGTGTTGATCTTACCAAAATGTGGAACACATGTATTTTTTCCCATTGAAACTAAAATTTCTTAAGACCCACATTTGAACACACATGTTAAATTACATACTGTGTAATCAACAACATTCCTTAGGCGTTTAAAAGAGGCTTTTGAATCTTTTCATCACAACTGAGAATTCCTTTTTCAGTTTCTTTAGAGTTGCCGAACTTTTTTTTCTGTGCTTTTTATATTGATATCTAACTTGTCCACTTTGGTTGTTAGCCGGTCAAGAATGTCGTCCTGTTCTTCAATTTCCGTCTGCATTCCCAAGGCTATGTTCTTGAGTCGGCCCAGTCCCATGGACAGCTCATCTGTGAAAAGGAAGTGATAGGCAGTCACAGTATCTACAGGTGCTTCCTGAACCTTTGGATGCTCAGTGGCACCTGGACTGCAGAGTCTTGTCTAAGAGACTGTCACAGCTTGTAGCAAATGTTCTCAAAACATACAGACATGAAGAGGAATCTACTTACTACATAGTACTATGTGGTTAACATAAGTAGAAGCCACTACCTATCTCCTCTCCCCAGATAGCCACAGTTAATATGTTTGTTTATATGTGTGTGTTTTAGCATAGTCTTGATAGACAGCTCTGGGTGGCCTGAAACTCACTATCAATCCAGGCTGGCCTTGAAATCACAGTGACCTCCCTGCTTCTGCTGCCTGAGAAGATCATAGGGCCACTACCACAAACAGCATCTTCCTCCACAGTGCTGGAGAATCAAACCTAGGGCCTTGCATGTGCTGGGAAGGACTCTGATACTGAGTTTCCTTATATTTTTCATTTCGAGACAGGATATCACTCATTTTCCTGGCTGGACCGGGATTTGCAATCCTATCTTAGCCACAATTGCTGGGATTACAAGGGTTTGCCACTAAGCCTGGCATACTATGCTTCTTGAGGTCTTTGTGACCTTGTGTTTCCTGGAAAGTAAGTTTAATGGGTATTCACCCAGGCCTCATGAAGCTTCTTGGGTTTGAGGACAGTAAGGACATGAAAAAAAGGCTGAGATAAAACAGCCTGGTAGGTTGTGGGACACGCCTCTGGTGTGAGCACTTGCTGAACAAGCATGAAGATCTGAGTTCAGATGCTTCACATCCATGTAAGCCATGTGGCTTTATCCTGGATGCAGGATATAAGCCCCAGGGATGCCTGGGTCTTGTCAGGAGTCAAGTAAGTGGTGAGGATGGCTTGGTTGGACTGACAGCAGGAAATGGAGAGAAGTGGGCAGGTTCCTGAGAGAGTGGGGCAGTAAGATGGACGTGACTATGTGGGGTGTGATGTGGTGAGGAAGCAAGGAAGTGGCTGGGCGCCCTGGCTGTGCCCAGCATAAACTGTCTGGAGGCTGTGTAGTTCCCAAACTTACCTAGGTTGCTATCGATCTTCTGGTGATAGGCACGAAGGCTTGAGTTCTTTGGGTAAACATCAGTAGTCACAGCCGAAGCGGGCCCTTTGGGGATCGGGTCTAGTCCAGAAAGAAACACCAGAGGGACAGTTCATTGAAAGTTGCTCTTCTGTGAAATTGGCCCATTCTTTTCTGAAGTCCTAGGAATCTGTCCCCAGGGATCACTCATAGCAGGAAAGAATGAAAAGGGTGGGAGGAAGGAGGTGGCTGGCTTTGAGACCATGCAGAGAGACAGGAGTGGAAATGGGACAAGATTACAGGCTGGAAAAGTCAAGTCTGTGCTCCAGCCAGTCCCCCAACATTAGCAGATTGAGGACTCTCAACTTACAAGTCACCAGGTGATATATGGAAAAAGGCATGTATGTAACAATACAACAGGGAACTGTCAATGTAGAGCTACAAGCTCACAGGCAAACTCTGGGACACAGGTTGTTTCGTTTCTTTATGCTGAGGATTGGAACCAGGGCCCCGCGCATGCTAGGCAAGCACTCTACAGTAGAGGTATTCCATGAACCTGTCTACCTCTTAGTTTTGTGAGCTTGTATGTGTGTGCTTTTGAGACAGGGCCTCGCTATGTTGCACAAGCTGACCTCAAACTCTTGTGCTCAAGCTATTCCTGTAATAGCCGGGACTACAGGTGCATGCTATTACATCTGGCAGAGCTGGCACGGATGGGTTTAAAAATCAAAGTTGTTAAACTATGTGTGCATGCCTATAATCTAGCATATGGAGCAAGATGGTCAGAATATTAATGAATTTGAGGCCAGACTGGGCTAAATGAGACTCAGTCTCAAAAGAAACAAAGTAATATCACATCAAACCACACAAGACATGAAATAAAGCAAAGATTAAACTGTTGCTTGGAGTAGTGGTTTGCAGCCGAAACCCCAGCATTTGGGAGGCTGAGGCAGCAAGATCACGAATTCAAAGCCAGCCAGAGCTCTATAGTAAGATGATCTCAAAGAGACAAAAGGAAATGGAGTTAGGTAACAAAACTAAGCTTAAGATTGACTATTTATTCATTGCCTGCTTTCAGCAGGCAAACAAAAATGAATATGCTTTTAAAGAAATCAAACTAGCTGGGCCATGGTGGTACACATCTTTAATCCCGGCACTTGGAAGGCAGAGGCAGGCAGATCTCTAAATCAGCCTGATCTACATAGTAAGTTGCATGGCAGCCAGGGCTACAGAGAACCCATCTCAAAAAACCAAAAACCACAGAGAGGGAGAGCAAGGAAAGAGATACCTTGATAGAGGGATGCTGGTGTGGGAAATCCTTCTGTATATGTGTTGCTTTTATTGGTTAATGAATAAAGAAGCTGCTTTCGGTCAACGGCTTAAGAGAAAATAGCCAGGCTGGAAGAGATATATACAAAGATAGTAGGTGGAGTCAAGGCGATACTATGGAGCCGCTGTTGTAACCTTGTTAGTAGGCCACGAACCTCGTGGTAAAATATAGAATAATAGAAATGAGTTAATTTCAGAGATAAGAGTGAGCTAGACATATGTATAAGCTAATAGACCAAGCAGTGATTTAATTAATATAGTTTCTGTGTGGTTATTTCGGAGCTGAACAGCCAGGAACACACAAGCAGCCTCCTACAACAGGAGTCATTATGGGGTTAGCGAGAAACCAGATACTAAGGAAACTCCCAGGAAACCACAAAGATGACCCCAGCTAAAAATCTAAGCAATAGTGGAGAGTGTACCTAAATTGCCGTTCCCCTGTAACTAAATTGATGACTATCTTAATTGTCATTATAGAACCTTCATCCAGTAACTGACAGAAGCAGAGGCAGAGATCCACAGCTGAGCACTGGGCCAAACTCCTTGAGTCCAGTCAAAGAGAGGGAGGAATGACATTACAAGCAAAGGGGTCAAGACCATGATGGGGATACCCACAGAAACAGGTAACTTGAGCTAGTGGGAGCTCACTGACCCCAGACTGACAGTTGAGGAAACAGCATTAAGACTGAACTAGGCCCTTGAATGAGGGTGACAGTTGTGTGGCATGGGCAGTTGGTGGGACTACCACCAGTGAAACCAGTAATTTATTCCTAGTGCATGAACTGGCACTTTATAGTCCATATCCCTAAGGAGGGATACCTTGCTCAGCCTAGATATAGGGGGGAGGGCCTTGGTTTTGCCTCAAGTGATGTGACAGACTTTGTTGACTCCCCATGGGAGGCCTCACCCTTTCTGAGGAGTGGATAGGGGTGGGGAAGGAAGAAGGTGGGAGGAGCAGGAGGACAGGAGGGAGAGGGAACTGGGATTAGTACGTAAAATCAGATTGTTTTAAAAATAAAATAAAAAAACAAAAAATTAAAATTAAAATTAAAAAAAGAAAGAAAAAGAAATTCTTAAACATATACAGAAACATCCTCTCTCTTCTTTTGAGACGGGGTCTTGGGTAGCTCAGGCTGGCCTTGAACTTGGTATGTAAGTATCTAGTTGCCTTCACCCCAAGTGCTGGGTTACAGTTGTGTATTACCATACTTGACCTTTTCTTTTCTTTTTGAGACAGGGTTTCCCACTGTGTTGCAATCTGGATTCGAATTCATGGCGATCCTGTTGCCTCAGTCTCCCAAGTGGTAGGATTATGGTGTAAAGTACCATCTCCAGGCACCAGTTTCTCTGTGAGGGAGATGTCTCTTTTTAGGTGTAGCACGCAGTTGGCCCTGACTGTCTTGTGTGATAATGTTCCAAGATCCTCCTAAGAGACTGAAAACTGGGGATGCCCAAATTCCTTGTGCAATACATACAGTTTAAGTATACCTTTCATATGCTAACACTTAATGCAGAATAAATGCTTTGTAAATGGCTGTTATAATGTTTAGGAACTAACAGCAAGAATCAACATCTTGCCCATGTTCACTGGAGTGCTTGCCCCCCTCCTGCCTTTCTCCCAAGTGCTTGGCTGCCACTATACTGGGTTATGATTTCTTTTTCGTTTGTTGTTTTCTGAATATCTTATGTCTCCAGTTGGTTGATTTTAAAGACAGAGAACTTCTGGTACAGAGGGACTGACTGTATTTCTTCCAGCTCCAAACTACTGAAGCCAGTCTCTCTCTAATGCTCATTTCCTTTCACTCTCTTAGCATGTACCCTACAGACGAAAACTGCCTTTAATGTCCTCAGATTGTCTTTAAATGTAGGATCTCTCTTCTTCTTCAGGGTATGACGCTAAAGTGGTTTTCCTCGGTCCTTGTACAGTTTTCTCTTTCTCCCATGATCTGTGCCTTCCCAGAATAAACTATGTCTTTCTGTCTTGACTTTTGACTCTTCCTGCCTCAGGCCTCTCTGTTTTTTTGTTTAAGACAAAGTCTCCCAATGTTTTCCTATACTCACTCTGTAGCGCAGGTTGGACTCAAAGGTTCACCCATCTTCCCACTTCTGTCCCCTGAGGCCTGGGACTATAAGTGTGACTACCATGTGCAGACACCAGGTCTCTCATTTATTTATTTATTTGGTTTTTCGAGACAGGGTTTCTCTGTGGCTTTGGAGCCTGTCCTGGAACTAGCTCTTGTAGACCAGGGTGGTCTCGAACTCTCAGAGATCCACCTGCCTCTGCCTCCCGAGTGCTGGAATTAAAGGCGTGCACCACCACTGCCCGGCTCTCTTATTTATTTTTATTTCTGCATGTGTGGTGTATATGCAAACTTATATGTGCAAGTGCCCATGCAGAGTCCTGTGGAAGCCAGAGAACAGAGTGTCTTCCTCTCCTGTTCTCCATAGTAGTGGTTTGAATGAAAATGGCCTCCATAGGTTCATGTTTGAATACTTGGTTTCTACTTGATGGAACTGTTTGAGGAGGATTAGGAGGTGTGGCCTTTTGGAGGAGGTGTGCCATGTAGGGCGGTTGTGAGGCTTCAAAAGCTTCCTACCATCCCCAGTGCTCTCTGCTTCCTGCTTGTGTTCAAAATGTGGGCTTTCCCACTCTAACCTCTAGAATCATAAGCCCAACCAAAAGCTCTCTTTCCAAGTTGCCTTCCTCGTTCGTCTTGGTGTTCTATCACAGCAACAGAAAAGTTCACTACAACAACAGCCTTAGTTTCTAAGCCAGGATCTCTAATAAAGCCTGAAGCTCATCATCTTGGCTACACAAGCCAGACAGCCGCTAAGATCCACCTGTCTCTGCCCTGCAATGCTGGAATTACAGGTACACACAGAGTGGCATTTAAATGAGGGCTGGTGATTTGAATCCTGGTCCTCTGGCTTTGACAGCAAGCTCTTTTCCACTGAGCCATCTTCCTAGTCCCTCTCTTTATTGTTAAATTTTATTTTTAGCCTTGTCTTCTCTGAGATGGTCTCACTGTATCTCAAGATGACCTTGAACTTTCTAGGTAATCAAAGATGGCCTTGAGCACCTGATCCCCAGGCCTCTATCCTTTCTCTCCTGTCTACTGGTTGGTTAGTCGGCTGGTTTTAATGTTAACTTGCCACAAATTAGAATCACCTGCATAGGGAGCCTCACCTGAAGAACTGTCCTGACCATCTTGACTGATGTGGGCAGACTCTGGGATCACCCACTAGAAAAAGTTGATCTGCTCTATTGCTGGACTATTGAACCCTCCCTGAGGGATGTGGGACCAGAGGTTCTGCAGGAATCTTCCAGGCTTCTGTCACTAGACTGGGATTACTGACTGAGTAAGCACTGGTGGGCCACTTCCAGTAAGAGATATCTGTGGTAGGACTCCCCACTGATGAAGGTGTCAGCTTCAAGGACTAAGTAACTATCGGGGTCTCAGCTCTCAGGTGTGATTCTGCTGTTGTTACTATGCTGAGCTGACTCATTAAATTCTGACACACGTGCATACAAGTACTCTCATCCCTCCGGTCTTGTTCCTCTAGAGAACTCTGACTAAAGCACCTGGCATTTTCATTTGTTGTTTTTGGTTTTCTGAGAGTCTGGCTATATAATCTAGAATGACCCCAAACTCAAACTCACAATATCCCTTCTTTCACTTCCTGAGTGCTGGGACTATAAGCATGAGCCACTATACCTGACTTATTTTCCAACTGTGAAAGACCCACATGCTGAAAATGGATCCAACATGACACGCCGGAATAAATTCTCTTACTTCAAGAGGCCCTCTGATTAGCCACTCTAGTTACATACAAAACCATATTCTATCACCCTTAACATACTCATGAACCCTGGGTGGAGGAAAATACCTCTAAGTGCCATTTTATTTACAACAAGGATTGTAAAATACAAATAAGGTTTTTTTTCTTTCTTTTTTTTTTTTTGGGGGGGGTTCTTCTTGTTTTATTTGTAGAGGCAGAGTTTCATATATCCCAGGCTGGATATATATATCAAGTTCAACATGTAACTGAGGCTAGACTCAAATCCTGATTGGCCCACCTCTACTTCACAAAGGCTCGGATTATAGGTGTGTTCTGTCATAACTAGCTTTACAGTTGGCTTTTTTACTACTAGAATTTCTCAGAGTTACACCAGTGGATGGTTCATGTTCAATGGGATACAGGTTCCCACTTCCTTAACCAAACTCCATGGGGGAGCAAGGTAGGGAGGAACCCCACTGTAACACATATCTCTGGATACCCAGAACACCTGGTACTGTGGAGACAGCTGTCCCAACACTGGTACTCCAGGGTCAACAGAGACCTACCCCACAAGGACCCACCTGAGTTCTTACAAACGTATTCACTTACCTTCATCATGTAGTCTTCTAAGGTTCGGGTGGCTGGCTTGGTACTTGCTTTCCTGTTCTCTACTTGTATTTATGGCTTCTTTCAATCTTCAGATGAAAAGAAAACATGGAAGGAAAACACATGACAATGTCACCTCTGTGCGAATGTGCACAGCAGTGTTGCCCATCTTTTCCACGACGTCTTTGTGTCACATATCCAAGGCTTCCCTTTGCTATCCACTCTGGAGCCACACAGTGGGCTGAGGAAGACCTGATTTAGGACAGGAAGTCTTGGGTCAGGAGGCTGAAAAGTCCATGAACAGAGCAAGTGGGTGCCTTTGATGAAGGATCAGCAAATTATGACCTATGATCTATTTTCCTTTTTTTTTTAGCGTAGTCCAGGCTAGCATTAACCTCAACATTTAGCTGTTGAAGATCACCTTAACTTCCTGATCTTCCTGCCCTCCAAGTTCTGGGATCACACCTCACCTGGCCCCACATTTCTTTTATTGTGATAATAACATAAAAATCTATCACTCGGGATAACTAGAACTGTGACACTGACTGTACAAGAGGAAAACTATCTTAGCTTTGGATTCACTGGCACCTACAAGATTATTCAACAGAATCTCAGACAGCCCCAACCACACCCATTAGAGGAAAAGATGAGTAGAAAAGGTAAGATTACACGCTACACCACAAAGAGCAACACAATGTCATTAACACCTAAAGACCCTACAAAAGTAAGACCCGAACAACTAAATATGGATGAACCAGAAGAAAATGATCTAAAAAATAACCTCAAGAGAATGTTTGAAATTCTTAAAGATGAAATGAGAAATTACCTTAAAGAAATGGAGGAAAAAACAAACAAAAAATTAGAAGATATCAGCAAATGACTTA
>JAQHUG010000294.1:1786302-1797055 GCA_028555095.1 Dicrostonyx torquatus
AAAAAGGAGATACAGGAATGATAGTACAAAAGGGTAGATTATTGAATCTACTTTTAAACTTAAAAAGCAACTACTAATCTCAAATATTTTACATTGGTATGGATTTTTGTACATTGATACATATTTAAAGTTATTTTTGTTACAACATACTACATATATGTTTCTACTTTTGTTTAAGGTATTATACCTATGCAACTCATTTAAAAATGTAATGAAAGTTCTAATTATTAAAATTTATTATTACAAAATGTTTAGGATAATTAAGAAATGGAGGCTAGTAGTTACTCACTTTAACAATCAAACTTGTAGTCATGTTAGGTATGTTTTCAAGGTTAAACAGAGATATATTTTAGATAGATATATGGTCTTCAAACACTTCAGAGATCTACAGAATATGATATTTAGGATATTTTAATAACATAAGATTTTTCATGAAAGTGAGACACATCTGCTCTAGGCAGCATCAATCTACTTTGACGATGGGTGTCAAAGGACCTCCATATGGAGTATACTTCAAAAGTTAGCCATGGGGCCAAAAAAAAAAAAATGCCCTTGCCTTAACTACTAACAGAACACAAAGGAAGTCAACTGAACTTTGCCAAGACAAAGTTGGACAGTCCTTCAAAATTCCTGCTTTACAGAAAAGCGTCAAATATTTTAGGCCTATTGGCTGAAGGTGGATGCCCAACATTGGCAGAGAAACCTTGGATGACTGTCCAGGCAGTCAGCAGTCTCTGTCATTTCTATAGTTTTAGAAGTTGCTTGCTCTACACTTCTTGTTTACTCAAATAATATTTATCCTTCTCAGGTCTCTGATGGGATTGAAGACTAGATAGTTAAAGTTTTCCTTGTTATCAAATCCAGAAAAGAAACTCACTAAAGGATGTAAAGTTTATAAAAGTTGAGAGACATAAAAGATTAAGTTGTTTATCTAAGAAAATGTTTTAAGGTCAAAAAAGATATTTCTAGGTTGGTGATACAAGTTATGATAGAAAGTGATTTAGGTATAAAAGTCTGGACTCACCAAGACAGGATTAGAGAATAGAGTACTTTCTCTAAAGTTGCCAAAGACAAATGGACTGGACAGAGTGAACCTAATTCTGACCTGATAACTGCTCCTACTGTGTGGTTTATTGGTGTTAGAGAAAGAGCCTTTTTTGGAATAAGAGGGGATGTTGGGATAATCCTTTTGTACACTGTGTGAAGATGTGTCTCTGTTTAACCTGCCCAAGGTACCTTCTGATTGGTTTATTTAATAAAGAGCTAAAGAGACTCATTATTAAATAAATAATAGTTAGGCAGAAGAGGATAGGCGGGACTTCCAGGCAGAGGTTGGAACTCTGGAAAAGAATCTGAGGCAGGAGATTCACTAGCTATGCATGGAGGAAGTTGGACATACAATACTCAGGAGAGCCACAAGGCAGAACATAAATAGATTAATATAAATGGGTTGATCTAAGTTTTAAGAGCTAGTTGGGAATAAGCCTAAGCTAAAGCTAAGCTTTCACAATGAAAAAAGTCTTTGTGTCATTATTAGAGAGCCAGCCATATAAAGTCCTGCTATACAGATATAATTCATAACATTATAAAATTACAGTTATGAAGTGGCAATGAAAATAATTTTATGGTTGTGGTCACCACAGCATGAGGAACTGTAGTAAAGGGTCACAGCATTAGAAAGGCTGAAAGCCACTGGTTTAGAGACTGTGAGACATGTAAATAAACTGTACTGCCTTTTCTATCAAAGGGCTAAATAAGGCAAAATGACATGTGAAACACTGTAAAGAAACCACCTGGTAAAAATTTAAGTTCAACCCCAGTCAGCACTTCGTGAAAGAAAAATGTGCTCAAGGTTGTGTCCAGTTCTCAAGAGTTACACTTTGATCATTAGGTACATCTCTTTGAGTTAGCCAATGACCTAAGAGTGTGAGGCCATGCTCTGACCCCAGAGAGTGAGGCACAGGACCCCTTCGCTTTAGAATTTTTCTTTAAACTCTGTTTTCTGTTAAGCTGTATCTCCACCACTAGGCATTTTTACTTTTTGAAACAAGATCTCAATATGTAGTCCTGGCTGACCTAGAACTTTAGCCTGTACCGGCATTGAACTCACAGAGATTCGCCTGCCTCTGTTGACACTGAAGACATGTACCACTATTCCCATCCTAGGAATTTTTGTTGTTGTTTTTGTTCCCTCCCTCCCTCCCTTTCTTCCTTTTTTTGGTTTTTCAAGACAGGGTTTCTCTGTGTAGCTTTGGAACCTGTCTTGGAGCTCACTCTATAGACCAGTGTAGCCTCGAACTCACAGAGATCCACCTATCTCTGCTTCCCTGAGTGCTGGAATTAAAGGCGTGTGCCACCACTGCTGGACAGCTTAGGAATTTTTAAGTGAACAGAAAAGCATTTTTGCACTGTGTCAAACAAACTTGCAAGAGCTAGTTTTCAGAGACAAAAAGGACCTGATAACTTATCTTTAGTCTCCAAGCTTATCATCTTCACAGATGGAACAGACAGAGCTACATGATTTCTGTTGCACCCATGTATTTTTTTTCTATCTTCCTTCCTCCTCCTTTTCTCTTCTTTCTTTATTATTAGTACTATTTTGCATACTGCAGCTCAAACTCAGTGCCTTATATACAGTGCTCAACCCTGAGCTACAGTCACAGTTCTGGATGACTGTACAGGACAACAGTTGACACTGAGGGCTGAAATGGGCAAAGCTCTGGCAGGCCAGAGGCCTTTGGGGATTCTAGCAGTCAGTTCTTCCTATCATGATAGGATTTTTCTCAAAGCTACTTCTCTTTTCCACTAAGAAAGCAGCGGGGGAAACAAAAGAGCCTGACAACTTTTCCCAGGACTGCAGGGAGATCTAATTTCACAAGCAACACAGCTTCTCAGTTGCAGAGGAAACCAGACACCTGACACAGGTATTACAATGAGAACATAGAAATTAAGTAAAGATGGCTTTTCCTCTGAGAGGCAGAAGGCCAGAGGAGGGAGGGCTGTTTTGATTTCTAGAAGTTTCTATGTACCAGAACCTGTTGTTCACTGCAGAGTATGAGACCAGCAAAGCAAAGAGTTTCTTTGGTCAGATTCCTCCCTAAAAAAGAAATAACTGAATCTAATGTGCTCTGACCTAGGACCAACCATGTGGCAGGGCATTGGGGGGGGGGAGCTGGTAGTACTTTCTCAGCGTTTCCTGTGAGGATGAGCTGGCTAAGACTCTACACTCCAGCCACGCTGAAGACAGACCTCAAATGCTGTGGATTTGGAGGTGTGCTCCCATAGCTCAGAAGTGAACTGTGTTGACTTTCCAATCTGCCTTTGGGAGAATGAGGCCAGTACTGGCCCAGGGTGGCTGGGGGGAGTGGAGGTGAACTCCTGGACAAGGAATGTGGCTCAGCAGGTAAGGGTGCTTGCCTAGCACACAGGATGTCGGGATCTCAATCCCCAGCACTCTGTAAACTGGGCTGGTGGTACAGCCTGTAATCCCAGCTCTTGGGGAGACAGCAGAGAATCAGGAGTCCAGGGTCATCCTCAGGTACACAGAGGGGGAGGTCAGTCGAGCTCCATAAGACCCTGTCTAAAAACAAAGGACAAGGAAATGCCTTCCATGTGACTATGAGATGATTACAGTTGATCCCCTAACTTCTTTAAGCCTCAAGAGTTTTCTAAATTCAAACAGGAAAAAAAAAAAAAGAGAGGGGATGTGCTTGGGATGCCAAGAAAGTACAGACAAAGTTCCTCCTTTCCTCTTTTCTGTGAGTGACTCCTGAGAGCAAAAGAGGAAGCAGAAGTCAGGGAGAGACCGGGCGGTGGTGGCGCATGCCTTTAATCCCAGCACTCAGGAGGCAGAGGCAGGCGGATCTTTGTGAGTTTGAGACCAGCCTGGTCTACAAGAGCTAGTTCCAGGACAGGCTCCAAAAGCTACAGAGAAACCCTGTCTCGAAAAACCAAAAAAAAAAAAAAAGAAGTCAGGGAGAGAAAGACCATGCTAGAGCATAGACCGCCTGATGTGAGGTGACACAGGGCACTGTGAGGGCTCAGGGGATCAGAGGCTTTTGCTGGCTGAGCATGGAACAGTCTGGGGGACTTTCTCACGAAAACTCATGTCTGCCAAGGGCACTTCCAGTGCTAGTGATCAGGTGGGGATTTAACAATCCGAACTTCACCATGAAGGCTCACATGCAGGGTAAGAGCAAGTTCAGCCCAACTCTAACTTGCTAGCCACCCTGTGTGCTAAGAACTGAGGAAGGCAGGCACATCCCTGCTTCACTATTTTATGGGAAAAACAATACAAAGGTCATTACATACATGGTTGTTTCTTTATCACAGTGAACCAAACCCCAGGAAAGATTCCTGGCCTGGCTTAAGGAGTGTATCAGAGAGTCCCAAGGGAGGCTGGGGTAAATGCTGAGTTGAAGAGAGCAGCTAGTCTATGCAGCTGGAGTAACTGAGGGGAAGTGGAACTGTGTGGTGAGCACAGAAGGGTGTGGGTAGGACCCAACTAAACCCAGTAGGAAACACACAGCAAATGATGTTGAGGCCTTCCAAGGGCAGCAGTAGCAACTTGTTCACACCACAGTCTACATTTAAAGCGTCCTGTAACAACAGGTGGGCCTCATAGTGAGTTTGAAATTAAACTTAGCTATTAACTGATAAGTATATGAATGTCAACATGGGGTCAAGGCAGTGAATCCAGAAACCTGGAATTTATCTCCCTAGACTGGGGAAAAACTGGGTGCGATGGCACAGGCATGCACTCTCAGCACTCTGGGAGTGAACTCAAGAGTATCAGCAAGTTTGAGGCTAGCCTGGGCAATATAAAACTCTATTTCAGAAAGGAAAATAAAAAAGAAACTTTTCTTCATTGTTTCTTTCATCTCCCAAGGTAATAAATACCCACACTAACAGGTTCCAGTGGGTACAGCTGAGCAAACATGGAACTTGCTGGCTTCTGTATGAGTTGGGAGATTTCCTCAGCATGGAGTGGATTCAGAAACAAAAATTGGTTATTAGGGTACATAAAAAAAAAAAAAACCTCCCTGAGGACTGGAGAGGAATTGATCTAGCAGCTGTCTTTCTGTCCTTATCAGTCTGTGCTGAGAAACAGGCTTCATCAGCATTACCATGAAAGAGTCTGGAGAAGCAGGGACGCACTCACTGGGAATGACTGCTCCCCACTAGTTTTCTAGAAAACAAGAGTACACCTTTGGCAATGGATTGACCCTAACTAGGGAAAATCTGAAGTTTTTTTCTTGCTACTGCTCCGGCTGAAGAGGGATGCTGTCTCTGTCTCTCCCACCTGAGTCGAATGCCCAGTGTGGTTTCAGTAAGAAGCACTGGAAAGATTCAAAGATGACTGGGTTCCTGAGGAACACGTGCTAGCCAAGGTGGCAGAGCACATCATGTGTCAACTGTCCTCGCCCACCGGCCCATTTCAACAGTAGGTTTCTTGTGGAGCTCTGCTGAACTGAGACACCAGGCTCCAAAAAAAGATCGTTGTAGTATGCTATACTGCGACAGGAGGGGCAGAGTGTAGTGAAAAGGTATACAAAAATGATGTCCATGTAGGAAGCAGGTATGTTCACTATTAGGAGAATGGTTGTATAAACAAAACTCATCTATTTAATGGAATACAATATCGTCATTAGCCTGCCTTTCCCTCTCACCCCCCAAAAATCCTCATTGTATTTAACTATGAAATAACCTTCAGTACTACTAAATAATATACAGGGAAATATGTAAAGAATATCTTACTTTAAAGTTAAAAATAAAAATGCTAGGTGTGGTGGCACATACCTTGAACCTCAGCACTCCCAGGAACAGTCAGATACATCTCTTACTGAGTCAGTCTACTCTACACAAGTTTCAGGATAGCCAGGACTACAGAATGATGCATACTATTGAGAAGGGTTTTCTTTTGGTGCTGAAGATGGCTCAGCAAGGTCACGGTGCATCCTGATCTTCCAGAGGATCTATGTGTTCACAGTGGGCATTTGGCATCTGGTGCAAGTCTATGATCTCAGCACTCTGGAGGCTGAGTGAGACAGGAGGTTCTTGAGTTCAACGTCAGTCTGGGCTACACTAAGAGACCTAACCTCAAAACAAAGTGACCTGTTCACCAAGGCACCAAGGCCCCCAACTGATCTGGACTGAACATTAAGCATGATATATGGACAACGAGGGATACCATAACAGGGACAGGGAGGAGAAGGTAAAACAGCAGCAATGCAACAATGACAGAGATGACTAGATGTGAAAGTAATCAATACACCTCAGATCTGCCCAAGTCCCTATGGCCAGAGAGAAGGAAGACAATATTTGGTTTCAACTATTACTTTTCAAAACTGCAAAATACTTGTTTATTCTTAGCTGATATATCAGTAATTTCCTAATTTTTTTCTGTCCAAACAACTGTTCTATTAGCAGACTTAGGAGACAACCTGGTGTCTTGGAATAATCCTTATTCCATGACAGTGCATGCCTATAACCCCAGCAGTAGAGAGACTTGAGGCCAGAGGAGTCTGTGTTCCTGGCACAGAACTGTTCACCAAACCAAAACTTCCCCTCCCCGCAAGAAGTGTTAGATTTTGGAAGACCAGCTCAGTTCCCAGCACCCATACTTGGCAGCTCACAACTGTAACTCCAAGCTCCAAGGAATCCCCAGGTGCCCTCTTCTGGCTTCAGGAGACACTCACACACAAGTGCATACACACAGACACATAACGAAAGACAAGGCAAAGTTTCTAATTTCTGAAATTTTCTACGGATGGGAAGAGCTGACTGGAACAACAGACTGTCACATCAACACATTCTCTATAAAGGTAAGGGTCTAGACAAAATTCAAGATCTGGCTTCCTGAGCAGGAGTCCAGGCAAAGGGACTTAAATATTCCCATGAGTGAGGTGAAAAGTGGTCAAGGATGTGAGAAGAACGCAAGGCTTCCTTTGCTCTAGCGCTTCAGGCATCACCTAGCACCTGGGGCATACACCTTAACTGGGTCACTAGGGAGGTACAGCCTAAGACTTCTGCCCAAAAGTTGTACACAAACAAAACAGACACTATTTCCCTAATACAGCTCTGCACGTTGGCATTTTTACTCTCAGTTCTGACCCTCAGGCAGAACATAATTTGGAGTTTACCTTTTAACTAGACAGGTGGGCAGGAGGGCGCGGGGGTGGGGTGGGGGCAGGACGTGGAATCAACCATTCAGAATAATAGGTAAGGGAGCTTCCCGAGGTAAACACCCTCTTAGAAAAATCTCAAAAGATCGTCAACAAAACATTCCCTTATCACGTTTTATAATTCAAGGGACTGGCCAGTTCAGCTCAGTTCTGTCCCAGGCTCACCTCGGAAGAGGCGACTCCGACCTTCTCCGATTCATACATGAGGGACAAGGACCTACTGGTGCTGGCGGCCGTAGCCTCGGCCCTGCGCAGCACCTCCTGTCGCAGGTACTGCTGACGGTCCAGGGGCGCGTCGGGCCCGTCGGGAGGGTCGCGGGCGTCCTTCCACGGCGACGGCCGGGTGTCCTCATCTTCCACGTCGTCGTCGAAGGGATTATAGCTTTTGGGGTAGCCGGACATGGTGTCCGCGACGGCCTGGACCTAGGAAGCAGGAAGGGCGACCGGGCGTGAGGTCGACAGTCCAGCGCCGGCGGGCGGACTCACTGTGGCTGCCGCGCGCGCCACTTCCGCCAGGACTGGCAGGCAGCCCCGCCTCCGGAGCCAACCACCGCACCGAGTGGCAGAGGGGACCAGGTCTTCTGCGCGGGGGCCGCCTCACGCCAGGCGCCACCCAGTGCGGGCGACACGGCGGTCACGTGGCCGGGAAGCCGGGGTGCCTCTGCGCCTGCGCTGTGAGGCCCGGCGGCGGCAGGCCCAGAGTTGCGAACCTAACTGCTTGCGCCGGGGCGCGCGCTGTGATGGCGGCTGCTGGGGCCCAGGGAGGCGGCGGAGGCGGCTCGGGGTCCAGCTCTGGCTCCAGCACCTCCCGAGGCTTTTATTTCAACACAGTGCTTTCGCTGGCCCGTTCCCTGGCTGTGCAGAGACCTGCATCCTTGGAGAAGGTAACCCAGCGGATTGACAGGAGGAGGTGTTGATCTGAGAAGGCCACCTCTAGAGGGACTCCTTACTAGAGGTGGCAGCGAGGTGGGGAGGTCGCGGGGAGAGGGGTCGACAGGACAGAGTGAGCTCTGGTACCGGTGGGAGGGTGGTGAGCTGTGGGCGGGCGGACTGCAGCTCTGACATCGCTGCCGCGGAGGCGGTGACTGGACCGTGAGTACCTGTGAGGCGTGGCGGGATGAGCCAAGGACCAACGGTCCAATCTGGGTCTTTGGTCCTGAATTTCCCGTTTTTCATTCCGTGACCTTGGAGAGCGTCTTTCTCGTAAAATGGGATGGTCCTCCCCTCCCCCTTGCTTTTTTTGCTCTCCTCCTTGGCTTGTGGTAGAGGACAACTAGAGCAGCGTGTCTGAAAGTGCTTTCTGATCTGCAAATCGACTGCGTATTTAAGAGATGGTAGCGTCAGACCGGATCAAAGGCGGTGGCATGAATGGGCAGTGAACTATTGTTAGTGGGCAGAGAACTAAGTTCAGGATTGCTTCAGAAGAGAAAGACGTGTCAGAAGACAAACCAACCCTTATCTTGGAAGATAAAAGATGTGTTTGGAGCTGGGATGGGAGGTGAAGGCTACAACCCCAGGATTAAGGATGCCAACCAGCTTCTGTTAGAACAAACAACAAAGGATGCTGTGATGGTCGGAAGAAGACAGATTTTAGTCATACCTAAGTTTGGTTACTTACAGTTACTGTGTGTAATCTGGAGAAAAAAAACTTCGGTGCTCACAGCCTATTTGCTTATTCAAAACGAACGAAGATTTAATGAGTTCACATATGAAGTGTTTTGCACAGGGCTAGGCACTGAGTGGATTCACGATAAAAGCCAGCTTCTTTTCTCTCAGGAATATGTGAAGAGATTCAGCACAGTAGGTTAGCACTGAACTTTCTGAAGTGATGGAAAGAGAACATTTTCTGTTCAGGATAAGAGCAGGGTGACTTCCACAGCTGCCTGCTGATGGGAGAAGCTGAATGGCAGAGTGAGCTGGTCTTTGACCTTTATGTTCTCAAACTTGATTTTATCACCAGCAAGGTGAACAGGTTCTGGAGGATCTAATGCCAACCCGGCTTCTGGCTAAAGAGAGAGTATAAACTGGACACGGTAGCATGCACCTGCGGTCCGTGCTACCCAGAAACAGCCCAGTGTCCTGAGAGATGGCTGAGTGGCTGCTGCTGTTTCGGAGGACAAGAGTTGGGTTCTCATTACCCAAGTCTGTCAGCTTACAACTGCTTGTAACTCCGGCTTCAGGGGACCAGAAAGCTCTCTTCTGGATTGGATTCTATGGGCAACCTGCATTCATGAGCACATGCGTGCACGCACACAAACATGTACACACACACACACACACACAAATAAATAATAGAAATAACATCTTTAGGTGAAAAAAATAGATGGCCTAGGAATTCTGGAACAACCTGACTCCAAAGGAAAAAGGAGTGTGTGTAAATGTAAGAATATAAGTTTGAGTGGTAAGACCTTCTAAATAAAGTTTTTATCCCTTATAACTTTTTTTTTATAAAAAAACCAATTT
Source organism: Dicrostonyx torquatus (assembly GCA_028555095.1). Lineage (NCBI taxonomy): Eukaryota > Metazoa > Chordata > Mammalia > Rodentia > Cricetidae > Dicrostonyx > Dicrostonyx torquatus. Next base: position 1,795,950 of record JAQHUG010000294.1, read on the forward strand.
TCTTTTATGTGTATGAGTGTTTGGCCAGCATATGTTCTGTACACCATGAGTGTGTCTGTGGCTTACAGAGGCCCAAAGAGGGCATCATTGGATTCCCTTGAAACTGGGTCATGTGAACTGCCACATGAGTGCAGGAAATCAAACATGAGTCCTCTGGAAGAGTATCCAGTGCTCGCAACAGCTGAGCTGTCTGTTCAGCCTCACTTTATTTGTTTCTTACTTATATGCTATGGTGGGTATGAGGAGGTCACTGGACAGCTTGTGGGCACCAGTTCTCTCCTCCCACCGTGTGGGCCCTAGAGATTGACAGGTTGTCAGGTTTGGTTGCATGGGTCTTTATGAACTGAACAAACACCCCTTCCTTCCCCATCCCCTTTGGTGGAGACAGGATCTCACAAAGCTATGGCTTTTCTGGAAGTCCTGAAGTAGACCAAGCTGGCCTTTAACTCTCAGAGCTCCATCTGCTACTGCTTTGCAAGTACTGGAGTTGACAGTGTGTGCTATTACACAAGTATGACCAGACAGGTTAATTCCACACGCTGATTCTCTCTTGCTGAGTCTCTCTTGTAACACCCCCCCCCCAATGCAGAACAGTATTTGCTTGGTAGAGGTGTTAGGAGGGTCAATAAAATGACATGAATAAAAGCCAGCCTATAAAGGGCTAGAGGAATGGCTCAGCAGTTAAGAGCACTCACTGTTCTTCTGGAGGACCCAGGTTAAGTTTCAGCACCCACATGATGCTCACAACATCTGTAACTCCAGTTCCAGGGAATCTAGTATCCTTGTCGGTTCTCCTTGGACATGTACATGGTACCCAGATCTACACACAGGCAAAATACAAATGCACATAAAATAAATATAAATAAGCCTTAACCTCCCCCAAAAATTATGTTTACATTTATTTAGAGAAGTAGAGAGGGAGGGAGGATGTCAGAACTGTGGGAACTGGTTCCCATTCACCATGTGGGTTCTGGACTCAGGCTGTCAGACTTGGTGGCAAGAATCTCTACACACACGTTAATCATGCCAGCCTGAACTGTGTAATTTCTTAAAGTTATTTTATATGTATGAGTATTTTGCTTACATATATGTCTCTACACCACTTG
>JAQHUG010000294.1:1805484-1831963 GCA_028555095.1 Dicrostonyx torquatus
AGACAATTGAAAATAACAAGAACTACAACAAAAAAAAAAGGGTTAGGCAGGTGTGGTGGTGCATGCCTTTAATCCCAGTAGGCAGTTTTCTGTGAGTTCAAGGCCAGCCTGGTCTACACAGTGAGTTCTAGGACAGCTACAGCTAGGACTACGTAGAGCTGTGGTTTTCAACCTTCCTAATGCTGCAACCCTTTAATACAGTTCCTCATGTTGTGGTAACCCCCAGCCATAAAATTATTTTTGTTGCTACTTCATAGCTGTAATTTTGCTACTGTTATGAATCATTATGTAAATATCTGTGTTTTTTGATGGCCATAAGTGACCCCGGTGAACGGGTCTTTCAGACCCTTCCCCAAAGGGATTATGATCTACAGATTCAGAACCACTGACATAGAGAGACCCTGTCTTTAAAAAAGAAAAAAGAAAACTTTAACAATGAAATTCATACCATTAAGCTTAGCTTTTAGTCCCCAGAGAATTTGAATCTCTGGAAGGACTTTCCCAGAGTTTCAAGTAACAAAAGCTGTACATGTAAGTTTGCCAGCTTTGGCAGTGCTACTCTAGTAACTTTCTTTTGACCTACATAGCCTGCTACAACTTGTTAGGGTTGATTCTCATCTGCTGTTTCCCCCTGTGCCTGGCTTAAGATGGAGGGATGCTTGCTTTCTCCTCGCTTTGGTGTTTCCATAGATGAGCAGGTCAACGCATTGCCACAGTGTGTATTTACTTCTGATTTTGTGTATGGAGCGGGCGTCTGGATGTGCTCGTGAGTTCAGTCTAAAGATGCCTTCAGGGTGTTGGCTCCCCTGAAACTGGAGTTACAAGCTGTTGCGAGCCACCCGATCTGGGGATCAAAAGTGGGTCTTCTGGAAGAGCAGTATGTGTTCTTAACTGCTAAACCAACTCTCTAGCTCATCCTCTTTTTTTAAGACAGGGTCTCACTTATGTAGACCAAGCTGACCTCAAACTCTCAGAGAGCCACTGCTCTCTGCATACTAGGATTTGCCACCATACTTAGCCATTTCTTTTTCTTTTACTTAAAGATTTATTTATTTATTATTTATGTGTGAGAGTGTTTTGTTTATGTGTATGTATGTGTACTATGTGTGGAGTTATAGATGGTTGTAGGTGCTGGGAACTGAACCTGGGTCCTCTGCAAGAGCAACAAGTGCTATTAACCATTGAACCATCTCTCCAATCTCTTTATTTTTGAGACACGTTCTTGGTATGTAGCAGAGACTAACTAGCCTTAAGTTTTCTGTCCTCTTGCCTCAGCCTCCCTAGTGCTGGGATTATAAATGTGTGCCTGGATTGCGTTGAGACTCTCTCCCTTCTTCATTTTTTCCCCCAACAGGTTCTCATTAGATAGCCCAGGCTGACCTTGAACTCAGAATCCTAAGAGCTGAAATTATGGGTGTATGCTACCACTTTTTTAAAAATTAATTAAAATTGTTCTTTAACATTTTCTTACATGTATATAACCTATAGCGTGCTTACTTTTGTGTTTAATAATTTCAGGTACTTGCCATCATTTTGAGTTCAAAAATTCAATTAGAGGTCAAGAAATAATGTCAGCAAGTAAAGTCTCTTGTTGCCTGCTGACCTGAGTTTTATCCCTAGAACCCACATAAAGGAAGTAGTAGACTCAGGAGATGGATTCGTGGGTAAAATGCATGCTTAAAGTGTGTGTGTGTGTGTGTGTGTGTGTGTGTGTGAGAGAGAGAGAGAGAGAGAGAGAACACCTGAGTTCAAATCTTCAGTCCCCTTGTAAACAGGGTGCAGTAGCATGCATCTGTAATCCTGGCACTCCTCCAGTGAGATGGGAGGCCGAAACGAGAATCTCCAGAAGCTTATGGGCAGCCAGGGCAGCATCAGCCGAGGCAGCATATGTAGCAGCAAACAATATGAGACCCTACCTCAAAAATAAACAAACAAATAAATAAATAGTTACAAGGCAAGAACTGACACCTGAGGTCATCCTCTGACCTCCTCATGGATGCCATACCTACACATTGTAGAAAAATAGTGTGTGCTCACTCAAGCATCTCCCCCACCCCGTTGTGTTAACTGTGAAAGCAGGCTTTACATGCCAATGTCTCTTGTCTCACGTGGTACTGTAGTATTATGACTCTACTGTGCTTGTTATTGGAGCTGAGATAATGGGATCTCCTACCACATTAAAAGACAAAAATTTAGGGGCTGGGGAGATGGCTCAGAGGTTAAGAGCACTGACTGCTCTTCCAGAGGTCCTGAGTTCAATTCCCAGCAACCACATGGTGTCTCACAGCCATCTATAATGAGATCTGGTGCCCTCTTCTGGCCTGCAAGCATACATGGAAGGAATGTTGTATACATAATAAATAAATCTTAAAAAAAAAAAAACCACAAAAGTTTAGCCTTCTCCCCATCCTCTGATCTTATGTTTTTTTCCACCCTTTCTTCTGCAGTGTTCCTGAAAACTTAAGTGGATAGTGTAAATGTCTTATTTATTGGTTAGCTCTCAGCGCCCTTTTTTCTCAGCATCTTGTGCAGCCATGGGTCTTTGCATTTACTGAAGGAAAAGAAGGTTTCTTTGTTTATGGCTGAGTGTATCTATTGTCTGTGGGTATAAACAAATATTTAGGGGGTAGTTTGATTCTCTGTCAGTTCAGCTGAGCAGCCATCCTGTTAGATCCCCCTGCTCCCAGGATATACAGAGCTATGGCAACCACAAACTCACAGCAGCTCTGTATACTGGCCCTGGGTCCACAGAAGTCAGTTAAGGAGGGGAAAGGGACTCATGAGCGCCTACCATAGTAGATACTGCGGGTGTAATGGCAACCAGCAGATTGTGGGGAAAGGTGAAGCATAGTATGTAGCTGTATACTCACCAGTGAGCCCACCACGCTCTGGTGATTAGTTTCAAAGTCAGGATCATGCAGACAGCCATAATTAAACCTTGTGACACTAGCAAAACCAAAGACTAGTAAATAAAGGGAAAGAGATTGGGGAAGGTAGGATAGAGGGGCCATATGTTTTTGTTTCGTTTGTACTTTTTTTTATTTCATGAGTGTTTTGCCTGCATGTTTGTCTATGTGAGGGTCTCAGGTCCTCTGACACTGGAGTTACAGACAGTTGCCATGTGGGTACTGGGAACTGAACCCAGGTCCTCTGGAAGAGCAGTTGGTGCTCTTAACCACTGAGCCATCTCAACAGCCCTAGTGTTTTATGTTTTTAAAGAGGAAAAAAAAAAGAGCTGGGCATTGGTGATGCATGCCTTTAATCCCAGCACTCAGGAGACAGAGGCAAGAGGATCTTTCTGAGTTCCAGGCCAGCCTGGTCTGCAGAGCAAGTTCTAGGATAGCTACACAGAGAAACCCTGTCTTGAAAAATGAAACCAAAAATAAAACAAAAAAACCCCCAACAAAAACAAAGCAAGGCTGGGGAGTCTATTCAGTGGGAGAAGCATTTGTTTTTATTAGTATGAGGAGTCCAGGTTTGAATCCTTTAAGCCCAAGTTTACCTTGAACTTTTAGCAGTCCTTCTTGGCCTCTTGAGTGGGGATGGCAGGCATGAGCCACATGTCATGTTTCATGTCACTTCCTTGTCATTGTGTTATCTAGATTCTATTTATTGAAATTTTATATAGTGTTCTTTGTATTCTTAGCTTTCTCTATTTTTTTCTAACGATCAGGTCCCATTCTGCGTATTGGTTTCCAGATGAAGGGTAACACCCAGGAAACAAAGGAACAATCAGTGTAGACTGAGTATTTGTTCTATACTTTACAACCAATTTCATTTGTTCTATTGCTTTAACAATTTACCACAATCCTAATGATTTGGAACAATACATCGATTGTCTTACAGTTTTGTAGATTAGAAACCCAACACAAGTCTCACTGGAGACAACAAGTTGTATACTTTTCTAAACTGTCGGTAAGAAACCATTTCCAGGCCTTTATAGATTCTGGCAGTGGCCATCATTCCTTGGTTCATCTGCAGCAGTGGTAAGCTTTCACATAGATTGTCACTCTGCATCCTGCTCCTCAGGCCCTTTGTGATCGCCATTGGATTACTAACAGTAATCCAGATGGAGTCTACAGCTTCTCTTGTGCCAGGTAAGGTGAGTGCTCCCAGGCTCAGGATTGGGGCACAGACATTTTTCGGAAGGTCGTTATTATTCCTTCCTTACCAAAATGACTGGGTCATATTTACAGGTCTCTGAGTTACTTATTATTCTTTTTGATGTCTTCCTTTTACATTTTAAAATTGTAGGCCCAGCTTTCAGTGTCATTTCTTTTTTTTTTTTTTTTTTTTTGAGACAGGGTTTCTCTGTAGCTTTGGAGCCTGTCCTGGAACTAGCTCTTGTAGACCAGGCTGGTCTTGAACTCACAAAGATCCGCTTGCCTCTGCCTCCCGAGTGCTGGGATTAAAGGCGTGCACCACCACCACCGGGCTTAGTGTCATTTCTTATGGTCACAAATTATTGTTGTGGGATATTTGTACACTGTGTGAAGATATATTGCTGTGATTTTTAAAGTAAAGAACTGAGCTGCCAATAGCTAGGCAGGAGGTATAGGTGGAACTTCCTGGAAGAGAGAGGAAGTAGGAGATAAATCTTGGCACATGAAAGATGTTGGAGACATAGAACGAGTCAAACACACAGAATGAAAGAGAGGTAAAAGTCACGTGGTAGAACATAGATTAATAAAAAATATGGGTTAATTTACATTATAAGAGCTATTTAGGAACAAGCCTAAACTACAAGCCAAGCTTTCATAATTAAGAAGTTTCTGTGTCATTATTTGGGAGATGACTTGCATATTTCCCTAAATTATAACAAACATCCATTACTCACCAAATAACCAAAGATCACCCACACCATCTCTTGGGAATGAGGGCATTGGATCTTCAGACTGCTTCCTGTGGTCTGTAGGCAAAGGCATCTTTAGGGTCCCACAGACAAACTTGAGATAATGACCAAGTCCTGGGAAGACCATCAGATAGAGATATCATCTGTCATGTTTTCGTGAGGTCTCCTTTGATCAAACCTGATCCATATTATTCCTGAAGGAATCCACAGCCTCTTGTTTCCTGTGGAAACAAAAGCAAAACCTCTTCTTCAAAGCATTAAAAAAAATTTTTTTTTTCAGAACAGGGTTTCTCTGTGTAGCCCTGGGCACTCTCTATGTAGACCAGGCTGGACTCGAACTCACAGAGATCTGCCTGCTTCTTCTGCCTCCTGAGTGCCGAGGTTAATGGCGTGTGCCACCACCGCCCAGCTCTTCAAAGCATTTTTGATTTCCATTTGACAAATATATTTTTCGACTTCCATTTTAAAGTTAAGATATCCTTAAATTATCTAGGTTGGCTCAATCCTGCAGTCGTGTTCACAATCCCATATTGCTGGTACCTGAGTTGCCACAAGCATTTTTTTTTTAAAACTTATTGCCTTTCTAGTTTCTGTTTAGCACTGCCAGCTGAACAGCAGCACCTCTTAAAGGAATTGTGTCCTTTTTCTTTTTTCTTCCAGCTTTCTTAGGCCCTATATGGAAATTTGGCCCCACATTGGGCACCAAAATGTTATTGGTTGTTCTGCTTTTTTTACTCTTTGGGTTTTTTTTGGTGGGGGCACCACCCAACTCCCAAATAAATCACACATGGGGTCTTATTCTGTCTTATTATTAATTCTGGGCCTTAGCTTGGCTTGTTTCTAGCCAGCCTTTCTTGTCTTAAATTATCCCATTTATCTTTTGCCTCTGGGTTTTTATCTTTCTCTGTTTCTGTGTACCTTTCTTTACTTTTTACTTCATCACTTGCTATGGGTGACTGTCCCCAGTGTCCTCCTCTCCTTATTCTATCTTGCTCCTTCTTCCTCTCCTCCCAGATTTCTCCTTCTGTTTATTCACTCTGCCTGCCAACCTCACCTATCCTGTCTCCCACCTCATTATTGGCCATTCAACTCTTTATTAGACCATTAGATGTTTTAGACAGGCAAAGAATCACAGCTTTACAGAGTGAAGCTCACATCTTTATATCATTAAAACAAATGTTCCACAGCATAAACAAATGTAACACATCATAAAATAATATTCTACCACAGTTTCCCATGGGCCTAAGGCATTAGCACCCTTGACATGGCTTTGCTCATGTTAAACAGTGCTCTTTTATTCAGGACTCGCACCCTGCAGTGGATGACCTTGAACTTTTGATTTTCTACCACCTCCCAAATGCTAAGATTATAGACATACAACAACATGCCTCGTTTATATGATGCTGGATCTTGAACCCATGGCCTTGTGCATAATAGACAAGCACTGTGCCAATGAATCTACATTTCCAGCCCATGGTTTTCTTATTGTGTAAGAATTTCATGCATGCTTCATTTTGGTTATGTCTACCCTAGTTCCCTGCCTCCTGATTTTTCTTACTCTCCCACTACTGTTCCCTCCTATATACATGTGGGGTTTAGTTTGTTTATTTAAGTCTACTGAGTTCAGGCAGTGGTGTCGCACGCCTTTAATCCCAGTGGAGGCAGAGGCAGGTGGATCTTTGTGAGTTCAAGGCCAGCCTGGTCTACAAGAGCTAGTTCCAGGGCAGGCTCCAAAGCCACAGAGAAGCCCTGTCTCTAAAAACAAAAACAACAACAACAACAAAAAAAACCAACCCTAAATCCACTAAGTTCACTTAGTGTGGCCACTGTGTACTTAGGGTCATCTATAAGTGCACGAGTAGCTTCTCAGGGACTGCATCCTTAAAGAAAACCCACCCCCTCCCCAGCAGCTACAGTTGCCAGTAGCTCCTCTTAGAGACTAGGACTTTGTGACTACCTCCCCCACTCATGTTGAGACTTTTGTCTGGCTTAATCTTCACAGGCCTCATGCATCCCACAATAACTGCTGTGAATTCATAGTTCCATTGTAGTCATCCACTGCCTCTGGCTCTTACCAGCTTTCTGCCCTCTCTTCTGCAATGATCTCTGAACCTTATGAGGAGAGCGTATGATATAATGCCTCATTTAGAGCTGAGCACTCTGCTGTCTCTTATTCTCTGTTCATTGACCAGTTGTAGGTCTCTTTTTATCACTACTGCAAAAAGAAGCTTGTCTGATTTTGGTTGAAAAATGTACTTAACTATGTGTACAGTGATAAGTCATTAAGGGTCATTTTAATACTGTTTATTAATGTCCATTTACAGAATGATAGTAGTAGGCTCTCCCCTAGACCTGTGGCCTCTCCAGCCACAGGTTCTTGGCCCTGGTGACTGTGAGGCATGGGTTCTGTCTTGTGGAATGTGAGCCTTAAGTTCAGTAAGAGAGTAGTTGGTTATTCCCCTATTTGTGCCACTATTGCACCAGTGGCCACATCATTTGTTGTATCTCAAAGGGCTGATGACTAGATGAAATTGATGGCTACTTTTCTCCTCCAGTAGTGTGCATAGCACCTTCTAGCACTAGAAAAGCTAGCCAGTAGGGATGACGCTTTTAGGTAGGTGCCAGTTGGATTTCTCTATGTTCTATGACTCAGGTATGTGTGTCTTCAGTAGTAGGGTCTTAACATCAAGTTCTGGAGGGTAACCAAAAAAATGGCAGTAGTCTGTAATTTTGAAGGAGGTCTGTGGAACCCCAAAGACCAACAACTCCAAAGGAGGGAGCCCATTCCTAGCACTGAACTTTTTTTTTTTCAAAAAAAGTTTTTTTTTTTTTTTGTAGCTTCAGAGCCTGTCCTGGAACTCACTCTGTAGACCAGGCTGGCCTCAAACTCACAGAGATCCACCTGTCTCTGCCTCCTGAATGCTGGGATTGAAGGTGTGCAGCACCACCACCCAACTGGCACTGAATTTTTTATTTGATAGTTTTTGGTGTCTGAGAGAGGCATTATTCTCCTGTTATAGAGTAACTGTAATGGTTTAGAGGTCAGCACTCAGGCAGATGGAACACGTGGTTGTTGTGGAAAAAATACCTGGTCCCAGATCCTGACCCTGGGAGAGGGGTGAGATCCTACTGAGTCTGAGGGCACCAATGTAATGGTTTTAACAAAATGCTGCAGATCCCCAAAGTGGCTGCAGCGGGCAGCCGGTCCTGAGACCACACCACAGGTCTCCAAGCAAAGGCAGGCATGGAGTCCATGAAGGCAGCTGGGTCCCAGGCAGGAATGACACAGTTCCCCTAGTGGCTGCAGTGGGCCACGAGTCCCAGGCAGGGAGCCGCCAGTCTCATGAGGAGAGACAGACAGATGGGCCCACCACGAGACCATACCACAGGTCTTCAAAGGTTCTGGGCAGGGAGCCACACAGAGGGTGAGAGATGGAGACATGGATAGGCACACCATGCAGAATCATTGGTGCAGAATGAAGTTGGATATTTATTTAGTAGGTTATGGAAGGGAAGGAGAGAAGGGGGAAGGGCAGAGAGAGAGAAACAGAGATGGGGAAGGGGAGAAGAGAAAGACAGAAGTGGCTTCTGAGAGGGAGAAGAGAAAGACAGAAGTGGCTTCTGAGAGAGAGGAGAGAGAGAGAGAGAGATGGGGGGGAGGGACTCAGCCTCAGTGGTTGGGGGAGGGAGTGGGCGTGGCTTGTCTCTTAAAGTGACAGAGCAGACCATTACAGTAACTCCATTTAAACTTTTAGTGTGTGAACACATTCATGTGTGCGTATGTGTATTTAGGAAGCTTCTATATTAATGTTTCCATATGACTTCTCCTTCTTTCCTTCCTTCCATCCTTCCTTTCTCTTTTTCCTTTCCTTTTTTTTTTTTCCCCTAGACACAGTTTCTCTGTGTAGCCCTGGCTTTCCTGGAACTTTGTAGACCAGGCTGTCCTCGAACTCACAGAGATCTGCCTGCCTCCACCTTCCGAGTGCTGTGATCAAAAGTATGTGCCACCACCACCCATCTTCCGTATGACTTTTTCAAAGCTCTGTAGTGTTGTTATCCCTCCTCATATTCTTTCCACTACTTTCTACTCTAATCCTTCTTCTTCAATTATTCCCCATCACCCTTTATACCACAGCCTGCGTTCCATTTCCTCTTCCTTGAAAGCCTACCCTTGTGACCCTTACTAGTTTACTGATTTAGTATGGGTTTTCCAATTTAACATGTGTTAAGATTCAAAGTATAGATAGCATGAGCGTAAGAAGGAGAACACAACACATTTGTCTTCCTCATTTGGGTGACTACAAAATGATTATTTTCAACTCCATACATTTATCTGCAAGTTTCATAATTTCCTTTTTTTTTAACAGCTGAATGACATCCAGACTATTTTAATTTCCTGGCTATTATGAATACAGAACCCCTGTAGTAGGATATAGTATTCTAGATCTTAGGATAGACCTATTTTCTGGCATTTGAAGAACTTCCACACTGATTACCACAGTGACTGTATTGTTTTGCTTTCTGTTTCTGATGAACTGTGACCAAAAGCATCTTATAGAAGGAAAAGGTTTATTTGGCTTAAACTTCTGTCTCAGTCCGCCATTGAGGGAAGTCAGTGTAATGTGTAATGCCTTAAATAAAATGCTACAGTTCCCCTGAGGGACACAGCGGCAAAACGCTGCGAGTCCCTGAGTGGTGGCAATGGGCAGCAGGCCATGCTGCAGGTCCCTGAGCTGAGACCACAGCAGGCCACAAAGGCAGCCGGTTCCCAGGCAGGAAGCCATGGTGGGTGAGAGACCTTGACGGGGCAGCCAATCCCACAAGGAGAGATAGACCATGCCACAGGTCTCTGAAGGCCGCTGATCCCAAGCAGGGAGCCGTGCAGCAGGCAAGAGACAGACAGTCATGCCATGCAGAGTGAGGTTGGATATTTATTTAGTAGGTTATGGAGAGGTAACGGGAGAGGGCGGAGGGAGGAGCCACAGCAGCAACTACCTCTCTGGAAGAGAGACAGAAAAGGGAGGGACTCAGACTGGAAGTTGAAGATCAGTGGGGAGGGAGTGGGCATGGCTTTTTTCTTAAAGGGACTGAGCAGACCATTACATTCAGGGCAAACACAAGAACCATGGAAGGATGCTGCTTACTGACTGACTCTCAGGCTTATATTCACCTACTGTTCTTTGCTAGTTTGTTTTTTGAGACAGTGTTTCTCTGTGTAGCCCTGGCTGCTCTGGAACTCAATCTGTAGCCAAGGCTGACCTTGAACTCAGAGACCCACCTGCCTCTGCCTCCCTAGTGCTAGGATTACCTCTACTCCTCCCCAGAACCACTTGCCCTGGGGTGGCACCACTCACAGTGATCACTCCCACATCAATCAACAATCAAGGAATACCCTCAGACTTGCCTAAAAGCCATTCTGATAGAGACATTTTCATGGATGAAGTTTTTCCTCCCAGATAATTCTGGTTTTGTTGAGTTGAGAACACTAAGCAGCATAGGTATGCACCAATCTGCTCCAGTAGCAAGAACAGTCTCCTTTCCCACACCCATCCCAGCATTTATTGTTATTTGCTGCTTTTTTCTTTTCTTTCTTTTTTTCTTTGTCTTTCTTTCTTTCTTTTTTTGAGACAGGTTTCTTTGTAGCTTTGAAGTCTGTCCTGAAACTAGCTCTTGTAGATCAGGCTGGTCATGAACTCACAGAAATCTGCCTAACTCTGCCTCCAGAGTGCTGGGATTAAAGGTGTGCACCATCACTGCCCAACTGCCGTTTTTTAAATATGTATTAGTTGTTCTGACTAGGGTAAGATGAAATCTAAAAATAGTTGTTTTTTTGTTTTTTTGTTTTGGTTTTTCGAGACAGGGTTTCTCTGTGGCTTTGGAGCCTGCACTGGAACTAGCTCTTGTAGAGCAGGCTGGTCTCGAACTCACAAAGATCCGCCTGTCTCTGCCTCCCGAGTGCTGGGATTAAAGGCGTGCGCCACCACCGCCCAACTGCCGTTTTTTAAATATGTATTAGTTGTTCTGACTAGGGTAAGATGAAATCTAAAAATAGTTGTTTTTTTGTTTTTTTGTTTTGGTTTTTCGAGACAGGGTTTCTCTGTGGCTTTGGAGCCTGCACTGGAACTAGCTCTTGTAGAGCAGGCTGGTCTCGAACTCACAGAGATCCGCCTGCCTCTGCCTCCCAAGTGCTGGGATTAAAGGCGTGCGCCACCACCGCCCGGCTTATTTTTAAGTTTCTATATGTATGTATATAGGTATGTGCAGGTGTCTGCAAAAGCCAGAGGAGTTGTATTCCCTTGTTGTCAGTTACAGGCAAACTCAGGTCCTTTAAAAGAGCAATGTGTACTCTTAACTGCTAAGCCATCCCTTCAGTCCCTTGGGTTTTGTTTTTAAATCTTATTTTTAAATCTAGGTCCAAAAGCTGCTTTGCATGTGCCCAGTAGATTTCCATGGAATCTTCCTCCTGGATGAAAGACGGCGAGATGCAGTGATTGCATTGGGTGTTTTTCTCATTGAATCTGATCTTCAGGTGAGTCTTTAAATTCATAATTTCTTGAATCTGTTTTGAATTGTGTATATTTGCCTAGTCCTAGAGTATGAGAAGTGTGCTTCCAACCTAATCAAAGCAGTGAGGGTGGAGTGAGACAAGGTAAATGGCACAGTGAAATAAAGTAGATGATGCAAGACATGGAAGAGAAATCAAGAGATAGAAATGGGAAGAAAAACCAACTGGAAATTAAAACATGGTAAGTCAAGTAAAAGGCTCTATGGAAACTCTCGCGAATAGAATGGATGGAGAAGACAGACTGTCTGAGCTTGAAGACAAGGTGCCTGAATTGGAACATTCCAGCAAGGGTAAAGAGAAAATCGTAAGAAGGTACTAGTGTGAATTCCAAGACAGATGCAACTCTTTGGAAAGACCTGATCTGTGTTGTATAGGCATAGAAGAAGACTTGCATTCCAAAGGCATATTTTTTTTTTTTTGAGACAGGGTTTCTCTATGGCTTTGGAGCCTGTCCTGGAACTAGCTCTTGTAGACCAGGCTGGTCTCGAACTCACAGAGATCCGCCTGCCTCTGCCTCCCGAGTGCTGGGATTAAAGGCGTGCGCCACCACCACCCAGCTAAAGGCATAATTTTTTTCAAAATAATTATAACAAAATTTCTAAGAGTTAGGAAAAGAGATACCAATTTAGGTACAGGACACTGAGCAGATAAGACAAAAAAAACAACAAGCAAATACACAAACAAAAACAAAACTATTGTGGAATATGCTTTAACTATGTAAAGATGAGATGCATTTGTTTATGTTGCAGAATATTACTTTTTTATATTTATTTATTATGTATACAATATTCTGTCTGTGTATATGTCTGCAGGCCAGAAGAGGGCACCAGACCTCATTACAGATGGTGTGAGCCACCATGTGGTTGCTGGGAATTGAACTCAGGACCTTTGGAAAAGCAGGCAATGCTCTTAACCACTGAGCCATCTCTCCAGCCCACAGAATATTACTTTAACTAGGCAAAGATTTGTCTCATTTGTTTATGTTGCATTTGTTTAATGATGTAAAGATGTGTTGCTTTGCCTGCCTAAGGGGCCTGACTGTAGAGGGAATGGCAGAGCTGGTGCGGGGAGAGAGAGAGAGATGAGCTGAAGATGGCAAGTCCACCTTTTAAAGGCTGCCTAGCGCATGTGCACAGGGGGATGATGTAGCTACGTCCTATGCGGATGATGGAGCTCTCGCAAGGGCTTACATAGCTGTGTCATATGTAGGTGATGCAACCCTGCTGCACGTGGGTCACTCAGGGCCTTTTAAGATCCCTGGGACCCCTAGGTATTTTTGCCTGAGGGCTTGTCTGTACATGTGTGGCCCTGGAACCTGAAAGTGCCAGCCATGGTGGTTGGCTAAAATCATAACATAGCTAAGATAAAATTCTTTTGAAATATAATTGTATATTTTACAAAGTAGGCTGGCTTTTTAGTAGCAGATAAATTGTTCACCAGCCATACAGTTCATCAGTCATATAAGACAATCTTGATCAAAACTAAATACAAATAAAATTTGAAATCATACTAATAGTATTTTGATAGGGATTAAACCCAGCCTTCTTGCTACAGTGGAAAATTGTGTACTGTTTTTCACTTTGTTAAATAATTGCCAATGCTAATCGAAGCAAATCCTTTTTTCTTTTTTCTTTTTTTTTTTTTTTGAGACAATGTTTCTCTGTGGCTTTGGTACCTGTCCTGGAACTAGCTCTTTTAGACCAGGCTGGCCTCGAACTCACAGAGATCCGCCCGAGTGCTGGGATTAAAGGTGTGTGCCACCACCACCCAGCTTCGAAGCAAATTCTTTTTTTTTTTAATTTTTTTAATAAATTTTTATTTATTTATTTATTATGTATATAGTGTTCTGGGTACCAGAACTCATTATAGATGGTTGTGAGCCACCATGTGGTTGCTGGGAATTGAACTCAGGACCTCCGGAACAGCAGTCAGTTCTCTTAACCTCTGAGCCATCTCTCCAGCCCTAGAAGCAAATTCTTGATCACTGGATATCAACTCTTTTTTTGTTGTTTTGTTTTTGTTTTTGTTTTTTGAGACAGGGTTTCTCTGTAGCTTTGGAGCCTGTCCTGGAACTAGCTCTTGTAGACCAGGCTGGCCTCGAACTCACGAAGATCTGCCTGCCTCTGCCTCCCGAGTGCTGGGATTAAAGGCGTGCGCCACCACTGCCAGGCTGGATAACAATTCTAAATTTATATGGTGTTTATCATCTCTAGATACTATTTTGAATTCTAAGTTTAATTGTTCTGCTAGGAAAATAATGTTGTTATATATTTGAATATTCATCTAAAACCTTTAACCTGTAATTCCTAGAAATTATACACATTATTTATTTTTGTTTTATGGAACAGTCTTCCTGTATATCCCTGGCTTTATTTGTTAGTAAAGACTTGCCTAGAACTAACTATGTAGACCAGGCTAGCCTTGAACATGGTAAAATCCTCCTGCCACTGTTTCTCCATTGCTGAGATTTCAGGCATACTCATGTACCTTTTTGTATTTTTTATTGAAAGGCCTTGCTGACTGGTCTAGGTTGCAGTCTATCATGGCCTGGCAACTTTCCCAAAGGTTCGGCTACGTAGGAAACTCCCTCTCTCCCCAGCAAAACTTCCTGCTTCTACCTGCCTTTTTCTAGAGATGTCCCTGGGCTTGGAAGACAGACCTTGTCGTCTCTAAGTCAGAAGCCTTGTTTGTCTTTAACTTGACCTTGGGC
This sequence comes from Dicrostonyx torquatus, assembly GCA_028555095.1. Lineage (NCBI taxonomy): Eukaryota > Metazoa > Chordata > Mammalia > Rodentia > Cricetidae > Dicrostonyx > Dicrostonyx torquatus. The sequence goes on from JAQHUG010000294.1 coordinate 1,819,612, forward strand.
ACAGATCCCTGCTAGAAGACCTGTGCTAGGGGCTCTGCTATAGGACCCTACTGCTGCTTACAGAGCCATGCCACTTAATGCAAATTAGGGTTTGTCCCCAGACTCCCCAGTCCTATGTATTCCTTAGACTCTGGAATAAAGTTGAACTGATTCACTGAAGTCAGATTCCCAGAGAATTGTCTCTGTCACATCCGCAGCTGTCCTAACCCCATTCCTCACCTCTGCTCCCACCACTCTCGTGAACCAATGCAACCAGTGATCCTGAGGAGAAAGCAGAGCCACATTTTTCACTGAGTATTTGACTTTCTTCACAGTATTTGTCCCTGTCCCTGAACTCTGGGCCTTGCACATGCTAGGCAAGCATTGTACATCCAACTGCACCCTTGGCCATTCTAGTTTTCTATTTGCCAACTTGTATTAAATGTAAAATGAGTAATAGAGGGCAGAAAAGAATTTCTAAACTACTGCTATTCAAATATCTATTTCTTTGACATATGCGTTGCTTGATAGATTCACATAAATCCCAAAAAGACACCTGACTTTTCTAAGATGGAAAGGAAGAAATAAGTACAAACTACTTTTTATGCATTTGGGCTCTACATAAGGGTTGACCAGGGGTCAGACAGCACATGACAACTTGGCTGTACTGCCAGTTCCACCTATGGACTCTTGGGCACAGGTAGAACCCAGCATGTTTATTAGACCCCAAGAAGGCCAAGGAACTGTATCTTTATCTTGGCTCACTTCCTGTTTATATTGCTTGGCTCTGTCCAGGATGCATTGGCTGCCTTTATGTCTCTCCTGAGCTATCATAGAAACAGTTGTGTCCAGAGTAGTAGAGGTGGTTTATTCACTATGTACTATAAAGCCCCCACATTATGTAGAGATGAGCCTAGGCTCTTCTTCAGAGGGCAGTGCAATGCAGTCAAGTCCTTTCTGCTTATGATCCCAGACACATGTTCTAGCCACTGCCTTTTATCATTTACAGATTTTTTTCCTTTTTGCTTATAAATTTGTATTTAGACCAAGCTTAGAATAATCACTGTCTCTATTTCATTGGGTATCAAATGGAGATGCTTAAAAACTGGGGACCACACTTGGGTACTGGTTCACATCTGTAATCCCAGCACTTGGGAGGTAGAGGCGGAGACAAGTGAATCTCTCTCTCTTAGTTCAAGCCCAGCCTGGTTCCACAGCATTCCAGGCTATTTAGAAAAGAGAAGAGAAGAGGAAGAGAAGGGAAGGAAGGGGAGGGATGGTGAAGGGAAGGGAAGGGGAAGAAGGGGAAGGGGAGGGAAGGAAATGAAAGGGAAAGGAAAGGAAAGGAAAGGAAAGGAAAGGAAAGGAAAGGAAAGGAAAGGAAAAAAAATCAAAATCAATTTCCTTCACTGGGCTACCATTACCCAATGAAGTCTGATGGTCATCTTTCCAGAACTAAAAGGGAACATAAAATACAGAATTTAACAGAAGTAGAGGGAAGAGGACGAGGAATAAGAAAAGTATCAAGTCCAGAAACTTGAGCTGTGAGTGTCACTTTGGTCCCAAGAATCTTGTCTTAGGATCCATGGGTGACTTTGGGTGATCTGTATCCATCACTGAAGGCAGACTTGAGTACTTGCTTGTGAGAACCTTCTGGAGAGGCTCTTCTAAGGGCCTGTCCCTCAGAGAAGTTTCCTAGGCTGTACATTACACACTGTAGGGCATTCTTGAGCCCCTGTGGACAGACTGTGACATTTTCTGAACTGTGATGTATAGAAATAGGAAGGATGATGCCATGTGATCTTCTGCTTTACATTATACTGGATCTGGGATTCTTATATTTGGATAGCTTACTCTATGTGAAGAAGCCTCCTAGTCACTCACTAAATAGTTTCTGTTTTTTTTGTTTTTAGCACAAAGACTGTGTTGTTCCTTATCTTCTCCGACTTCTCAAAGGTCTTCCAAAAGTGTATTGGGTAGAAGAAAGCACAGCTCGGAAAGGCAGAGGTAATTTTATATGCTTATTCTGAATGCAAAGAAAAATATATGGAAATTAGGAAGCTTCTGGCTGGTCCCACCAGATGTGGGACAACTTAACTGCCTGGAGTGATATGGCTGACTTAACTCATTGCTATCCAGAATCCATGGGTAATGGGGAAGGATGATTAGCCTGCATCTTTCCATTGCACTCTTCTAGGAATGAGCAAGTTCTTTTGAGACTTTCAGAAACGTTCATTTTTGTACGTCCTTGGCTACAGTTGGGTCATCTGCTGTCCATTGCACTTCCCCAAACCAACCATTTTGCCTTTGAGCTAATAGATTCACTCCTAGAGAAAGATTGTTTCTCCACATTATGATTCTGCTGTTCCAAAGGGTGAAATGGACATTGGGGGACACAACCATAATTGTTCACTAGAAATAGTTTTATTGTTTTTGATGCTGTTAAGTTTTAGTTAAACTCCTACTTAACTTGCTGGGCATGGTGATGCACAACTTATTCCCAGTAGAGGCGGAGGCAGACAGATCTCTGAGATCAAGGGCAGCCTGGTCTACAGAGCTAATTCTAGGACAGCCAAGGCTACAGAGGAAAAACCTTGTCTCGAAAAAACCAAGGGCGGGGGGAGTGAGAGAGAGAGAAATGGAATGAATTCATATGCATTTCTTTTTTAACTGGTGTTTTATTTTGGATTTTGGGGGTTAGAGGGTGTCAAAGGGAACATCACAGCCTTTGTCCCACATTTTCTCTGCTGCCCTCCTTTACCTTCCTTCCTTTCTTCTTTGGGAAAAGGTTATAGATTCACTATGTACCAAATTTGCACTAGCTTCAACACAGATGTTTGTGTGTACTCATACCCTGAGGCTCCCAAACCAACTTGGAACACCTATGTTTTAGGATTCCTGATCCATAAAACTGAAGTTTCTTTGGAATCTAGCTCTGTAGTACTTCCTATAAAACCTTTGGATGTATCATGGGGGTTGTTATCTGTAACGAAGACACTGTTTTTTTCTCAATAGGTGATGCTGCCCTAACTTGTTAGGGCTCACTCTGCTAAAGACAGTTTGCTGTTGTCACAAACATCCTGATTGTGCCTGTACACCTCTTGATGTATGGATTTTCAGCCTTTTTAGTTACCCACCATGCCTAGAACTGACTCTTCAAATTATGGATGTTTCCACAATTCAAAGGACCGCCCTCTCTTGCACATAAGCAAGGTGCTCATAGTGTTCAGAAATGTCAGGTTCTACTGGAGCTGGAGTTATGAACCACCTGACATGCATGCTGGAAACTAAACTGGAGTCTCCTGCAAAAGTAGTATGTGCTCTTAACCTGAAAACCACCTCTCCAGCCATTCCCCCCCCAATATTTTTTTCACGTTTTAAGTAATTTGACCTTTTTTTTTTTTTAAATTTTCTTTAGGCAGGTCTTTTTTTCTTTTTTCTTTTACTTTTTTTTTCTTTTTTCTTTTTTCCTTTGAGATAGGTCTTTCTGTGTAGCTCTGGCTGGCATGGAGCTCACTGTACAGACAAGGCTGTCCCATAATTTACAGAGATCCACTTGAGATAGGTGTTTTTAAAAATTATTTTTAATTAATAATTTATTTATTTTAAATATAATAATGTTCTGTCTGCATTTGTCTGTATATCACATGTGTGTCTGGTGCCCAAAGAGGCCAGAAGAGGGCATCATATCTCCTTTTACTGGAGTTACAGATGGGTGTGAGCTGCCCTATATGGGTCTGGGAATCTACTTTAAATCCCCTGCTAGAGCAGTACTTGTCTTAACCATTTCCCTATCCTCTTGGGATAAGGTCTTATATAACCCAGTCTGGCCTCACGCTCAATGGGTAGATGAGGTTGTCCTTGAACTTCTGATCCTCCCGCCTCTACCTCTAGTGCAGGGATTTCAGGCATGTACCTGAAATTATATTGTGTTGGAGACTAAACCTAGGGCCTCATATTTGTTAGACAACACTCTACTATCTGATCTATAAATTACCATGTGTGTGTCTGTCTGTCTGTGTGTTGATAGGAGTGCTCTCACCATCATGGAACTCAACAAGTAGACTAGGTTGGCTGGCCTGCAAGCCCTAGGGATCCTTCCATTTCTTGTCTCTGCCTAGCTGGCACTGGGATTGCAAGTGTGTGCTGGCATGCCTGGCTTTTCATGTGGTTGCTAGGGGTCAAATGTAGGTCCTCATGCTTGGCGCAGTACTTACTGACCCATGTCCCAAGCTGCTCCCCTTCTTTTTTGAAAGGTAGTATAACTTATGCTGCTAAAATCTAGAGTAGTAGTTCCCCAAGTGGGCAGTCTAAATTATGATAAACCCCAAAGTGATTTTGATGCACACATACGTTTCAGAGCTACCTACGTGTCATTTAAAAAGTCTAAAAGAATTCTAATACTTTTCTGTTGTATACTGAGAATATCCACAAAAAGTGGGTGTAGGCGGAGGCCACTCATTCATTACTGACCATCCAGACCCAAAGTAATCACACAGAAACTGTATTAATTACAACACTGTTTGGCCTATTAGCTCAGGCTTCTTATTAACTAACTCTTACATCTTGAATTAACCCATTTCTATTGTTTTGTATTTTACCATGAGGCTTGTGGTTTACTAGTAAGGTTTCCAGGTATCTGTCTCCTTCAACAGGTACATGGCATCTCTTTGACTCTGCCTTCTCTCTCTCTCTCTCTCTCTCTCTCTCTCTCTCTACATCTCTGTTCGGATTTTCTGCGTGTCTTTACTCTGTTAAGCCATTGGCCGAAAGTAGCTTCTTTATTAACTAATGGCAATAAAACATATTCACAGCATACAGAGGGGAATCCCACATCAAGTGGGTACTCTTTTTGTTTGTTTGTTTGGTTGGTTTTGGCTTTGTTTTTCTTTCTTTCTTTTTTTAGATTTATTTATTGATTATGTATACAGCGTTCTGCCTGCATGTACTTGCACACCAGAAGAGGGTGCCAGATCTCATTATAGATGGTTATGAGCCACCATGTGGTTGCTGGGAATTGGGCTTAGGACCTCTGGAAGAGCAGCCAGTGCTGTTAACCTCTGAGCCATCTTTCCAGCCCTTGGCTTTGTTTTTCAAGACAGGGTTTCTCTGTGTAGCCTTGGCTGTCCTAGAACTCCATCTTGTAGACCAGGCTGACTTCTAACTCAGAGATCCACCTGCCTCTGCCTCCCAAATGCTGGGATTAAAGGTGTGCACCACCACCTAGCTTAGAAAAGGTGGGTATTCTTATGTCTTTGATTCAGTATTAAGATTGATTACATGGTTCATGATAGCACATGATTGGAACAATGGCCAAAGTTCTTACATTTGAATGCAGAAAGGCTGCATACTTGTAACTTTTGGTGTTTTAGGTGGGGTACTCTTTCCAGCCATTATTACTTTGCAAAATTTCCCTACTGTTGGGCTTAGTTTGAGAAGGACTTAAAGGTTTATGGGCATGGCCTAGGGTATAATCAGGAGAGCAGCTCCCAGCTCTGAAACTCTTGGCACAATCTCCAACCCAGTATATACATATGCCTGTGACTGTTTCATTCTGTTAGAGTGATATTAATATGTACTTGATGGCTAATGCTCATGTACCATTATTTCCTTTAGATTTATCTCTTGGGTTGGAAATATAGCTCACTTGTTAGAATACTTGTCTCCAACATGCTTGAGGCCCTGAGTTTCATTTCCAGCACCACATGAGTGAGGCATGGAACTAATAATCCACTACCAATAATCCTATTACCAAATTTGTAATCCCAACATTTAGGAGATAGAGGCAGGAAGATCCTAAGTTCAAGGCTGGGCCAGGGAGGTGGGCACACAAGCCTAATGTCCTGAGTTCAGACCGTAGCATTAATGTAAAAGCTGGATTTGGGTCAGTCAGGTCCCAGAGATCTCAGCACTCCTATAGCAAGGCAGGAGTTGGAGACGGGGGAGTCCCATGGACGCTTGCAGGCAAGCTCAGTGGAAATATACAGTACAACACTAACAAAAAGGAACATGATCAAAATGAAAGGTAAAGACCCACCCACACCTAAGACTACCTTCTAACCTCCACAAGAATGCTGCGGCTGTGCATCCTCACACACAACACAAAACAGGAGTTCGAGTTCATATTCGATTACCAGGAGTTCAATCCCTGGGACTCACATGATGGAAGGAAAAAAACTGATCTTACAAGTTGTCCTCTGACCTCTACATACATCTCTCTCTCTTTCTCTCTCTCTCTCTCTCTCTCTCTCTCTCTCTCTCTCTCTCTCTCTCTCTCTCTCTCTGTCTCACACATACACAAACACAGTATAATTAAAAACAACTAAAAATTATTACAAAAGTCTATGATAACAGAACAGAACAGAAACCCAGCAAACCAAACCCTTGTCTTCTTTTAGCTCTTTTGTTGTTGTTATATGTTTGGTTTTTTTGAGGTGGGGCCTCATATATCCCAGCCAGGCCTCAAATTCTCAGTGTGGTGAGAATAACTTTGAACTTCTGATTTTCCTGTCTACTGCCTAAGTGTTGGGATTACAGACTTGAGCTGCCACATCTGCTTTCTTTCCTCATTTAAGTTGGTCCTTTGGCAGGCTGGGTGAGAAAAGAGGGGGCTGCTGAGCCAGCTGTGTCTGGTGCTTTATCTCATTTGTACCTCCTGTCTTCCAGGTCACCTCCCAGTTGCAGAGAGCTTCAGCTTCTGCCTAGTCACTTTGCTGTCTGATGTGGCTTACAGGGACCCCTCCCTGAGGGATGAGGTAAGCATTTGATGACTGTGGTGCCTGGATGCTAATCGAGAAGAACCCCAGAATGATGGAAAGGGGTGTGAAGCATGATTGGGTTGTGTTGGTTTTATTTGGTACTGTTTGTGTATGAATGCATATGTCTTGTTACATATGTGTACATACATGCAGAGGCCAGAGGTGGATATTGGGTGTTTTACTCTTGATCTCTTCACTCTTGTGTATAAAATCCCTTATCTGTCTGTCTGTCTGCACAGTACTCCTGGCTTTTTTATATGGGTCCTGGCAATTTCAACTCAAATCTTATTGCTTTTAATAGCATGCACCTTTGCCCACCCTACCATCTTCCCAGCCCCTTTATTTGATGCTGTTAATAGCAGGTTTTTTTTTCAACTGTGATATTCTGGGTATTTTTCAGGATCTCATGAGTCTGGTCTCATTCAGTATACCATGTGTGTGGTGGGCAGAAAAAGGAGGGCAGAGGTGGCTTACTTTCCTCCTTGAGGTTCTTGATTGAAGTTGCTCGTAGAAGATAATTTTTCCTTTTTTGTTTGTATGTATGTGTGGTGTGATGCACCTTGCACCTTGCATGTGGAGGCCTGAGGCTGGTGTTGAGAATCATCCTCCATTGCTTCCCTCACCTTTTTTTTTAATTTGTTGATTTTGTTTTTTGAGACAGGGTTTCTCTGTGTAGCCCTGGCTGTCCTGGAACTCACTCTGGAGACCATGCTGGCCTCAAACTCAGAGATCCGCCTGCTTTTGCCTCTCGAATGCTGAGATTAAAGGCGTGCTCTGACTGCTCTTCCATCGTATTCATTCTCTCAGTCAAATTTAGAGCTCACCAGTATAGCTGGTCTTGCTAGCCATCTTGTTCTGGAGATTCAGTCCCTTGTTGTTACTTTCCAAGGCTGGAATTACAGATGGGCAGCTGTACCCACTAGGCATTTAGATGGGTTTCTGGGAATTTGATCTCCAGTCTTCATACTCGAGTGTACTCACCTAACCACTGAGCTATCTTTTCAGCCCTCACAGAAGAAAAGTTTTCACTGGGATTTATATATATATATATTTTATTTTTTATTTTTTGGTTTTTTTCGAGACAGGGTTTCTCTGTGGCTTTGGAGCCTGTGCTGGAACTAGCTCTTGTAGACCAGGCTGGTCTTGAACTCACAAAGATCCGCCTGCCTCTGCCTCCCGAGTGCTGGGATTAAAGGCGTGCGCCACCACCGCCCGGCAAGAAAAGTTTTTTTATATTTGAACGTTTCGCCTTTGATACTTTTCTGGTTTCAGTTGCCAACTTATATAATATTTCCTTCCTTTACCATATGTGTGCATGTATAGGTCTGAGGTTAACCTCCAGTGTGGTCCCTCAGGAGCCAATGCATTTTGGTTTTTTGAGACATGGTTTTTTTGTGTAGCCCAGGCTGTCTGTAGACTAAGATTTAGTCACTCTGTAGACTAAGATGGCCTCACCTCTGCCTCCTGAGTGCTGGGCTTAAAGACATGCACCACCACTGCCAAGCTCAACCTTGTTCTTAATCAAACTTATTATTTAGAAAATCAGTTTTTAAAACCTAGAAACCAAAAGCTTTTTTTAAAAACTTGTAATCTCAGAACTTGGGGAACGGAGAACAATATTGTGAGTTTGAGAATTTTTCTGCTTATATAGATCAAATAAAAATGCAGCAGATTTCTTATGTATTTCTTCCTAGAAATACCCTGATTGATTAGCCAATACCAAAAAAAAAAAAATAGGAGTCGTGCCACCATAAAATTCACTTTGCCTCTGCTGACCATTACAAGTCAGACCTTATAGACATTGCTTCATCTACAGTGCATATGATGGTTTGAGTAAGAATGGTCCCTATATAGGCTCATATGTTTGAATTCTTAGTCATCAGAAAATGGCACTATTTAAGAAGGATTAGGAAATGTGGCTTTGTTGGAAGAAGTACATCACTGGGAGCAAACTTTCAGGTTTCAAAAGCCCATGTCAGGTCCTGTCCCTCTCTCTCTGCTGTGGATGAGGAGCTGCTAGCTACTTCTCCAGCCCCATGTGTGTCATGCCTGCTGCCTTGCTGCCTGCCTTGATGATAGTGGACTGAGCCTCTGAAACTGCAAACCAGCCCAATTAAATGCTTTTCTCACAAGAGTCGCTGTGGCCACGGTGTCTTCACAGTAGTAGAACTCATTACATGCCCACTGTAATAGCTGTGATCATCCTGCCTTTAGTGATTCAGTGGCCTTCTCACAGTTTGTGTCTTAAAGACTTATAAGGCTTAGTGAAGGGCATGTCTTCTGGGCCTTCCCAGTGTGGAGGATTAAGTTTTACACAGTGTACCCACTTTAGGATTGCAATTTCCCTGAGCCTTAACATCTCCAACTACTTTTCGGTAGGCTCTCTTGACAAATGCTTCCGGTAACCATTCAAACAAACTTTTGATTCCATTTTTTATCATTCCTTCCATATTAAACCTAGACTGTCCACTCAGAGGATCCATATCAATAAACTCAGCCTGATCCAGCTTTATGTTCCTTCCATCATTATCCCACACCCTTGTGATCCATTCCCACACATATCCCCTATTAGGAAGGGAAAGACAAGGAATAGAGCATAGTAAAAGAGAGTTGGAAAATAAGAGAGAGTAGGTATGTTCACCCAGGACTCCCTGAGAGCATGGAAAGTAACAGGGAATAGAGAATGGAGAAAGCATAATGAGAATAGCAGGATTATAAGAAAGATAAGCTGTGGGGAGAGAAGCCCTTGAGCTGTCAGGAATTTCCAGTAGAAGAGGAGGTGAGAAGGATGTTTGAATGGACTTTGAAATGTGTAACAGGTACTTGTGATACCGAAGGAATCTGGAGGCCAGCATGAACTTTAACATGCTGATAGGCACCAAAGATAGCCATATGTCCCTCTGCCAGAGGTAGAGGAAATGACTCCTTTTGACAGATGGGAACCAATTTCACAAGTTCTTGAGAAATGCTAGCTTTTCTCTAACCTCCAGAAATCCTCCTACAGTCCAATTTATGCTCATTTCTGGATATTTGGACTGGCTGTTGGACTACCTGAGACCTAATATTCCCCAGACTTCTGCTTGAATGAATTAGCAAGCTCATTGAGCACAGTAGTAGTAGCAGCAGCAGCAGTAGCAGTAGAGCACACTTCTCTGCTACACTTTCTCTCCCCTAAGTCTGGCTATAGGTCTAGGGCTGGGCCCTGAGGGACATCAGTATTGTCTTTGCTGGCCTTTCCTTCAGAGAAAGTCACTGCTGTTTGGCAGACAGTGAAGGATTTTCTCAGTCAAAGGTGGAAAAGGCAGTATTTCAGGGGGTGGGATGGGAGTGCATCTGCTGAGGGTGGGGAGACTGCTTCCTCAGGTGAGATAAACCCTTGAGAATCTGAGGGTACAAGTTCTCAGTTTCAGCAGGGTCTTCCCACACATCTGTCCTCTACCAATTAATGCCTTCTAACTGCCAGCACCTTCTGAGGCTGGTACTTTAATTGTTATTATGCCAATCTTATAATGAGGGCTTCAGTTTGATTTTCCACAGAGCAACTTGAGCTCTGTGGCTGCTGGAGAGAAGATTCTCTTCTAGGGCTCACTTAGAAACAAACCTTTAGACTGTTTACATGTGCCTGGAGCTGGTCAGTTTATCACTAGTTTATTGTTGCCCTTCATGATTCTGAGTGCTGCAAACTGGTTCACTTTACCTCAAAGCTCATTCTTTTTTTTTTTTTAAATGTGGAATGCTTCACAAATTTGTGTGTCATCCTTGAATAGGGGGCATGCTAATCCTCTCTGTATTGTTATAGTTTTAGTATATGTGCTGCCAAAGCAAGCACAAAGCTCATTCTTTCCCTTTGCCAATTTATGCAGAGATGCTAGGAACAACCACTGATGTCATCATTTTCCTTACTTTCCCACAAACTGTCACAAGTTTTATATACAGAATCACCAAGTTCATTGCCTCTCACAGTTGGTGAATCAGGATAATCAGATACATTTGTCTCCTTCAGTTTGTAATATAATTCACACCATGACTTTCAATACTCCAAGTTTCTAGGAGAGGCTTCAGTAACTGTAGGTGTCAGCAAATAGGAAAGCCTATTCCAGATACTTAAAAAATCCACCGTATACTTCTGTTGTCCTAGAACCACTCCTGGTACCAAAGCCTGTATTAGTTAGGAGTCTCTAAAGAAGAGAGGTGATAGAATGAACATCTTTATGTGTGTATATGTGTGTGTATGTATGTATGTGTATATATATAAGATTATTAGAGTGACTTACAGGCTGTGGTCCAGCTAGTCCAACAGTGTCTGTCACCAACAGAAGGTCCAAGAATCCCAAAGAAGCAGGCTATAATGCCATAAAGGATGGACTTGCCAGAGAGTGAGCAAGGGCAAGCAGGCAGACAACAAGAGCTTCCTGCTTCCATGTCCTTATATAGGCTGCCAGTAGAAGGTGTGGCCCAGAAAAAAGGTGGATCTTCCTGTTTCTAATGAGTTAATTATGAATTTTATGAATGATTTTAGTGACAATCAAGAACAGCATCACAGTACTGGTTTTTTTGTTTGTTTGGCTGGTTGGTTGGTTGGGATTTTGTTGTTGTTGTTGTTTTGATTTTTGGTTTTTTTAAGCAGAGTCTCTCTAGGGTGCTCTGACTGGTCTGAACCTCACTGTGTAGACTGTGGACTGGCCTTGAATTCACAGATAACTTCCAGCCTCTGCTTCTTGGGTGCTGGGATTAAAGGTGTTAAACAATAAGGATTTATTGAATACAGTTTGCCAAAATAATGTGACCAACAATGAAATTAGAAAAAATACAGATTGAGTGTCACTAGTAAAGAATCCAAAATCTGAAGCTAGGTGGTGCACACCTTTAATTCCAGCACTTGGGAGGCAGAGGCAGGCGGATCTCTGAGTTGGAGGCCAGCCTGGTCTACAGATCAAGTTCCAAGACAGCCAGGGCTACACAGAGTAACCATGTCTCAAAACAAACAAACAAAACAAAACAAAGAATCCAAAATCTGAAATTTTGATCACTAATGTCACTCCACCAGTAGAAAATTCTATGTCTCACTGCATGTGATGGGTTGCATTCAAAATGCAGACTCATTTAAAACATTAAATAAAACTATGCTAGGCTGTGAGTATAAAGTGCATAAAACACAAATGAATCAAACTGTGACAGGCTCTGTCTATAAAGTGTATAAAACAGAAACAATTCTCATGCCCTCTGGATTCATTTGCTTCTATTTTATGTGCATGAGTGTTTTACCTGGATCTATGTATGTACATCACAAGCCCCTGCCTGGTGCCATTGAAGGCCAGAAAAGGATCTTGGATCCCCTAGAACTGGGGTTACATACAGTTGTGAACTGCCATATGGGTGCTGGGAGCCAAACTGAACTCCTCTGCAAGATCAGAAAATGCTTTTAATAGCTGAGCCCACTGTTTCAGTAGTATTATTAATATTAGGAAAATACAGGAATGGGGCTGGAGAGATGGCTCAGCAGTTAAGAGCATTGCCTGCTCTTCCGGAGGTCCTGAGTTCAATTCCCAGCAACCACATGGTGGCTCACAACCATCTGTAATGAGGTCTGGTGCCCTCTTCTGGCCTTCAGGCAT
>JAQHUG010000294.1:1832024-1843924 GCA_028555095.1 Dicrostonyx torquatus
CAAATCTTGTCACATCTGTATCTTGCTTTAAGTTGCCTGGCTTTGCATCTCAGTCTAGTGAGTTACAAACAAAAAGTTAAAAATACCAGCTGCATAAGTTTCATAGCTTAAGAACAACATGTAGATGGTTTGGAGAGATGGCTCAGTGGTTAAGAGCACTGGCTGCTCTTCCAGAGGACCCTGGTTCAATTCCCAGCACCCACATGCATGGCAGCTCACAACTGTCTGCAACTCCAGTTCCAGACACCTTCACACCAATGCACATAAATAAGTTGAATAAATTCTAAAAAAAAAAAAAATTAAAAAAAAGAACAACATGTATGTAACAGGAGGGGCCTGCTTGTCACCCCACGTTGGGCACCATTCTGTAACATGAAGGGCTGCTTGTTGGGGTTTCTGTCCTGCCCGGTCCCCACAGTCATTATGTCCCAAAGAATCACAAGAAGGTCTACATAAGATTATAAACTGATTGGCCCATTAGCTCAGGCTTCTTATTAACTCTTGTAAATTATATTAACCCATTGTTCTTATCTATGTTAGCCACATGGCTCAGTACCTTTTTCAGCAGGGCAGATCACATCCTGTTTCTTCGGTGGTCTGGGCAGGACTGGGAGGAGTGGGCTTCCTCCTTCCCAGCATTCTCCTGTTCTCATTGCCCCTTTACTTCTTGTCTGGTTGTCCCACCTATACTTCCTGCCTGGCCAAACAACGTTTATTTAAAACATGATTGGCAGAATACAGACAATTCTCCCACACCACATGTAGAAAGAAAATCTAAGACCAACAATAATCTAAGACAATTATTTAAATATTTTACGTAGCCAACAATGTGAAGTGTTCACAAAACAAACTAAAAGCTAGTGGCTCACACAAAGAAGTCTAGACTCCCACGAATGTGGATTAGTCTGGGTGAGTTCCTGTATCCCCAGAATATTCATGTGTGTATTCTGAGTCCCGCACTTCATGTGAAATGTAGAAAAGTGAGTCTGTTGTACAGTGGTAAACAGATGACATGAAGAATTATGATCATGCAGAGTAAAACTGAAAAGATCTAAAGCCCTTTTAACTAGGAAAAGAGATGTGTTGAAGACCTGTTTAGAGAAAGCGAAGGAAAAATGGCCCAGAGCAGTGGGTACAAGTCCTAGAAAGATAGGACTGGTCCAGGCTTAGAAGAAGCTCGTCCGTGAAGTTAGCAACTAGCCCCTGGCACAGCTATTGTGGGGAAATGGATAGGGTTGGTCAAGATAATGTCTAAAGCGCCTTCAAATTTTGACTGAATTTCGTAATACTAGTTTTGTTAACAGACTTGTTTTGTGCCCTTGACTGTTACAGATTTTAGAGGCACTCTTGCAGGTTATGCATGTCCTTTTGGGAATGTGCCAGGCCTTGGAGATTCAAGAAAAAGGTATGATTAGAAATCCTCCAGACTATTTTATTCTCAATTTTTAAAATTTTATTTATTATTTGAATCTGTGTATAATGTGTTGTGAGAGAGAGTGTGTATGCGTGTGTGTGTGTGTGTGTGTGTGTGTGTGTGTGTGTGTACTCAAGTTCAAAGGTATGCATATATGTGGTCAAAGGAAAACTAACTTTTGGGAGTCTGTTCTCTCCTCTACAATGGGATCCTGGAGTGAAACTCAGTTCATGGGACTGCAAGGGTAGGACTTCTACACACTGAGTCATTTCACTGGCTTCTCCTTTCCCTTCCCTCATTTGTTTTCTGTTTCTTCGTTTTGTTGGTTTATTCTTTGTATACCCCTGATGAGTAGAAACTTTTCCATTAGATTACATTTGTGTGCTGGTATACTGAGAGGCCACATGGGGTTATGAGCATAGTTCTGTATACAAATGCCAAGTATCCTTGACAAGTAACTTTACTCTTCCGAGTCTTCATTTTGCCCAATATAATATGGGGGTAGTTGACTTCTATAGGTCACTTTTCCCAGAGTGTAAATAGGGCAACCAGTGTAATCTGGAGTGGTCACAGTACCTAAGCATGACCCAACTATATTACTGATTGGGATGTGCCATGGATAAATCAAGACCTCCCAAGGAAAGCAAATGTGATAGAGATACAATCTGACATTCCTGGTCACGACAGACTGAAAATGTCATCAGTCAATCCTTGGGTTAACCCTGGAACTATGGCTTGTTCTCAGTCTTCACAGTTGTCAGGAATAGTTTGTAAAATGTTAGCTAGTGGTACAAGTTGTTGCAGTGTGGCTGTTATAAGTAACTCCTGTGTTATAACTCTCACTTGATCTTCTAGAATACCTTTGCAAGTATGCAATCCCATGCCTGATAGGAATCTCCAGATCATTTGGACGATACAGCAACTCAGAAGAATCCCTCCTCTCAAAGCTCTTTCCCAAAGTCCCTCCTCATTCCCTGAGAATCCCAGAGGAGCTAGAAGGTGTCCGAAGGCGTTCCTTTAATGACTTCCGCTCCATCCTACCCAGCAATCTGCTAACTGTGTGTCAGGAGGGCACACTGAAGAGGAAGACCAGCAGTGTGTCCAGCATTTCTCAGGTGGGGCTGGGTACCAGGGGAATGCTCAGGGGGAAAAGCTTTAGTAAATGTTCATGCAAAGAAACACTTGTGTGTAGTTTGAGGTTCTCATTAGAGTTCGCTTGTTATAAAAAAAAAAAAAAAAAAGACTTGTCCCTTTTTTTTCTGTGTGCAAGACAGGATCTTTCTAGAACTCACTAAGTGACCCAGATGGCTGAGAATTTGTGGCCCTCCCTTCTCACCCTCTTGAGGATTATAGATGTGAGCCACCAAGCTTGCTTAAGACTGATCCCTTTTTTTGTTTTGTTTTTTTTGTTTTGTTTAGTTTTTTGAGACAGGATTTCTCTGTGTAGCTTTGGAGCCTGTCCCAGAACTCACTCTGTAGACCAGGCTGGCCTTGAACTCACTGAGATCCCTCTGCCTCTGCCTCCTGAGTGCTGAGATTAAAGGAGTGCACCACCACTGCCCAGCCCCCCTTTTAAGATTTGTTTAGGGACTTACCCTGCAGACTAGGATGGCCTCAAACTTCCACTGATTCTCCTGCCTCAGCCTCCTCAGTGCTAGGATTCCAAGGATGCACCAGCACACCTGGCTTTTCACAATTACTTATTTATCATTATACCAGAAATCAGTCCCAAGGGTTTTACACATGCAAGACAAACTGTTTTTTAAGAGGATCTTACTACATACATGCTGGCCTCAAACTCACATTTCTGAACTATGCCTTCTAAGTGCTGAGAACAAAGGGGAGTACTGCCGTGCCAGCCTTCTTTTTATGTTTGTCAGTGATTTCATAGTTGTGAAACGCTTTGTTACCAAACTCTGTTTCTGGTGAGGTTTTGTTTTGGTTTGTTTTATTTTTGAGACATTTAGCCCAAGCTGGCCTCAAAGTTGCTCGGGAGCTGAGAATGACCTTGAACTTGATCACTCTTGTTTCTATCACCCTAGTGCTAGGATTACATGTTGTCACCACATGTAGTACTAGAGATTTGTGTTAGGGTTTTCTAAAGGAACAGCACTGATAGAATGGATCTATGTTCATATATAGATGAATCTATGTCCATATTTATTAGAATAGCTTACAGGCTGTGGTCCAGCTAGTGACTGTTTACCAATAGAAGTCCAAGAATCAAGTAGTTTTTCAGACTATGAGGCTGGATGTTCAATACACCAAACCCTAAAGAAGTAGGCTGTAATGCCAGTGAAAGAATAGCCTTGCTAGCAAGATTGAGAACATGCAGGCAAAAAGAGCAAGTTTCCTTCTACCGTGTCCTCATATAGGTTGCCACCAGAAAGTATGGCCCAGATTAAAGGTGGATCTTCCCACCTCAAAAGATCTTTATTAAAAGTGAATCTTCCCTTTTCAAATGGTTTAATTAAGAAAGAAAAATCCCAACAAGTATGGTAGTATATACCTTTAATCCCAGTACTCAGGAGGCAGAGGCAGGTGGATCTCTAAGTTCAAGACCAACCTGATCTTCAAAGTTCTAGGACAGCCAAGGCTACACAGAGAAATTCTGTCTCAAAAACAAAACAAGGGGGCTGGAGAGATGGCTCAGTGGTTAAGAGCACTGGCTGCTCTTCCAGAGGTTGTGAGTTCAATTCCCAGCAACCACATGGTGGCTCACAATCATCTGTAATGAGATCTGGCGCCCTCTTCTGGCATACGGACATACATGGAAGTAGAATGTTGTATACATAATAAATAAATCTTTAAAACAAAATAAGACAAAACAAATTCCTTACGAATGTACCCAACCTCTTGGGTTGTAGTTGATTTCAGATGTAGTTAAGTTGACAACCAAGAATAGCCACCAGAAGCCGGGCGGTGGTGGCGCACGCCTTTAATCCCAGCACTCGGGAGGCAGAGGCAGGCGGATCTTTGTGAGTTCGAGACCAGCCTGGTCTACAAGAGCTAGTTCCAGGACAGGCTGCAAAGCCACAGAGAAACCCTGTCTCAAAAAACCAAAAAAAAAAAAAAAAAGAATAGCCACCAGAGAATTGAACCAAGGGCTTCCTATGTGGTAGGCCAGTCATTTACCAACTAAACTACATCACCCTTCTCAGACTTTATTCTGAGACAGTTGGTGCCTGTAAGAAGCATGTAAGGGCTCCCAGCACCCATATTGTAGTACACAACCATCTTTAACTCTAGTTCCTCTTCTAGCTTCTGGGGACACCAGGCACATATGTGGTACACAGACAGACATATAGACAAAATACCCATATGGAATAATGGAATAAAAATGTAATAAAAATTAACATTGAAATTAAAAGTAGCATGTAATTGAGAGCTGGGGCAATTGCTGGTTTGTAAAGTGTGTGCTTTGCAAGCATTGGAACTGAGTTCAGTTCCCACAACTCAGGAAAAATGCTGAGTGTTTGTGGTGTATGCTTGTGATCCTAGCATGGGGATCCCAATCTAGCTTAATTGGTAAGCTTTAAGCCAATGAAAGACCTTGTCACAAAGAAAATTGATGTTTTTCTAGCAGATAACCCCAAGGTTGTTCTCTAACCTCCACATATCCAAAAGTACACTTGTATGAAACATACATACATGTACATGCACACACACACCAGCAAAAAATATATAATTGGGGCTCAAAGGTTAAGAGTATTTACTATTCTTGCATATGACCTGGGTTCAGCTTCTAGCACCTACATCAAGCAGCTCACAACCCCCTAATTCCCAGTTTCTAGGATTCTGACCTTTTTTATTTTTTGGTTTGCAAGAGCTCCTCTGCATGTGTGTCACAACTAAACTCAGACAGACACTTACCTACAAATAGAAATAACGAATTAAAATTTGAAAAATTGGCCAGGTGGTGGTGGCACGCACCTTTAATTCCAGTAGAGGCAGGTGGATCTCTGAGTTCGAGGCCAGCCTGGTCTACAAGAGCTAGTTTCAGGACAGGCTCCAAAGATACAGAGAAACCCTGTCTTGAAAACAAACAAACAAAAAAGTGTTATCTTTTGAAAATAAGGAAGTGTATAATTGTAATGGTCTTAGTAGCACTTACCTGCAGGCTCAGTACTCATCAAGCTCAAGTAGAGAATCATGAGTTTGAGGCAGATTGGGCTACATAGCAAGATGCTATTTCATTTTTTAAGAAAATAGTATATCATTCTGAGGAGTGAGGTATCACCTCATACATAAAAGGCCCTGCAGTTCTGTAAAAACCATTTTTCCTCAAAAACCCTACATGCATGGATGTATGTTTGCATGTATGTGTGACTCGTGGGAAAAAGAGGACACAAAACATTAAGAACAATTCAGCTCAAGCTGGGTGTGGAGGTGTACACCTTTAATCCTAGCACTCAGGAAGCAGAGGTCAGCCTGGTCTGCATAGCAAGCTCCAGTCTGACCATTGCAAGACTTTGTCCCCAAAAGAAGGTGAGAGGCAGATTTAACATAGTAAACAAATACAAAATATATAGTTACTGGTGCTATAATATACAGCAAAAAATGCTGTGAGAGCAGTAGACTTCAGCGAGGAGGTAAGGCTGGACTTCAAGTGTGGACAGCAGTTGACAGAGAGCGTCTGCGATGAGTGATTGGTTTTCGGGGTTTTTACCGATCTGTACCTTATGGCTTTCAGGTTAGCCCAGAGCGTGGTATGCCCCCACCCAGCTCTCCTGGAGGATCTGCCTTTCACTACTTTGAAGGTAGGTTTCTCCTGGAACCATAAATGTTAATCTAGTGTCAGATAATGGGTTCTCAGCAAAATGAGGACTTTGTCATCATGCATTTAGAGTGGTGAGCTTTATTTCTGTTTTCATTTTAAAATGCCCCACTGTGTGTGTGTGTGTGTGTGTGTGTGTGTGTGTGTGTGTGTGTGTGTGTGTTACTGGTCTATTGGCTGGGAGACCAAGGTAACTTATAGAATAAAACATTTAATTGAGGCTTACAGTTTCAGAGGTTTAGTCCATTATTTGCTTTTGTTTTCCATATTTATTCTTATGTAACTTTTTCAGAGAGATGTAAAATAAGCCATGGTCACTGTTCTATTGCTGAAGAGATGCCATGACCAAGACAACTTATACAAGAAAGCATTTAGGGGCTGGAGAGGGGGCTCAGTAGTTAGAGCACTTGCTGTTCTTGCAGAGGATCTGAGTTCACTTCCCAGTATCTACATGGTAGTTCACAGCCATTTGTGATTCCAATTTCAGTGGATCCAGCGGACACACATATGGTGCACATATGTGCATGTTTGCAAAGCAACCATACACATAAAACAAATCTTAAAAAAAAAAAGAAAAAAGAAAAAGTAAGCATTTAATTGAGGGCTTGCTTATAGTTTTAGAGGGTGAGCTCATGACCGTCATGTCAGGAAGATGGCAACAGGCAGGCAGACGTTACTCTGGAATAGTAGCAGCCAAGAGCTCACATCCTGATCCAAAAAGGTAAAAAGCAGAGGGAGACCTGAGTTAAGTTCCCATCATTTTTACTGGGTGACTCACAACACTGGAAGCTCCAGCTCTAAGGGGCAGATGTTCTCTCCTGGGCTCCATGGGCTCCTGTGCCCATGTGCACGTGCATGGGGACACGGACGGAGACACACACACAAACACACATACACACACACATCTCTAGAAGTACAAGGAGAGCTCTTGACATCCCAATTTACCCAGATGTGATCAAGCAGCCTCAGGCTTTAGGCCACCACAGCTTCTTCTGCCATGCTTTCATCGCTGTAATGGATTGTACCCTCAAAATATGAGCCAGAGTAAACCTTCCCTCCCTTAAAAACAAGGAGAGCTGTGACACACTCCTGTAATCTCAACACTTGGGGACTGAAGCAAGAGAATGTGAGTGTGGAGAAGCCTGGGATTAAAAAAGAATTCTAGTAGCAACAAAAACAATATGCACAGCTGTGTTGGTTATGGGGAATTATCTGCGTCGGTCATGTCTTTTTTGTTTTACTGTTTTCTTCTGACAGCCTCTTGCCTGCCTGATGGGACTGCCTTGGAGCCTGAGTATTACTTCTCTACCATCAGCTCCAGCTTTTCTGTCTCCCCCCTGTTCAATGGCATCACCTATAAGGAGTTCAGTATTCCACTGGAAATGCTTCGGGAACTCTTGAACTTGGTAAGCAAGCTCTGATGGTAAAAAGACCATAGGAAATCCAGGCAATGGAAGACTTGCTGCTGTTTGTCTTTTGAGAGCAATGAAGCTCTGGCTGGCCTTGAACTCACTGTCCTCCTGTCTATACCTCCCAAGTGCTAAGACGGCATTCATCACTATGGTGGGCTAACATGGTATTGGTTGAATCTTGGACCTCTCTATCAGTGAGCTATATTCCTAGACTTAAAACAAAAACAAAAAACATTTTTAATTTTGAAACAGGTCCTTAGCTGTTTTACCCAGGCAGGCCTTGAACTTTATTCTTCCTGTTTCAGCCACCCAAGTAGCTAAGATTGCAGATTTGTGCCACCAGGCCCATCAGAAGAAGCCTCTAATGTTTTTAAATTTGTTTCTTTGTTTATTTTGATTTTTTGAGACAGGGTTTCTCTGTAGCTTTGGATTACATTCTGGAACCCACTCTATAGACCAGGTTGGCCTCAAACTCACAGAGATCCTCCTGCCTCTGCCTCCTGAGTG
This sequence comes from Dicrostonyx torquatus, assembly GCA_028555095.1. Classification (NCBI taxonomy): domain Eukaryota; kingdom Metazoa; phylum Chordata; class Mammalia; order Rodentia; family Cricetidae; genus Dicrostonyx; species Dicrostonyx torquatus. The sequence goes on from JAQHUG010000294.1 coordinate 1,840,135, forward strand.
CTGGAGACTAAAGGCATGCACCACCACCACCTGGCTAGATTTATTTATTTTATGTATATGAATGCTGTATCTGCTTACCAGAAGAGGGCACCAGATCCCATTGTAGATGGTTGTGAGCCACCATGTGGTTTCTGGGAATTGAACTCAAGACCTCTAGAAGAATAACCAGTCTTAATTTCTTTTATTTTTAAACAGTTTTGCTCTGTTGCTTAGGCCAGACTCAAACTTCCGAGCTCAAGAGATCCTTCTATCTTGGCCTTCAAGTGGATTACAGGCCTGCCTGCTATGCCTGGCTTATGCAGTGGCTTGAATAATTTTGTCAGGTGTGGAGTTTTCCACTTGGAACAACATATTGATATAAAAATAGTTTGGATTTGGGAACGTTTGGACAGATTTTTGGCATCGGGTCTTCAGCCTGTTCCAGGTACAATAGACAGAATGAGCCGACAAATTACAGATGGAAGGAGGGTAAACTTCCTGTCCTAGGGGAGAGGGAAAGCAGTGTCTACCCCTCCCAGATTCCAAGGACAAACTGAGGCAGAATTCCTCCAAAGTTCACTCTCAAGAAACAATGAATTTATTAGGTGCCCCTATGGTGCCTAGGTAGGGGTTTAGGGGTTTCTTACAGGGGTGTGAACATTACCCCCCCAACTCACCACACTTGGAAAGCCTTACCCAATACTGGTGAGGGTTCCCTGCCCCTGCAGTCTGTCCCACTCTCTACATGCTCTAGCCCCTTCCTAGGCCACTGTGCAGCATTGGCAAGTAGTCTGGAGAATCCTGGGCCCTACTCCAAGCCTGTGGGGAGTTGATGTGAACGATAAGCCAGTCCATCTGGGGTGATCTTTTACAGGGTGTGGGGGCACAGCTGAACACAGCAGGATGACAGTTGCTTCTGGCTTTGAGCACATTCACTCACACCGCTGCCTTCTGTAGTGCTTCTTCATTTAATCCTTACCCTGAGTACATGTGAGAGGCATCCTAAATTTCCATTCAGAAGAGACCAGTGTGAGTATGTCAAGAATATGTAGATCTAGAGCTGGAGAGATGGCTCAGAGGTTAAGAGCACTGACTTCACTTCCAGAGGTCCCGAGTTCAATTCCCAGCAACCACATGGTAGCTTACTACTATCTATAATGAGATCTGGTGCCCTCTTCTGGCCTGCAGGCATAGTGCAGGTAGAACACTATATATAATAAATAAACAAATCTTAAAAAAAAAAAAAAAGACTATGCAGACCCAGGGTAGGGGCAGGCTCAGTTTCCACTAAAAACAGTGCTTCTTTTAAAAAAAAAAAATATTGCTTTATAAATACCGTTCAAAATTTCCACTTCCTCCCCTCCTCCCATTTCCCTCCCATTCCCCCACTCACCCTTCTCCCTCCCCCTCCAGTCCTAAGAGAGGGCAGGGTACCCTGTCCTGTGGGAAGTCCAAGGCCCTCCCCCTCTCCATCCAGGCCTAGAAAGGTGTGCATCCAAACAGACTAGGATGCCAAAAAGCCAGTACATGCAGTAGAGACAAATCCCAGTGCCATTGGCTTCTCAGTCAGGCCCCATTGTCAGCCACATTCAGGGAGTCCAGTTTGATCACATGCTCGTTCAGTCCCAGTCCAGCTGGATTTGCTGAGCTCCCATTAGATCAGGCACACTGTCTCAGTGGGTGGACCAACCCCTCGGGGTCCTGACTTCCTTGCTCATCTTCTCCCTCCTGCTCTTCAACTGGACCTTGGGAGCTCAGTCCAGTGCTCCGATGTGGGTCTCTGTGATATTTGAGATATTCATCAGTGTGACTATGGGACAAGGCCAGTTCAGGCACCCTTTCCTCTACTGCCCAAGGACCTAGCTGGGGACATCCCCGTGGACACCTGGGAACCCCTCTAGAGCCAAGACTCTTGCCAACCCTAAAATGGCTCCCTTAATTAAGATATCTTCTTCCCTGCTCCCATATCCACCCTTCCTCCATCTCAACTATCCCACTCCCCCAAGCTCTCCCCAATCTTCCCCTTCTCCCTTCTCTCTCTCCCTCTCCCCTTCCCCCCATCCCACCCCCACCCCATGCTCCCAACTTTTCCCTGGCAATCTTGTCTGCTTCCAATTTCCAGGAGGATTTATATATGTTTTTCTCTGGGTTCACCTTATTATTTAGCTTCTCTAGGATCCTGAACTATAGGCTCAATGTCCTTTGTTTATGGCTAGAATCCACTAATGAGTGAATACATACCATATTCCTATTTTTGGGTCTGGGTTATTGTCGGGGACCGTCGCCCCAACATAGAAACTGGTGTTTTTGGTGACCCAACATAGAAACTGGTGTTTTTCCCCAAATGTGTCCCCGGAGACGCGTGGAAGGAAACAGGCTTTCACACCATTATAGTTTTAAAGGCCGCTTCAGACTTCTCCTTACAGCGTGACCTCGCGTTTATTTCTCTCTATCCCAAACCATTTCTCCTCTGAATGCTCTCTCTCCCTAGAGGAATTTTTCTATTCCTTTATTCCTTTTTCCGGGGCACCTCCCCCAGCACCCACACACCTGCATTCTTTCACCAGCTTTTGGAGATAGCCACTTCTCATGGAGCAATCTACAAATGAAAAGGAAGGCTGGAGCAGAACCTTCATCTATTGTCTTTCTAAATTGTCGGCCTTCAGCTATGAAGCTGCATGGCGTCCTCAGGCTGGCAGGTATCAGAGCCCACAGGTTATCTCACTCAGGATAGTGTTTTCTATTTCCATCCATTTGCATGCAAAATTCAAGATGTCATTGTTTTTTACCACTGAGTAGTACCCTAATGTGTAGATATGCCACACTTACTCTATCCATTCTTCTATTGAGGGGCATCTAGGTTGTTTCCAGGTTCTGACTATTACAAATAATGCTGCTATGAACATAGTTGAACAAATGCTTTTGTAGCATGATTGGGCATCTCTTGGGTATATTCCCAAGAATGGTATTGCTGGATCTTGAGATAGGTTGACTCCCAATTCTCTGAGAAACCGCCACACTGATTTCCAAAGTGGTTGCACAGGTTTGCATTCCCACTACCAATGGATGAGTGTTCCCCTTTCTCCATATTCTCTCTAGCATAGGTTATCATTGATGTTTTTGAATTTAGTCATTCTGACAGGTGTTAAGATGGTATCTCAAAGTTGTTTTGATTTGCATTTCCCTGATCGCTAAGGAAGTTGAACATGACCTTAAGTATCTTTTGGCCATTTGAACTTCTTCTGTTGAGAATTCTCTGTTCAGTTCAGTACCCCATTTTTTAATTGGGTTATTTAGAATTTTAATGTCTAGTTTCTTGAGTTCTTTACATATTTTGGAGATCAGACCCTTGTGTGATGTGGGGTTTGTGAAGATCTTCCCCATTCAATAGGATGCCTTTTTGTCTTAATGACTGTGTCCTTTGCTTTACAAAAGCTTCCTGGTTTCAGGAAGTCACATTTATTCATTGTTGCTCTTATTGTCTGTGCTACTGGGGTTATACATAAGAAGTGGTCTCCTGTGCCCATGTATTGCAGGCTACTTCCCACTTTCTCTTCTATCAGGTTCAGAGTGGTCAGATTTTTGGTTTGTTTGTTTGTTTGTTTTTTCCTTTATTGATATTTATTGAGCTCTACATTTTTCTCTGCTCCCCTCCCTGCCTCTCCCCTCCCGCCTTCAACCCTCCCCCAATGTCCCTATGCTTCCAATTTACTCAGGAGATCTTGTCTTTTTATACTTTCCCATGTATATTAGGTCTATGTAAGTCTCTCTTAGTGTCCTCATTGTTGTCTAAGTTCTCTGTGATTATGGT
>JAQHUG010000294.1:1845241-1858920 GCA_028555095.1 Dicrostonyx torquatus
TGTGTTATTGTGGCTGTTGTTGGCTTCCTTGGTTTGTGGTTTTCCTTCTAGTACTTTCTGTAAGGCTGGGTTTGTGGCTATGGACAGACAAATCTGTTTTTGTCCTAGAATATTTTGTTTTCTCCATCCATGGTGAAAGAAAGCTTTGCTAGGTATAGTAGTCTGGGCTTGCATCCATGGTCTCTTAGTGTCTGTAGCACATCTATTCAAGACCTTCTGGCTTTCATGGTTTCCATAAAGAAGTCAGGTGTAATTCTGATAGGTTTACCTTTATATGTTACTTGACCTTTTTCCTTTGCAACTCTGATTATTATATGGCGACGGGATGGGTTGTTTTTTGTTTTGTTTTGTTTTGTTTTTTTGATCCAGTCTATTTGGTGTTCTGTAAACTTCTTGTACCTTCATAGGAATATCTTTCTTTAGGTTGGGAAAGTTTTCTTCTATAATTTTGTTGAATATATTTTCTGGGCCTTTGTGCTGGAATTCTTCTTCTTCTACCCCTATTACTCTTAGATTTGGTATTTTCATGGTGTTCCAGATTTCCTGGATGTTTTGTGTTAAGAATTTGTTTGATTTGCTGTTTTCTTTGATCAATGAGTTTATTTCCTCTATAGTATCTTCAGCACCTGATATTCTTTCTTCTATCTCTTGTATTCGGTTGGTTATACTTGTCTCTGTAGTTCCTGTTGGTTTACCCAGATTTTCCATATCCTGCCATCTCTTGGTTTGTGTTTTCTTCATTACCTCCATTTCGGTTTTCAAGTCTTGAACTGTTTCCTTTACCTGTTTGACTGCTTTTTCTTGGTTTTCTTGGGTATCTTTGAGGAATTTTTTAATTTCTTCCAAATTTTTGTCTGTCTTCTCTTCCATTTCTCTAAGGGAGGTTTTTACTTCTTGTTTAAGGGTCTCTATCATTTTCATAATGTTACGTTTAAAGTCCATTTTTTCTACTTCTTCTGGGTTAGGGTGTTCAAGTCTTCCTGTTGTGTGTTCGCTGGATTCTGGTGTTATCATGTTGCTTTTCAGGTTGTTGAAGAAATGCTTGCATTGGCGCCTGCCCATCTCTTCCTTCAAATGTGGCCAGGAGAGTCTTGGTGTCTTGGACCAGTCTTTGCTGTGGCTGACTGTGTATTTGGGGTTTTTCTTGGTCTGGCCCTCCCTTAGGACCTCTCACCACTGGAGCTGGCTCTCAGATCCCCTCCGCCCTGATGCAGGCTGTGCTAGTGGATCTAAGGACCCCACAGATGGAAAGGAGTGCTTGGGGGCAAGATGGGAGGGGGTAAATAAAGAAAGCCAGTAGCTGGGGAGACGCCCTGGTGGATGGCCAGAAAGGTTTAGGGAATTGGAGGGGGCCTGTACTCTGTTCCTGGGACCGGCCGGCCGGGCAGCCACACACTCACCGTTCTAGATGGATCTTCTCAGTGTGCTTTTCCTTTATATTTGATTTACTCAAAGGAGTTTTTGTGATGCTAAGAATAGTAAGTGACGCTAGAATAGTAAGGGCATTTTCTGCAAATGGCTTGATCGTTGTTCAGTTGATAGGTTGTTGAGCTACTTTTCATTACAAATATCACTACAAATTTATGGGGTTCTTTTCATTTTTCTTTTAAAAATTTTTTAGATTTATTTGATTATTTTATTCATGTAAATGTTTCACCTACATTCATATGTACATCGTGTGCATGTTTGGTGCCCATGGAAGTCAGAAGATGACATCAGATCCTCTCAAACTAGAGTTATGGGCAGTTGTGATCACCCATGTGGTACTGGAAACCAAACCTGGATCTTCTGCAAGAGCAACAAATGCTCTTAACCACTTAATCATCTCTCTGGCCCCTGACTTTTTTCTTTTTAAGAATTTTGAGGATTGAACCCAACATCTTGGGCATGCTAAGCATGTTCCTTACCATTGAGCTCCACCTCAGCCTTATTATGGGTTTTGTCTATCAATGCATTTGTCATTAGGTAGGAGAAGCTAGCTTTCCTGTCTCCCTGTGTAAGTTCCTTCATGTGATTTTTCTCTCTCTAACAGGTGAAGAAGATTGTTGAGGAGCCTGTTCTCAAATTCTTAGATGGAGTTGTAGCCAGCGTGATGGAAGTAAGTACCTTCTGAGGACATCACCATGAAATTAGCCTGACTTAAGCATGTGCAAAGAGCAAACAGAACTGTTTGCAGGAGGGTTGAAGTGCTCATCTTATTCCCACCCTAGTCTCAGCAAACACACACACACACACCCCTGCCTGCTTGCCCTGACTCCTCTCATTCCATCACCACACAGTGCCTCTGGCTGGTGCTCAGTGTCTCCATTTCGCAGTCGGGAGGTTCATGAAAGTTAACTAATGTACCATGTCACACACTTAGGAAGCTTGCAGTCAGCCTAGGTCTTTCTGGAGTTTATATTCCTTGCTTCTTTGTTGCTTTCAAAGCTGCAAGGTGTACTTTCTGGGAATGGAAGCCCTTAACTTAAGTGTATATGGTATGTATCTGAGGGACTTTTTAAAAATTTATTTGGAGGCAAGATCTGCTCTGCAGTTGGCATCAGCAAACTTGATGTTAGTGTTTGTGGTGTGTGTGCTTGCTCTTGGTTAGTCCTGACTAAGGGACACGCTGTCATAACTCCAAGTTGCAGTCTGGTACTTTGCTGCAGGTCTTTCCTGTCAACCTGAGTCTTAGGTCTTGCATGCTTTTTATTTATTTATTTGGGGGGGGTATGGTTTTTTGGGGGGTTGTTTTTGTTTTTTTCAAGACAGGGTTTCACTGTTATAGCTCTGGCTGTCGTGGAACTCCCTTTATAGAGCAGTCAGGCCTTGAACTCACAGAGATCCTCCTGTCTCTCTCTCACTATAGGTTGAGTTTGTGGTCTTTTGTTTCTTTTTCCTTTGAGGTTTATTTTATTTGTTTATTTTCTTTTTTTGGTTTTTCGAGACAGGGTTTCACTGTGTAGCCTTGGCTGTCCTGGAACTCTGTCTGTTGACCAGGCTCGTTTCAAACTCACTGAGATCCACCTGCCTTTGCCTCCTGAGTGCTGGGAATAAAGGCGTGTGCTACCACTATCTGGATAATATTACTTTTTATATGTTTGGTTGTTGTGTTTACATGTATGTCTGTATACCATGTGCGTGCAGTGTTCCCAGAGACCAAAGTTTTAATCTCCCGTTAAAATTGAAGTTACAGACAGTTGTGAGCTGCCATGTGGGTGCTAGAAATTGAACCTGGGTCCTCTGGAATAGCACTCAGTGCTCTTAACCACTAAGCCATCTCTCCAGCCCCAGTTTATTTTGTTCAGTATATGGTCATACATGACTAAGGGCATGCCAAGAAACTGAGGCCTGAAAGCTGGACAGTCTAACATTTACAGCAGTGGTTCTTAACCTTCCTAATGCTGAGACCCTTTAATATAGCTCCTCATGTTGTGGTGACCCCCAACCATAAAATTATTTTATTGTTACTTTATAACTATAATTTTACTACTGTTATAAATTAGAATATAAATATCTGATATTCAATTTCCACAAAGGGGTGGGGTCTGACCCACGGGTTGAGAACTACTGATCTAGAAACTTGGTCTACACACTACCTGTAATGAAGTCAGTGTGTGTCCTATGGAAGAGTTGTGGCTTTCTGGAGAGCTCCCTTAGGACTTTTGTTTTTTAATGTGTATGAGTGTTTCAATTGCATATATTGCTGTATACCACATGCATGTCTGATGCCTGTAGAAGCTAGGAGAAGGCATTGGATCCTCTGGAACTGAAATTACAGACAGTTAAAATTTGCCCTAAGGGTGCTGGAAATTGAACCCAGATCGTCTGGAAGAATAAGTTCTCTGAACTTGGGCCCATCTCTTCAGCTCTGTAGGGCTTTAACCTGGAATCCTAGGACCCTTTTTCCCATGAATGAACTAGGGTGATTTGGGGCAGTTTTGTTTAGACTTTAGAATAAATATCCTGTTGAAGAAATAGTTTTGTGCTAACAAATACAAGAAAAGTTTTAAATGGCTGGGAGTGGTGTACTCTTTAGTCCTAGCCGCTGTGCTCTACAGACAAAATTCCAGGATAGCCAGGGCTACACAGTGAGACCCTATTTCAAACTGCATCCCCAAAAAAGAGTTGTAAATGTTGACCTTAGACATAAAACAATAGCAAACTGTAGCTTCTAGGCCTAGAGAACTTGAGGAATGTGGGAGTATGTGGCTAGTGAGTGCTGTTGCTGTCCTGTGGACGTGCGGCATGGGTGATTGAAAACCCTCAGTTGATCTCAATTCTGAACTCTTTTGGTCAGCTTTTGAGCTGCTCTCCCCTCTGCCCATCTCATTTCTTCATCTGTGCCCGGCAGAGTGTCACAGAGACTGGTAAGGGGTGGTCATGAAGCAGAGACTGTCGATGGTGCTTGGTCACCAGCTCCTGACAGTGCCCTCCTGAAAGTTTGGTGGCTCTCACACCTTCCCACCCCATGCCTCCTCCACCTCCTCTCTGATGGTAATACCTAGACATTAAGGACTACATCTTAACTCACTAGGCCATGTCTTAAGGATTTATTTTGTTTTTTACAAGTACTACATTTCAGATTACATTGGTAAAGAACAGTTAAACCAGGTGGTGGTGGTTCACACCTTTAATCCCAGCACTTGGGAGGCAAAGGCAGTCAGAATTCTGTGTTCAAGGCCAGCCTGGTCTACAAAGTAAGTTCTAGAATAGTCAGGACTACACAGAGAAACCCTGTGTTGGGAAAAAAAATTAAATTAATTTTAATTGTACACTCGGGAGGCAGAGGCAGGCGGATCTTTGTGAGTTCGAGACCAGCCTGGTCTACAAGAGCTAGTTCCAGGATAGGCTCCAAAGCCACAGAGAAACCCTGTCTTGAAAAACCAAAAAAACAAAACAAAACAATTTTAATTGTAAAATGTAGGCTAAATCTCGAAGTGCCCAAACTATAGTGTCATCCTTCAAAGTGATAAGATTTAGTATTAGATTCCCCTTCCATGTCTTTCACATCCTTCATTTCCATATCAGACCAAAGACAGTGAAATGTTATTAGTGGTTTTTGTTGTTTTTATCAGTTTTTATACCATCAGGACCTGGCATGGACCACCTGTTTACTTTTACCTTTTACTGAGGAGGATGAACAGGGAAATTTGAATGTCTGTTACAAGTTACAGCAAGTGGGTGCTCAATTTACAATGTAGTTGCTTGCTGGGCCATGTGCAGGACCAAAGGCAGTTCAGAGAGTCTCTGCCCTATGGCTGAGCGCCTATTTCCTCTGCAGGCCAATCCCAGTGCTGACTTCTACTATACAAGCTTCAGTGATCCCCTCTACCTGACCATGTTCAAGATGCTTCGAGATACTCTGTACTACATGAAAGGTAAGGGTGTTGGTGGATGTGGGCACAGGGGTTGGGTCCCTGGCCATTCTTACAGTCTGCTACTTGCTTTCTGTTGGTGCCAACTTAGAAATCAATGTGAAAACAGATCTGGCTTATGGGTATAATCCTAGCTACTCATAAGGATAGACTGAGCCCAAGAGTTTGAGACTAGTCGGAGCAATATAGCAAGATCCCTGTATCTCCAAAAATAAAAGATCACATGTGAGCAACATGGTCACATGACTGAACTTTAAAGGAAATAAGAAAATTTTAAAAATCTGGCCCTGATGCTAATACTGCCAGTGATGGCTGAAGAGTTGGTTTATTTCCTAATATGTTTTTCTATATACATTGTATCATTGTCCTGTGCATATAGTTTTACATATCAAATTTAGACATTTTAGAAAATAAAAGGTTTAACGTTTCCTCCCAGTTTCTCATGTGTTTTTCCCATTCTATTTCTTCATAACATTAAATGTTCCTCTTAAATATTTTTGGGTGCCGGGTGGTGGTGGCGCACGCCTTTAATCCCAGCACTCGGGAGGCAAAGGCAGGGGATCTCTGTGAGTTCGAGGCCAGCCTTGTCTACAAGAGCTAGTTCCAGAACAGGCTCCAAAGCCACAGAGAAACCCTGTCTCGAAAAAAAAACACTATAATTTACTTAACTATTCCTAATCTAATTAAGAGGGCCCCTGAGAAACAGTCATATAGGGACCATAGCAGCAAAGGTTTGGGTTCCCTTGGGAGTTCATTAAGGATGGCCAGCCCAGCCTGACGTCCTAAAGTCTTTTTGCCTTGGCTATCTGTTACTGGTCTAACCTCTGCCTATCACAGTGGTTCTGAAATTTTCAGGCCCCAAGGATGAGAATTAGGAAAATCTCTGATCTTTCAACTGAACGATCCCATTGATGATATATCCCTTTTTAGGTATTTCTTTTCTTTACTTTTTGGTTTTTCGAGACAGGGTTTCTATGTGCAACAGCCCTAGCTGCCCTGGAACTAGCTCTTGTAGACCAGGCTGGCCTCGAACTCATAGAGAACTGCCCTCTGCCTCCAGAGTGCTGGGATTAAAGGCGTGCACCACTACCACTGGACTCTTTTTAGGTATTTAATATATTTGAGTTTTAGATTTTGCTTAAAAGATGTATTCTGGGCTTAGAGTAAAGCTCAGTGTAGAGCACCTGCCTGCGGTGTAAGCACCTGGATTGATCCTTAGCACCACCAAACACCTGATCTGACTCCAGGAACGCCCTTTTCCTTTGGCCAACAAACTATATGCTCTTGGGGAGTTATGACATAGCCTGTTCATGCTTGACCCTGCAGGCATTCTTTGAATCCCAGTAACCACCTCAAAGATCACCTTTTTTTTATTGAGAGGGAACAGCCTTAGCTGTTGGCACCTGCTACCTATGTTGTGGTGTGGCTCTTTCCATCTGTGACTATCCCCCACCCCACCCCAAACTTTCTTTCCCACAGATCTCCCCACCTCCTTTGTGAAAGAGATCCATGATTTTGTGTTGGAGCAGTTCAACATGAGCCAAGGGGAGCTCCAGAAGATTCTACATGATGCAGAAAGGGTCCACAGTGAGATGAGCCCCCTCAAACTGCGCTGCCAAGCAAATGCTGCCTGTGTGGACCTCATGGTGTGGGCTGTGAAGGATGAGCAGGGTGAGCCCAAACCTACCTCCCTGCATCCTATGATCTTTAGGCCTACCCAGGAATCCCCCTATGTGTTTCCCAAAGTGACTTCTAGAATGCTTGACCAGGCATTTGCTGTCCTGTCCTGCAATGTGAGGTAGTGGACCTGGGAGGAAGGGGAAGCCCAAGGACACCAAGCCTGTACATTCTCTCTGGTGTTTTTCGATGGATCTTTAGACTTTGCTCTGGAGAGATGGAGGTTCATAACTGGAGGGTAAGAGGCTGGTGGGGGAGTCTAGGAAACATTTTTGCTCAGTAGAATGCTGTGACACAAAAGGGGTCCCACCTACAGAGATGATAATGTAGATTCACATCATGTGGGTGCCTGCTTCAAAACTCCCAGTGTTGCCTCTCAAATACCTGTAACTGGTATTTGTGTGGGCTTTACTAAGTCCTGTGGTTAACCAGTTAAGAACATATTTTCTGGGGTTGGGAGATTTAGCTTAGTAGTAGGCTCTGGGTTCAGTCCTCAGCTCCAAGAGGAAAAGAAAGAAAAAAAAAAGCCTTATTTTCTGAATCTTGGGCTGTAGTGATTATTTGTATCTGCTTCTGATTTTAAATTAAGGTGCAGAAAACCTTTGCATCAAGCTGTCTGAAAAGCTGCAGTCCAAGACATCCAGCAAGGTCATCATTGCCCATTTGCCCTTGCTAATCTGCTGCCTACAGGTCAGTCTCCAGAGAGTCCCATTCACAGGTACCCTTACTGTTGCTCAGGCTATAGCTGATTCTCCAGAATCAAACAAAAGGCAACAAAGTTGTCCTTTAAGATGCCTATTAGATCCTGCTGTGAGCTGCGGGTAGGCTTCTCTGATAGGGCCATGCATTTCTGCAAGAGCTGCTTGCCTTGAAGAGGACCTGTGTTCCTCCTTGATGTGAGACTGCCTTGCATGTAATCAAGGCGAGCAGGTCATAGACACAGGGCCTCACAGGGATATAGATGCCCTGGTTATAATGCTCAGTTCTGCTTAGCTAAGGCTCTTCTTGATATATACTCCATTGACTCCATACCTGCCATTGCTTAACAGCCTATTCTGTACCTTAATGTATTTACTTAGACACAAACAGTCTTAGCAATATGTGTGTGTGTGTGTGTGTGTGTGTGTGTGTGTGTGTCTTGACTGTCGAAGAATTAGTACCATTTCCTTTTCTTAACCCATGAGCAGGTAGTCTCTGGGAGCTTTGGGTCCAACATCAGAAGGCTTAAGCATTTTAGGGCCTTGTGGATGGTCCTTTCCAGACAGCATGATGGATTGATGTTGTGTTGCAGGGTTTGGGCCGCCTGTGTGAAAGGTTCCCAGTGGTGGTACACTCAGTGACACCATCTTTGAGAGACTTTCTGGTGATTCCATCCCCGGTGCTGGTGAAACTCTATAAGTACCACAGTCAGTACCACACAGGTAATAGCTCTTGTAGCTGTTTGCTTTTCACTCTTTGCTCTGTGAGGGGCCCACCACCCAGCTCCCAAATAAAGCACATGGAGCCTTGTTCTTAATTATGAATGCCTGGCCTTAGCTTGGCTTATTTCTTGCCAGCTTTTCTTAAATTATCCCGTCTACCTTTTTCTTCTGGGCTTTTACCTTTTTCTATTTCTGTATATCTTTCCTTCTTGTTCTATGTCTAGCTGAGTGGCTGGCCCCTGGAGTCTTCCTCCTTTTCTCTCACTCCTCAGTCTTCTCTCCTCAGATTTCTCCTCCTATTTATTCTGCCTGCCACATCCACCTTTCCTTTCTCCTGCCTTACTATTGGTTGTTCAGCTCTTTGTTAGGCCTATCAAGTGTTTTAAACAGGCAAAGTAACACAGCTTTACAGAATTAAACAAATGCAGCATAAAAGAATACAGGACATCTTTGCATCATTAAACAAATGTTCCATAACATAAACAAACGTACACATTTCCAACTCATATTCCACAACAAGCTCATCTTTAGCATTCAGAGCTTCTGATTCTTGTGAGAGGGGCCGTGTAACCATTTGAGTTCTGACCATACTTGTTTGGGCCATTCCTCTCCTCTACATCTTTCCTTCTGTCTCTGTTCAGATCCCCATTCCCTAGGTTTCAGGCCTTTCTCTGCCTCCCATTGAAGGCCTCAGAGCTGGGCTGGGAGTCTCATGTACCCTGCCTCATTTGAATCCACACTGCCCCATAGAGGAAGCAGGCTCAGAGCAGATCTTCTCATATAATAGTAATTAGTGCCGGGCGGTGGTGGCGCACGCCTTTAATCCCAGCACTCGGGAGGCAGAGGCAGGCGGATCTCTGTGAGTTCGAGACCAGCCTGGTCTACAAGAGCTAGTTCCAGCGCAGGCTCCAAAGCCACAGAGAAACCCTGTCTCGAAAAACCAAAAAAAAAAAAAAAAAAAAGACACACAGAAGAAAAAAATCCTTGATTCATAATTGTGATGATTTCAAACTATCTTTTGAATCAGTCATTTTGTCATTTTAACTTTGTTCAGGAATGGTGTAAATGTTTAAGTTTGTGCTTATGATCTCCCAGGCTTCTGTCACGTGCACCATCACCCAAACACACACTCACCTGTTTTGTGCACACTGCTGGGACAAGACAGGGCTGCCTCACTGAGCATCAAAGCTACATTCATGTGGATATTTGTCATTTATGTTGTTGTTGCTGATGTTGTTTGAGACAAGTCTCTCTATATAACCCTGGCTGTCCTGGAACTCACTATTTATATACCAGGCTGGCCTTGAATTTACTGAGATCCACCTGCCTCTCTCTGGAATGCTAGGATTAAAGGTGTGCACCACCATGCCTGACTTTGTCATTTTTAAAAAATGGTTTATTAATGCCTGGTGGTGGTGGCGCACGCCTTTAATCCCAGCACTCGGGAGGCAGAGGCAGGCGGATCTCTGTGAGTTCGAGACCAGCCTGGTCTACAAGAGCTAGTTCCAGCGCAGGCTCCAAAGCCACAGAGAAACCCTGTCTCGAAAAACCAAAAAAAAAAAAAAAAAAAAAAAAAAGGTTTATTAAGAAATTGCTGAACTTACTTTATAAGCAAATTTAACACTTTTTTCTCCTTTTTTAAAGAGATTTTTATTGAGCTCTACATTTTCTCTGCTCCCCTCCCTGCCTCTCCCCTTCCCTCTTCAACCCTCCCCCAAGGTCCCAATGCTCCCAATTTACTCAGGAGATCTTGTCTTTTTCTACTTTCTACTTCCCATGTAGATTAGATCCATGTAAGCAAGTTTAACACTTTATAAACCACCTGCCCTTTTGATTTAAACATGTTCCTTCACCCTTTCTGTTGCTCTCAGACTCTTGACTCTAAATGTTTGGTCTGTTCAGTAAGCCAAGCATGGTGGTGCATGCTTTTTAAGGGGGCAAGCATGGTCCACATAGTGAGCTCCAAGCAGCCCAAGGATGCATGGTAAGATCCTGTCTCAGAAAAAGAAAAAAGGAAGCAAGCCAGCAGGTAAGATGTGGTTGGATGTTTGCGTGCTTGTTTTCACAAGCTAAAAATAAAGCCTACTATCTTGTAGTCTTAGTTTAAGACAAAGAAAGGGATGAAAGTAAAACTAAATCAGACACAAGTTTGAATTTGAGTTTTTACTTTTAGTTGCTGGCAATGATATAAAAATCAGTGTCACCAATGAGCATTCTGAGTCAACTCTAAATGTCTTGCCGGGTAAGAAGAACCAGCCGTCCATGTATGAGCAGCTGCGGGACATCGCCATTGACAACATCTGCAGGTGGGAACTTTAACTAAGGAAGCCTGCGGGGGTGGGGTGTGAGGAGGCAAAGGCTTGATGCGAAAGAAGTAAAGTTATCCTTTTCATTTAAAGCTTGTTTCTATTTATTGTATATTTATAAAAAGAGTTGTTTAGTTTTTGTTTTTTTTTTATTTTTTTAATAAAGCTGCCTTCCTTTTCTTGGTCAGAAAAATAAAAGTGCTTATTTGAGAAAAATTGTAGTATATTAAAAAAAAAAAAGAGGATTGCCCCATTGGTTCATCTTCCAAAGTAACATGTAATTATGTTTTTTCTGTATAATATTTGATATAAGTCAGAGATTTTTTTACTACAGGTCTTTCTTTGCACTACCAGCTCCCCACAGAGACTTCTTGTTAATTATGAAAGTTTGGCCTTAGCCTAGGCTTTTTCCCAACTAGCTCTTAAAACTTAAATTAACCTGTTTATATTAATCTACATTCTGCCTCGTGGCTTGTTACTTCCCCTCAGTACAATGCATCCCACTTCCTTTGTCTAACTGGCGAATCCTCTGCCTTTCAAATTCTTCCAAGTTCCTCTCTTCCTGGAAGTCCTGCCTATCTTCTGCTGCCTAGCTTTTGGCAATTCAGTTCTTTATTAGACCAATCAGAACGTACCTCTTAGCAGAGACATGTCTTCACACAGTGTGATCAAATGTCCCACAACAGCTTTTACTGTTGTTTTCAATAAGATTAAGTGTTCTTTGCTGTGGAGACTTGCTGCATGCTCTTGTATGAATGTGTGCCTCCTTTTGAATTCTGGCTTCTCATTCTCAGTATGCCTTAAGAGCCAAACAGATGGGGCAAGCAGGATACACCTGAGAAAGAAGGCTTCACGTTCTTGGGGGCTTCTAAAGGTTCCTATTTTCTGAATAACATAAGCATCTCTCCTTAATAAAACACCCTGGTGGGGAGCAAAGATGCAGCTTAGTGGCAGGACATGTGCTTTGCTTTTGTAAGTTTCTGGAGTTCATCAGCAGGGGTCAGGGGGCTTCTTGGTACTGATGTTCACTCAGCTGTCTGGGAGTCAGTTGCTATGAATGGTAAAGGAAGTGTGAAATTGGAATTAGCATGGTTACATTATTCTGAAGGAAGCCGTTCCTTCAAAACTGACAAAGTGATTTAAGTTATTGTTTCCAGAAGAGATATTACCAAGTGGGTGAAGTTGGCTATAATTCCTTAAATTCATTCTGTAGAATAGTTTTTCATTCAGATTTCTGGAATAGAAACTTCAGAGCTGCTATGTAAAATGTACACCTTAGCAAAGAACAAACCAAGCAGAAAACAAAACCATTTTCTTAATACCTGATGTCACTTGGACTTCTTTGCTGCACAGATGCCTAAAGGCTGGCCTGACCGTGGACCCAGTGATAGTGGAGGCCTTCCTGGCTAGCCTCTCCAACCGACTGTACATCTCCCAGGAAAGTGACAAGTATGTGTCTGTCATTTGGAAGCATGGCTATGCTTTCCAGGCTCAGTTACTGTGTTTCCTCTTCCCTGCTCACAGTGTAGCCGTGCATTGGGTCTGCTGAAGGGTCAAGGTCAATCTTACCCTCAAATGTACATTCTGGACCACGTGCTGGAGTGAGAGAGTCTGGGTCTCTGTCTCTGAATTTGGCGAGAGACCAAGACCAGTTCCTTCAGAAGAATGCTTCTTCAGGGTCATGGGGAACAAGGTCGAGGCTGTGGTCTCTTGTTTTGTTTCACCACTGCATGCCTCAGAACTGCTTTACTTTTGGAGGGTTTTTTTGTTTGATCGTTTTTTGGTGGTTTTTTTTTTTTTCGAAACAAGGTTTTTCTGTGGAACCCTGACTGTCCTGGCTGTCATTCCATAAACCAGGCTGGCCTTGAACCCAAAGATCCACCTGCCTTTGCCTCCTGAGTGCTGGTATTAAAGGTGTGCACTACCACGCCCAACTCTTAGAGTTTTTCAAACACCTCTCTTTTTTCCCCCACATAGGGATGCTCACTTGATTCCTGACCATACCATCCGTGCCTTGGGACACATTGCAGTGGCTCTGAGAGACACCCCAAAGGTCATGGAGCCAATTCTACAGATCCTGCAGCAGAAATTCTGCCAACCACCCTCGCCACTTGATGTTCTCATCATCGACCAGCTGGGCTGCCTGGTTATCACTGGAAATGTAAGCAAAAGCCCTGCAGTAAGGCTGGAGCTGGAAACCTTGATTATAAGGAGTATAAAATTGCACTTTTTTTTTTTCCGAGACAGGGTTTCTCTGTGGCTTTGGAGCCTGCGCTGGAACTAGCTCTTGTAGACCAGGCTAGTGTCGAACTCACAAAGATCCACCTGCCTCTGCCTCCCGAGTGCTGGGATTAAAGGCATGCACCACCACTGCCCAGCTTAAAATTGCACTGTTAATGCACCTTGAAACTAAGATAAATTCTCACAGTGGTTTCAGCACTATATGGGGAGAATTTATAGTCAGTGGTTGTATCGCTCTCTGGCCTAGAACTCACTATATAGAGCAATATAGTGATTAATAATGGAAAGGAAGTTTAAACTCATTTCTTATCAATGTAGCTAGCATTAAATTGGGTCTAAATAAAAGCTACTTCTCCTTTACTTTTGATTTGGGTTTTCTTAGAGCTCTAGAAATAGATCTCCTTAGGCAGGAACCATGATAAATGCCTGTAGTCCCAGCACTTAGGAAGAAAAGACAAAAGAATTAGGAATTCAAACCCTTGTCTCAAAAAAAAAAGCCAGAAATGCATACTATTCTTCTAGAAGACCCAAGCTCAGTCCTAAGTGCCCAGTCAGGTGGCACAGGGCCTCCCAAGACCTCAGCTCTAGGAGGTATAATGCTCTCTTCTGGCCTCTGAAGGTACCTGCATCCCAGGTACACACTCCTGTGCAAACACCCACATATATACATAATTTAA
>JAQHUG010000294.1:1866481-1889456 GCA_028555095.1 Dicrostonyx torquatus
ATGGCTCAGCAGTTAAGAGCACTGGTTGCTCTTCCAGAGGTCCTGAGTTCAATTCCCAGCACCCATAATCATCTGTAATGAAATCTGGTGCCCTCTTCTGGCATACAGGCAGAACATTGTATACATAATAAATAAATAAATCTTTAAAAAAAAAAAAAAAGAAAGAAAGAAAAGAAAAAGATTTCAATGTAGATTTCAGCATGGTGTTAAAAGAGGAGACACAGGGACATAGCCAGCCATTCAGGCACACACTTAATGGCAAAGGAACAGTTATACATGCCCAAAGGTGAGTGTGGGCTTCACGGAGACTTTTGTATTTTTAGCGAAAGTTAATGGTTATATTACGGGGGAGGAAACAAATATTTGATCTACTTGCTCAACAGAGAGCCAAAGGATCATGAGTTTTTACATTTGCTTTTTAGTGACCTCTTGTACCTTCTGAAAGAAATTGATTTCCAAAGGTGGTGTGGGGTTTTTTGTTTTGTTTGTGTGTTTCTTTAATATTTAGTGTTTTGTGCTGTTTTGTTGTTTGTTTTTCAAAGAGAAATACATACTCTGTTTTAGACTTTTAATGATTCAAAAGGCTGGTTAATTTGGAGCAAAAGGCTTGGCTCTTTCTCTTTAATGCATCTGTCAGCACCCGGGAACCTCCTGAAACTGGAGCATTCCAGTTGCTGTGAAGCTGGGTCATGTGGTTGTGGGATCCCTTTCTGCTTAGTTAGGTGATCTTTATCTTCTAAGTTTGCAAACTTATTTTTTTCATTGCTTTTGCTATATAACCCACACTTAAGCATTTTGAAGACTGTCTGACACTTAGACACCTCATCTACTCAGAATATAGTGGCTGATTGAGATGTACCATCTTCCCAGGAAATATTCCTGTGTCTCACTGAGAACAGGTTTATCTTCACCCCAGGTAGTTTTTGTGGACTTAGACAGATTATAACCTTTTCTAGGTTATAACACTTTTGCAAGCTTTATAATTCTTCTCCACAGAAATACATTTGTGTTCACATGTGTCTCATGAAAAGACTGTCTGGAGCCTCTTAAGTTCGGAATCCCTTGGTAAGGTTCTTTCTTAGACTAAAACAAGAAATGTTTATCCCTACAAGGTGGTAGACCTTGTCCAGGTATTACCACCTCACAACAATCCTGTGAGGCCACTGCTGCTTTTATTTCCACTTTACAAGTAAGCATAGTGAGGTATAAAACCTGCTCAACAACTCATAGCTGCTAGGCATCGGGTTTGCATCCAGGAAGCTTGCCCCAGAGCCTGTGCTGTAGTTGGTCTTCTCCTGCTTTGAGAAATGGCAGGCTAGTGTCTTTAAGAGGGACTGCAGGGATTCTAAGTAAATGTAAGTAATTAGGGAACCTGGAAATGAGAGGGTCCTGCCCTGTGCAAGAGCCTGAAGCAATCTAGGCCACATGTGGCTGAGGTAGGGATTGGAAGTGAGACTGTGGAGTTTTCTGGGAAAAGGACACATGACAAAAGCTAAAGATATGGAGTAGGGGGTGGTGTTTGTTTTGAGACAGGATTTCACCTTATAGTCCTGGCTCTAACTTTTAGGCTTGACCAATACTCCTAACCTCAACCTCTGAAGTAACTAGGATTACAGGGACATGTCCACTCATCTTTTTAAGGCACAATTTTGAAATAACTGCAATTGGAAATGTAAGGAGTGAGAAAAAATACCAGCAAAATAAAATATATAAAACAAACGCCAGAAAAGAACAGTGTTATAACAAATTGGAGGGAAAAAGTGATGGTCCATCATCATTCAGGCTTCACCAAAAACTGAAAAGATGCAGTGGGGAGATTTCGCCTCAGTCCTGTACTGTCTTATTCTCAATAGAATGCTGGTGCAGATGTAAGATAGTTAGCAAGGAATCCAGGCCCTGGAGCCTACCTACCTGGGGTTGGATCTAGGTCTCGTCAAGTTACTCTTCTTCTGTAAGTTGCCATTGCTTCCTCAACTGTCAAGAGGAGGTGGTAAGAATGTGACCTCCCAAACCAGCAGCATCGAGCATATAGTATGTACATTACACTAGAAGTACCATGATCCTCTCAACTGTTCCCACTATTATTGTTTCATGTGGTCAGAGTACTCTGTAACTAAGACTCCCTACCAGACCCTCAAGTCCAACAAGCCTTGCCTTGGACCCCAGCCCCACCTTGTAGCTGTATTTTGTGCATGTTTTAGAACCCTTCCAACTCTTGCATTGTTGGGAAATAAAACTTCTTCCTCTAAGGTGTGGGGTTTACAGTTAGCACAAAGCTTGTGGCTGCTGCTCCTGTTACAGCTGCCAGTCTCCCCACTGAAAGCACATCTTGACCCATGCCTTCTGAGCAGTCTTCGGAGTGCTGTGAATGGTACCAAGTCATATTCCTTGGATGTTGCCAGCTTTATCAGACCAGACCTACTGCAGATCCACATCTGAGAGATGAAAGTTAAAGCCTGCACCTCGCTATAGACACTAGAGCACCTTGTCTCAGGCCTTCTATCAGACTGGTACCAAGTACTCAGCCACACACCTCTTTATCCAGAACTTGCCTTGCTGTAATGTATTAGCCACTGCATAACACTTGAGGGACTTTCTGTCCACCTTTGTCTTTCTTAAGGGGGTTTTCCAGCTTGCCCTTTGTTTTTTGAGGTGCAAAACAATAGAATTATACTGGGTGTTATGGCACATGACATTAGGGATCCCAGCACTCAGAAGACAGAAGTAGGCAGATCTCTATGTGGTCAAGACCAGCTTGGTCTACCTAGCAAGTTCCAGTCCAGCCAAGGCTACATAGTGAAACACACACACCCCTTTTTAAAAGATAATTGTAACAGATACACAGGAAATATAGCTGTTTATTTATCTCTAGAATGAATCTGTAGCCTTGTGTACACATCTAGGTAACCATGAGGCAGCAGGAGAGGAGATGGTCACATGAATTTAGGAGTTTGGGCCTTGAATTAAATCTCAGCATCTCAGGTGTGTTGAGGTTATTTTCCACTGGGCAGGAATTGTGCTGCTTGGGCATCCTCCCTGGAAGGGGTGAAACCTCCTGAATAGCATTGAGATGGGGGCTGGTTGAGTTTTCTCATTTTAATCTTGAATGATAAAATTGATAGGCTACCTGCAGAGATAGTATCACATACACCCAGGCAGTTTGCTCGTAGGGGCAGGAGTTGGGGCTGAGGCAGTACGTATGTTGCTAGGACCTCTGGGGAATAGCTGGCACTAGAGTTAGTGCATTAACTTCTGTGGTCTTGTGGTGGTGTTTGCTGTGTCAGCTTCTTAGTCCCTGGTAACTTTCTTTTCCTATGTGGGCCTTAAAATCAGATATTATCATTTACCACATAAGTTATCATATCAAAATATCTCTGTCCTCTTTGTTAGATTGAGAACAGAATTACAGAGTGTCCCCAAACTACACCAGGTGCCCAGACCACCACTGTTAAGACCTGGTGGGGTTGGCCACTCTCCCCATGAAGAGCAGGCAACTAGTTCGGTGCTCATACACTAGAAACAGGAAAGGACGGTCAACAGTGAACCGGACTTGGGTAGACAGCGGCATGAACCCCACCGTGGTTACAGCTGCAGCTTGTGTGCCCTCTTCGTTCACTGTGATGGTGCTTTGGTGCTTAAACTGTTTAAAAGCAGAAAGAAAAGGTATCAGTCGTGTAGGTTGTCATGAGAGGTGGGGACAGGGTAGGATGGAGCACCTGATTAAGACTCATCATCAGGCCAGGCAGTGGCACACACCTTTAATCTCAGCACTCGGGAGGCAGAGGCAGGCAGAACTCTGTGAGTTCAAGGCCAGCCTGGTCTACAAGAGCTAGTTTCGGGACAGCTAGGGCTGTTACACAGAGAAACCCTGTCTTGGGGGGAAAAAAAGACTCATAATCAGAGAAAAGTTCCAGAGACCTTACATAAGACACAAACATCTAGTCAAAATGACCCTTAAATGGTTTTTGAGCACATGGTAATTGTGGCAAGAGTCTCTGTCACATCATATATACTTACCTTTAAACACTAGAACTATATTCTATTGGCCATGTCCAGAGGCTGAGAGGCTTGGGAGCCAAAATAGCCACCCAGCCCCCTGTATTTTTAAAGTTTGGGTCACAGGCCCACCAGGAGGTTGGAGAAAGAGGCAGCAACAGTGCTAGGCAGGATCTGGGGACTAACACACAAGAGGGAGCCATTACCAGATCAATGGTGATCCTCTGGTCTGAGATGCCAGACATGTTGCCATTCTTGCTGAACAGCTTTGTGATTCCCATGGACTTAAGGACCTCCACCAGGTTGTAGTTCTTCTCAAGCTTAAACTTGGGCAGCAGTACCTCCCGAGTTCTAGTTGGAAAAGAAGGGAGCCAATTTTATGGATACAAATGACAAAATAATTACATTTCCCCTGCTAAATTAAATTGGCCTGCAATGAGGTGTATTTACCACAGAACTGACATAGCATCTCTTGACATTTAAAATGTATATATTGGTACTGTCAGTTGAGGTTTTGGAAAAGCCATCCAACATAGGGCCAGTCACAGCCCTTATATCAGTGAGTGTCACAGACACAGACTCCAGGTACCAAGGAAAACTGCACCTGTACAATGTCCAGAGTTTTTGTTCTCCTCATTCTGTAACAACTATTTACCAAGCGTCCATATTGTCTTAGGTATAAATGACTTATAGTCTGTGGGGGAAGTGTGCACAGGATATCTAAAGGTATTAGATCGTTTTATATATAAGAAACATGAGGGGGCTGGAGAGATGGCTCAGCGGGTAAGAGCATTCCTGTTCTTCCAAAGGTCCTGAGTTCAATTCCCAGCAACCACATGGTGGCTCACAACCATCTGTAATGAGATCTGGTGCCCTCTTCTGGCCTGCAGGCATACATGCAGAGAGAATACTGAGAATACTGTATACATAATAAATAAATAAATCTTTGAAAGAAAGAAACATGAAGGCCTTGGATCTGACTGGAGCATAAAGGGAAGGACCAAGGGAGGGAAAAAGGAAAGATGCTAAACAGAACTGACTAGGGAAGGCAAACTCGCAATCAGCTAGAATCTAGCCAGGCTCCTCATGTTAGGAGTCCACAGGCAGGGAGAGGGTGAGGGGACGGACATACTGTGCTGGACAAGGGACAGAACTCGGGGTGGCTGGATCTCACTGACTTCAGAGAGAATGCCACCAAAGAGAGAGATGGTACAGGAAGTAAGTACAGAAGGGACATTTTTAAAGAAATCTATAGGGCTTAATATCATCATATACCTGAGAAATCCACCTTCCTCCAAGAATTGGCTTCTAAGGTTTTCTATTTTAGGGTTTTTATTTTTGCTTTAATTTTTCTTATACTTATTTACATATTTATGTATGCATGCATATTGCCCAGGGTATGTGTTATATGTATAGAGTTCAGAAAAGGACAACTTTCAGGTGTCTCTTCTCTCCTTCCACCACATGGGTCCCGGGAATTGAACTCAGGTAGTTAGGCTTGGCAGTAAGCACCTTTACCTGCTGATCCATCTCACTGGCTTGTGGTTTTGAAACACTCTTCCTGACCCTGTACTCATGATTTCCTGCCTCAGCTTCCCCAGTGCTGGGTTACAGGGGTAGGCTACTGTACCCACTGCTGGATTACGGGGTACACTGCTGTACCCACTGCTGGGTTACAGGGGTGCGCTACTGTACCCAGAAGTATTTTCACTTTTGCTGTATTTTTTTATTTCTTGTCCAACAGATTTCACCTCTTATTATGAGCCTAACCAGTAATTATCTAGTAACACAGAACTATATCCCATTTCTCTATTCTTTTTGCCATTGTCCAATAACTTCAAGATTTAACATCAATAGTTTCAACTATAAATAATAAATAAAGATCAAGGGATATCATGAGTGACAAGTCTTCAGTGAGTTAAAAAGAACTTGCAGTTTCCTGGCAGGGAAGGAGAGCAATATCTGTGCTGGAGCCTCTTACATTCTAGGCACTGAGAGCAGGGACTGGGGGTGGGAGCAGTCAACCCACTGCTGTGTTTACTGCTCCCTTTGAGTCCTTATTGATAAGTAATATGGTTAGTCGGACCTTAGGGTCAACTAAACTGGGGCTCAGAGCCACACGTGTGGTATAGTAAGTAGATGGAGTCTTATCCTAAGATGTTGTGAAGCTACCTGTCCCTGCCTTCTGAGACAGCTTTGTGACTTTCTCATCAGTGTTCCCACTGAACAAGAAATAAATAAGCAAGGCCTGTGTGGCACTTTTTGGGTTCTTTTGTGTACTTCCCTCTTTAAAAACAAACAAAAACTGGTGAAACTGAGTAGGCCATCACACTCCTGACACTGGTGAAACTGAGTAGGCCGTCACACTCCTGACACTGGTGAAACTGAGTAGGCCGTCACACTCCTGACACTGGTGAAACTGAGTAGGCCGTCACACTCCTGACACTGGTGAAACTGAGTAGGCCGTCACACTCCTGACACTGGTGAAACTGAATAGGCCGTCACACTCCTGACACTGATCAGGCTGATAAGGAAGGAGGATCACTGCCCCTTTGAGGCCCATCTGCACTACATAAAGAGTACCAGGCCAATCTGCACTACAGAGTGAGACCCTGACTCAGAAGAAAGGGAGGGAGGGATAAAAATTAGCCATGGCTTCAATACTCTTAGATACTCCAAAGCAAAAGCAAAAGAACAAATGACTTGAAGTACCTGTTTGTCATGCTTTTTTGCCATCTCTCTACTACCTGGGGCGTCAGCTGTGTTTCAAGAGTCTTCATTCCTGAGAGCTTGCGTGGGATCACAATTAGCATGCTGACGTCCCCTACATACTCCAGCTGGAGAATGTCACAGTCCAGCTCCTGGTCATTTGCCGCAAGGAAATTCCCTTTAGTCTGCATCATGGAGACTTTAACTACTTCTCGCTCGTTGAGCCGGAAGTTGTGGTTGTGTGTCATTTCCACTGGGAATTTATTCACCCAAGTTCCTGTGAAGTCAAAAGGAATGTCCCTTCAGAATGTGGCCTTTGCTCTTGAACATGTGCCTTTGGAGGGCTCTCTAGAACTAACACCCAGAGTCTTAACAAGAGAAATTTACTTATTTGTCCTTGACAGAT
The DNA here is from genome assembly GCA_028555095.1 of Dicrostonyx torquatus. Lineage (NCBI taxonomy): Eukaryota > Metazoa > Chordata > Mammalia > Rodentia > Cricetidae > Dicrostonyx > Dicrostonyx torquatus. The sequence continues at coordinate 1,873,593 of JAQHUG010000294.1, forward strand.
ACTTAATTCGCCTGGGCCAGTAATCTAATTATTTGGAAAGCGAGTAACCCTTTGAGCCCTCACACTATGGTTCTCTAGCATTTGGCAGGACACGAGTCTGATAGAGTGGTGTCCTCAGAGTCTTCCATGTCGGCTTGGTATAGAGCTATTATTCAGAAATAAATCTTAGCTCCAAGATACTCATCATTAATAATGTTGGTAACTAATTCCAACAGGCCGCATGCCAGGCATAAGCACCTTTCTTGTATTACCTCATTTCCAGCTCCTAGAAGCTATATGAAATAGATGATTTTAAATCTCCACGCATACTTTTGGATAAGGTAGCAGAGACACAATGAAATAAGGTAACTTGTTCAAGGTTTCCATCTGGCATATAAAGCAGCTGCGATGAGAAAACCAGGGATCTCTGGAGGAAGTTTAAACAGCAGACTGCTCTGGCCTGCTTATGGTTGCCCCTCAGCTGCTACCTCCAAGTCAGCCACACCCAGGGTTTCTAAACCAAATCATTCTGTAGAATGTGGGGACTGTCTGGCTCTGAGGCTTTAACAGCATTCTTAGGCTCTCCCAGTGCGACACCAGCTTTAGTTGTGATAGTTACTAGTGCCTGCAGACATCTGCTCCAGACCCATTGGAAATGACTGCTCTTCCCGCAGTGGTGAGAAGAGGCACTAACAAAGCAGTTATAACACAGAGTTAAGAGATCTGGGAATTAGAAACAAAATTATACATATGAAATTTTCTAACCTTTAAAGTAAATCCTTCTCAGCCAGCACTCCAAAGACAGAGGCAGGCAGAGGCAAGCAGTGAGTTCAAGGCCAGCGTGGTCTACAGAGTGAGTTCCAGGACAGCCAGGGCTGCATTGAGAAACCCTGTCTCAAAAAACAAACAGCTGAGAAGTGGTGGCGCACGCCTTTAATCCCAACACTGGGAAGCAGAGGCAGGAGGACCTCTGTGAGTTCAAGGCCAACTTGGTCTGTAGAGCGAGTTCCAGGACAGGCTCCATAGCTACTGGGAAACCCTGTCTCAAAAAGCCAAAAACAAAACAAAGCAAACAAACAAAAAGATATCCCCTCTGATCCCCAACAGAGTCCAGTCAGTGTTCCAACACATCAGGGGGAAAAGCACTTGGGCACCTCAATGTACTGTGGATTAGTCATTCAAGAGATGATATGATCATGTCTAGTCTGTCCCATATTCCTGCCTGCTCTAGTGCTGACAGAACAGCCTCTTGGTTCAGAATTTCAAGTATGACTGATTAGTGTCAAGGCTGTGAGCAACCGGCTGTGAACACTGAGGGTGTTCCCACCAGCCTGTTCTGAAGCCATTCCCAAGCACAGCCTGATCGCTTGTGAAAAAAAAAAAGTCACCTGCAATATCATACATACTTCTTGTCATATTGAACTGTGCTGTATACTCTCCTTCAAGTTCATTGTGCTCTTCCTGTTAGAGGACTGAGTGCTGCATTGCTTCAGTTCTTTGCACCCTGTCAGAGTAGGTCTGACCCTCCCATGATGACAGATGTCAATCAAGTAAGTTGCCCAGGGTCACACAAATGAGAAGGGGTGAAACTACCATTTAGACTCTTATTTGCTCAGTTCCAAAACTTGTACTTAGAACCAGTAATGGAAAAGAAAATTATATTTTCATCATAAATATGTACTACATGTTTGTATATCTGACTGTGGTCACAGCTTGTTAGAGATTTAACCTTTAGCAGTACCCTCATTGAAACTTGAATGCTGTGCCTGGCTCCGGAAGGAAGTCTGGGGGTTAGATCTCAGCACTCCCAAGCCCCTTGAAGTCTTGGCCTCTATAGTGCTGCTTAGCAGCCCAGCCTGGCAGGATTCCTATTTTGCAGAACTGGGAAAGCTCCTGTCCTTCAGATCCCCAAGCAGTACAACCACTGGGGTGAACAAATAGGTAGTGTAAGCTTCCCAGCACCTATGCCTTCACCAGTGTCCTGAACTCAGTGATGACAAAGAAATGTGGCCACAGTACTGCCATTAGCTGTGGTTCTAAGCCATCCCTGTGACTATCTTCAGCTTAAGTGAGGTGCAAGTTTATTTTGATCATATTACAAAAGAGGTTTGGATTTTGCTTGTAGCCCCAGCATTGTAGGAGTTAAAACAGGAGGGTCTTGAGTTCTAAGTCACCCTGTCTACATAGCAATACCCTTTTTAAAAAAATACTTTTTGAGTTGGGTCTTATTGTGTAGATACACACATGGCTTGAATTGGGCCTTATTGTGTCGACACACACCACACATGTGCTTGAGTTGGGTCTTATTGTGTAGACACACACCACACATGTGCTTGAGTTGGGTCTTATTGTGTAGACACACACCACACATGTGCCTGAGTTGGGTCTTATTGTGTAGATACACACATACGCATGTACAATTGTATTGAGTGGGAGATAGTGCGCTCTTTAAAAGTGCTTTCATGCCTGGCTGCTAAGAGTTGCTGAAGAAATAATTATTTAGAATCAGAAAGATGGCCCAGCCAAAGATGTCTGCTGCCAGGCCTGCCAATTGGTTTCCATCACAGAGACGACAGTATAGAGGGGAGAGAACTGACTATCTCAAAGGGCAAAAAAAAAAAGAGGAACAGAATTAATGCAAAAGTCCCCTGAGAGAGCTGGTTGTGGTGGCACATGCCTTTGATCCTAGCAGGCCAGCCTAGTCTACATAGTAGGTTCTAGACTAGCCAAGTCTATATAGGGGGACTCTGTCTCAAAAAACAAAAAGTATCCTGAGAAGAAGTTGTGTTTCTAGCAGTTACTGTAGCTGAACAGTTTCCAGACATATTTCTCTAGCTTTTTGTCTGTATTTCAACTCACTGATAATTGGGAAGGGAAATGAAGAAATCTTAATCCACACTGGCCAACTACTTAAAAAAGAGAGAGACCTTATATTATTTCTTCCAATTAATAAATCATCAGAGTTTTTAATTAATTAATTAAAATAAATAAATAAATTATCAGAGATAGCTCACAGAGATCCATCCTGAACACTGCCCCTACAGTCTTTACTCTTGGGGCATCTTTTTTTGGGGGGGTGATTTTTGGTTTTTCGAGACAAGAGTTTCTCTGTGTAGCCCTGGCTGTCCTGGAACTCACTTTGTAGACCAGGCTGGCCTCCAACTCACTGAGATCCACTGCCTCTGCCTCCCAAGTGCTGGGATTGAAGACGTGCGCCACCTTGGGGCATTTTACCTCTATGCTTTGCTGGTTTTGTGTGTAACTCCGACAACACGATCCTTACCACATGGGAATCCAGTGAGTGTAAAATGATAGGCTATTAATATTAATATTAATAATAGCTACCACCTCATTGTGTTCTTCCCTGCCTCTGAATCGGCCAAGTCTTATCTTCCTTCATAAATTACAGCTAACATACAGTTCTTAGTCTTTTTGTGTACCAGACAGCTGTGTTGTGGGTTTCCTTTGGGAATCATAAAACTGCTTCTTACCTTTGAAGTAGATGCAGTTCAGAATCATCATCTGAGTAGCAGAATCTATATTCTCCAGAGCTTCTTTTATGAGGCCCTTGGTGAGCTTCAAAATGTGGTTGTTTGCCTTTGATATGAAGGCAGGATCTGAGAAGTCAGCCACCTGGGCCTCGGCAAAGTAAAACTCTCTCATTCCAGCTTTGAAGTCCTCCCGGATGGGAAACTGCTTCTGAATGTAAAGGTCATTAACTGACTGGAGCGTGTACCCAAAGTTCCTCCTGAATAGGCGATGGGTCAGCTTCCGAAAGAGATTGTGAATGGTGGCAATCTCATACTTGCTGCTAGCATTGACAAAGTCTTTAAAGTGTAGAACTGAGTGTACTTCCTCATGGGTCTCTCCCCTCAAGCCTAAGGAAAGCATCCCCATAGCAGTAGAAATGCCTACAGGTGCAATGAAGATGTTCTCAGAAGTGGTAACCTGGTCCTTCAGGACTCGGTAAAGGTTGAAGGCAAACTTTGCATTGAGGATATTAAGACGCTGGATCCGACTCTTGCCTTGGAAAAGCTGCAGGATATTCCCATCACTTGATTCTGCGTCTGTCGGGGAAACTGCATCAATGATGTAAATGTAGTCGTCGTCTTCACTGAGTAGCTTCTCCAGGTCTAGATAGTCCTCTTCCTCTTCCCCCTCTGGAATCCAGTCATTGGTGACTGTGTTTTCTTTGTGGAAGTTAGCAGGCAGGAAGGACATGCTCACATTTTCATTAATTAGTTGCTCAGCAAGGCCTTGGCTCCCAGCACACACAGACATGATGACAGAAAGAAGAAGAGGGTGGAATGGAGGCTTCATTTTTGCAGAGCTAAAGCTGGTATAGAAAACAGATAACAGTGAGAGCAGCCTGGCTCCATCCTGCTGGAACATCCAGAAAGAGGCCTGTCACAGCACCAGTTCTTACACCAGCTTAGGATGCTAAACTTTAAGAGACTCTGATAAGAAATAAACATACAACTAGTGTTAATGTTTTGTGTGTTTTGTACATCTCCTGGGATATATGAGCCCCTAGACCAGTGGTTCTCAACCTCCTAATACTGTGACCCTTTAATACAGTTCCTCAGGCTGTGGTGACCACAACCATGAAAGGATTTCATTGATGCATCATAACTGTAATTTTGCTGCTGCTGTGAATTATGAATATCTGATATGCAGGGTTGAGAACCACTGCCCTAGATGAAATTTTTTTCTACTTTAATTTTTTTTAGAATTTTTTGTATTTATTTATTTGTGTGGGTGGACAGTTTTGCCATATTACATGTGTGGAGGTCATAGGACAACTTTTTGAAGTCACCTTGTGGGTCCCAGGGATTGAACTCAGGTCATCAGCCTTGGCAGCAGGCACCTTTACCTACTGAACTATCTCATCATCCCAATTTTTTATTATTATTTTCTTTATATAATGTGGCTATTTTATTATTTTTTATGTGTGTGTATAGACACACATGTAAACATGCATGCTACAGTCAGATGTCTGGGTGGAGATTGTTTTCTTCTTCCACCTTATGTGAGTTCTGGAGAACAAACTCTGGTAGCCTTGCTTGCCTAACAAACACCTTTACCTGATGAGCTGAGAATCCTGACCTGAGATCCCTTCTTTAAGTTAATTTGTTTGAGAATTGGAACCTAGCAGGACACACACACACCCCTTAGGACCTACTAAAGGAGTGTGGCTGGGGACCCGTGTCTCCTGGCACTCTGAGAGGCTAACGGCTTATGTGACTGTCTATAGGAGAACTTTGCTGTCAGAAGAAAAACATCTTTCTTCTTCCAGCTTCCAATCTCACTAAGCAGACAGGGTCTGTGGGGTGGGGGTGGGGTGATGTCAGAAGCTCACCCTTCCTAAAGGTCTGTAGACAAGCAAGATCTCTTATACAGACCCTCTTCTTGTCCTTGTCTGCACAGCCCTTGCCTTGTCCCCAAGGAGGCTTTGACGTGTCAAATCCAATTTTTCTGTCCAGTGGCTTTGACTTGGTTTTCTTGGCGCCTAAGTATTTGGACTTGTTAGGTCTGAAGACAGTTAGGGACTAGTTGTGCAGTTCTTAAATAGATAGATGACCTCTCTTTTGTTGCTCCCCTATCTCACCAGCTAGGTGTATCTTCCTAGGAAAAAGGTCTGTTTTGTGTCTGTGACCATTTCCTTGTTTAGAATGCTGCCAGTCTAGATCAATAAGAGTTACTGGCGCCTAAGTATTTGGACTTGTTAGGTCTGAAAACAGTTAGGGACTAGCTGTGCAGTTGCCCAGCTTGAAATACTCCTGCCATTTTAACCTGTTATGAGATGTAGCTTTCTTTTGCTGCTGCTAAGAGATGGCAGTGGTCTGAGTTAGGGATGTAGCTAAATGTTAACTACTCTCACCCACACTGCATGGACCAGGGTTCAATTCCTAGTGCCAAAATTGATGGATGGTAGGTAATGATGACCAGAGAATGACTAGCCTTGAGCAGGTTAAGCCCCCAGCGCCCTGATGGCAAGCTCTGCCTTGCTTGCCTTAGAGTGCCAGGACACTCAAAACTACCCACTCTAGGGAACAACTTTTGCCATCTTTGTCCTTAGGGCCTATGCCCTAGAATATGGTTAAAATTAGCATTTCCAGCATTTTTAGTCATAACTGAAGAATTTTTTTGTTTTTTTTTTGTTTTTGTTTTGTTTTTGGTTTTTCGAAACAGGGTTTCTCTGTAGCTTTTGGAGTCAGTCCTGGAACTAGCTCTTGTAGACCAGGCTGGTCTTGAACTCACAGAGATCCGCCTGCCTCTGCCTCCCGAGTGCTGGGATTAAAGGTGTGCGCCACCACCGCCTGGCAAGAATTTTTTTTAAAGGCATTATGTATCTCAGGCTAGTTGAAAACCCCATTTAGCCAAGGGTGACCTTACATTTCCGATCCTTTGCCTCCACCTCCTTAGTTATAGGTCTGTGCGACCAAACCTATTCCGTACAGTACTGGGGGTGAAACAGGGTTTGTCAGCACTAGTCCGGCACTCTACCAACTGAACTACATCTAACCGAGAGACTTCTGATTGTTTATTTTGGAGAGTCACATGGTTTCTGACTTTGAATATGTCTGGTCTTTTCTGACCCTCTTCAGCATTTTGCTGAGATTGGTGGCTACACAGTCCACACATGTGGAACAATTTCTAGAAATGGAGCCTCATGTATGTAGTCAAATAGAACTGGCCCTAGTTTCAAGATAGAATCAAGCATGAGCATCATTGGCATTATAGTTAAAGAAGAGAGCAGGGCTAGAGAGGTGGCTCAGCAGTGTGCTTCCTGCTCTTCAGAGGAACGAGAAAGACTCAGGTCCCAGCCCTCAAGTTGGGTGGCTCACACCCATCTCTAACCTCAGCTTCATAGAATTCTGACACCCTTCTGGGCATCTGTACACATTGGCACACACTTGAACAGGCAAATGCATAAACACAAATAAAAATAAATCTTTACAAAAAAAAAAGAAAAGAAAAACAAACCAGAAGCAACTTAATGGAAGTCTTTTGTATGATTACACTTAAAAGTATCCTCAGCTGGGCCGGGCGGTGGTGGCACACGCCTTTAATCCCAGCACTTGAGAGGCAGAGGCAGGCAGATCTCTATGAGTTTGGGGCCAACCTGTGGTCTACAAGAGCTAGTTCCAGAACAGGCCCCAAAACTACAGAGAAACCCTGTCTCGAAAAAACAAACAAATAAACAAAAAAAGTATCCTCAGCTAAAAGAGAAATCAGTAATAATAATGTTAAAGAACAAAGCAGAAGCTAACTTGAATTAGTGTGGGCTCGGGAGCCGAGTCCCAGCCACGCAGTAAAGACCTCCGTCCTCTCCTGGTACTCAGAATACTCCTGGAAGACTGTTTGGTTTGGTGTAGGGGGTTAAGCATCATGTACCCTGTTCCTGCATTATATGTTCAAAAGCTGTAAGCCATAATTTCCATTATTCTCTTAACTAGCGAAAGGAGAAAAATGTAAGGGTATTTTTTTATGCATTGAAAAATTAGAGCTCTAACAGGTAAATCTTTCTATTTTTTCTGGTCAGTTTCATTAAGGCATTTAAAAACACCTCTAAATTGTATATACATTCAAATTACTATCTTTGAATTAAAGTATTATAGTTTTAAGATAAATCATCAAAATTTTGTTTTCTTAGGAACATCATTTAGCATATTCTTATGAGGTACATGAAGTAGAGCTGGCCTTTTTGTCATAGAGAACAGCCTCTCCAGCCTTGATGTCTCCAGATCCAGACCAGAACAAACAGGAAGGGGGAAAAGTAGTTGCCAGTAATATGGAAAGGCTTTTTCGAGACAGGGTTTCTCTGCGTAGCCCTGGCTGTCCTGGAACTTGCTCTATAGACCAGGCTGGCATCAGGCTCATAGAGCTCTACCTGCCTCTGCCTCCTGAGTGCTGAGAAACCTTTTTATGTTGAAATAACTTCAAACTTATAGAAGAACTGAAAGGACAGAGTAGGGGAGCAGCTGGTGCGCCCCTTTACTTTCACTGGATTTTACATGTATGTGCGAGATGTGGTGTGTGTATATGTATCAGCATGTACAATTATTTTCTGAGCCTTTTCAGGTTAGATCTCTTACATTTCTCTAACCTTTAATAATAACACTTGGTAAAACTTCCTAAGAACAAGGCTATCCTCATACTTACTCATTAGACATTTATCTAATTTGAAAAGAAAAAAATTTTTTTGCCCTCCAGTGATAGGTACACAGGGCTACAAGCCTCAACCCTTCAAGTGCTGGAGCTCAGCTTTATGCCCCCATGCCCAACTTCCAGCTTACAGTACCAAAGATTTAATTCTCTCGTCTCTATAATTCCAGTTCCAGTTTGGTCAGTTGTCCCACTGGTACAGCTGATAGAATTTTATACTGGACTTTAAAAGTAATACTTCTTTCTTTTTTTTTTCCAGTAAAGGAACCAGTTGCCTACCTCAAAATATTATAATTGGCAAAAATGTTAGAAACCCAGCTTACCTGTGTGCCTCTGAGCAGCAGTGTTACAGAGATGAAATCAGGAAGGGCCACCAGCAGGATTCAGTGTGAACTTTGGTGCTGGGCTGTTGTGTATTTTCCAAAGCAAATATGCCCCAATTCAAACACTACTCAACTAGCTCTGTCAGCAGAAAACCTTTCAACTATGTCTTTGATCACTGCTTTGTGACAAGCTGCTTCCAAGCTACTGTTCCTCTGTCACTGAGGTTTTGGATGTTACTCTCAGCATGTCTGCAGGATATCTTGCTGAAGCTAAGCATATTTGTTCAGTGTTCTGGGAGCAGAATTGCTGCAGGGGTCCAATACTTTATGGCCCCCACAGGTACCTGCATGCACACAGTGCATATAAATGCAATGGCACACATATAAGCATAAATAAATCTTTTTAAATGACCATTAAAACTTTTCTTTATTTTAAAAAAAATATTTTTTGTATGTGTGGGTAATTTTGCCTGTTACCACATGCATGCAATGCCCATGGAGGCCAGAAGAGGGCATCAGATTTCCTCTGGACTTGGAGTTCCTGACTTGTGCTAGCTGCCATATGGGTGCTGGAAATCAAATCCACTCCCTTGGAAGAGCAGCAAGTGCTCGTAACTGCAGCACTAGCTCTCCAGCCCCTACAGCTGTTGTTTAGAGAGTGGGATGAGGGGATGTCTCAGTGAGTAGCACTCTCTTCTCAAACCTGAGGGTCCAATTCAGGCTCTGTAATTGGATCACACGTTTGTAACCCCAGCACTCTTGTGGAGATGGGAAAGAGGGATAACAGAAGCACCTGGAAGTGGTTCAACAATTTTTGTGCTTGTCTGTGATGACTCTGGACTTCTTGATATGTCTCTCCCACTTATCCTAGGAATTTGATTTATTTTTTAAGCATAAACAGGTCTTCTATCTAGTAGTCCTTGCCTGTCCTATGTTAGGGGGCCTTCTGTAGGATGCCCCAGCTCCTCCCTATCTTTCTTGAAGCATGGAATATTGCCCTCCACTAACCTGCCATGATGCTTTGTCTTTATCTTAGGATAAATCGAATAACTACTGCTTCCCTTCCTAAAGATACACCTCTTCCCTTCCTGGGCACTAGAGCAGTCTTAGCTGAGGTAAAAACCAGTGAACCAGGAGAAATGATAGATAGGGATTGCCCCTGGCCAAGGAGGTCAGGGTGAAGAGGAGGAGCCCAAACCACAGAAAGTTTGACGGCTTTCTCTTGCCTGTCAAACTATACTGGGCTTCTCTGCCACATGAAGGTTAGTTAGTTAGTTAGCTTTTTTGTTTGTTTGTTTTGAGACAAGGTCTCACTATGGCCTGCCTGTCCAGAACTCACTGTATAGACCAGGCTGGCCTCAAACTCACCTACCACCAGACCCTCTTAGCAGCATTCACCTTGAAGTCTGCTATCTGGAACTCCATTTGGGCTTCCCCCTCCCCTAGAACCTCATCACCTCTCACCATAGTCAGTCACACAGCGACTTCCATCCTTGGCCACTGGTCAAACTGGAAGCACTTTGTCATTGCCCTTGGTGGCTAGTGTTTGCAGCCTGCTTCCTTCTCTGTGACTCCTCTGTCTACTATTGCATTCCCCATTTCCTTACCATCTCCAAAGTCTGCCCTAAACCAACTCTCCCCAGGCCACAATAGAATAGGTAGTTCTAAGGAAGAGGCCAGACCCTCTGCCACATGGGCTGCTGAGCTCCAGACCAGCACCTGTGCCCTCCCTGTACCTGTAGAATTCCAGGAAATACAGTCTCAAAGAGGAGAACAGAAATCCTTGACTACTCAACTGCTCAGAAGTAATTGTTTCTAGGCATCTGAGGATTTTTCCCCATCTTTGTTCTGTGCTCATAATTTATTAAAATAAATTATGTATTTGAAATATGTATATATATATAATGTATAATATATATGTGTGTGTGTGTGTGTGTGTGTGTGTATTGAGAGCCGGGTATGGTGGTACACGCCTTTAATCCCAGCACTTGGGAGGTAGAGGCAGGTGGATCTCTGTGAGTTTGAGGCTAGCCTGGTCTACAAAATGAGTTCCAGGACAGCTGGGGCTATACAGAGAAACCCTGTCTCAAAAAAACCAAAATATATATATTGAAATCTGCATTGTATATTTTGCATATTTTACTTGACACTGTGAGTTCTGCCTATACTAACAGGTGATCATAGAAAACACAATTAGTGCCGGGCAGTGGTGGCGCACGCCTTTAATCCCAGCACTCGGGAGGCAGAGGCAGGCGGATCTTTGTGAGTTCGAGACCAGCCTGGTCTACAAGAGCTAGTTCCAGGACAGGCCCCAAAGCCACAGAGAAACCCTGTCTCGAAAAACCAAAAAAAAAAAAAAAAGAAAAAAAAGAAAAAAAAAACACAATTAGTTTTCAAGACAGATCTTCTGTAGCTCATGTTAGCTTTAAATTCACTGTGTAGCCAAGGATGACTTTGAATTCTTGATCTTCCTGCCTTTCCCTTCTGTGTGCTGGGATTACAGATGTACTTACTTCATCATACCCAGCTTGATATTTAGTCTTTTGATGCATGCTGTCACACCCTCCCCAATAATTGTTGTATCAATTATGCTCCTACCAGATGTGTATGAAGTGTCCTAGCATTTGGCATCATCTCTCCCTACTCTCTAGTCCTGACTCAGGACCTGGTGCATGCATGCCGCTAGTGTTTGGGTGGCAAAGCCCCACCCTACTGGTGTAGAGGACTAGATCTCATCACTGTATGGGAGCTGTGTCCTCAGGGGTCTGTGAGGACCCATGTGCTCCATGGAGTGGTTTGTGCAGAGTAACCATTTTTTATAATTCCCATGCAGCTGTGGACTTCAGAGCAGGTAGCTGCTTTCTCAAGCAAGAGCTCAGGGAACTTGACTTCTTATACCTGCACTTATCAGTTTGCTTTCACTACATGTCAAGATTCTGCCCAAGATTACTGCTTGAAAGAGTCAGGTGCTGGAAAGGATTTGAAAGCTATTCTTGTACTCTGTCCATAAGATTGCTCTGTCTGCCGATCCCATTGTGATACCTTCTCTGAGGGCTCTCCCAGTCCCAGCTCCCAGCCTTGGGCCTGAGGCTTCTTGTAGCAACTGGTGCTTCCTCTCTGTTCTCTGCCTGGTCAAGCTTTATGTGAAGACCCATGATGACGCTTCCAGAAACTGTAATTGTTTCCCTCCCAGTTAAATAGAACGCCCTTTGAGTGAACTCCAAGCACAGTGACTGGCTCAGAGTAAGCATTCCCTATAACCAGTGAGAGAATGAACCTGTAATCGTAGAATAATTGAGAAGACCAGCCACTGCTCATTGCACCTATTTGCACCCATTCTGGCTGCTGAGGCTGGGATGGGGCTCTTGGAGAATGTGTGCTTGATTTTACACTTAGTAGAGTTTTACTAACAAATAACCTTTCTCCCTTCCTCTCACGTCAGCTCACCCGACGACTGCCACCCATCAAAGAAGCTAAACCTAGGCTACAGAAGCTTTTCCGGGACTTCTGGCTGTACTCTGTACTGATGGGGTTCGCTGTGGAGGGCTCAGGTAGGGAGTGGTGTCTCCCAGAGAAAGCTGAGTGTGCAGTGGAAACAGCTAGGTCAGACCCATCCACTCCAGAGCCCGAGTACATCTGATCTGAGCCCACATGTAGCTGCTTGTTCCCACGGGTACTTAGAAACATGACGCTTCCCACTGGGTGTGCCACATGTCTGTAGACAGTTGGGTAGCACACTTGTTCTGTGTCCTATTGTGGACAGTTGTCTCAGGGACCCAAGACTAGAAATTGCCAGAGTCAATACCAATGTAAGACTTCTTTAACTAGGTGCTCAATAGTCTTATATATTCTCATTCTCTCTCCCTCTGTTCCCTCCTCTTCTCTCCTCTCTTCTCTTCTCCTCTCCTCTTCCTTCCTTTCTCCTCTTTCTCACCCCACCGACCCCATGCCTGTCAGTCAGGTGGCCTCCTGGTCTGTGCCAGCCCTTGCCTCACACCTACTCTCTTGCAGGACTCTGGCCCGAAGAGTGGTATGAGGGGGTCTGCGAAATAGCTACCAAGTCACCTCTGCTCACCTTCCCCAGCAAAGAGCCTCTGCGATCCGTCCTCCAGTACAACTCAGCCATGAAGAATGACACAGTCACCCCTGTAAGGCTTCTCTTCTCACTCTCCTTAGACTGTCCAAAAAGGAATTAGAGCAGATCCCTTCCACATCCTTACTAAGCACTTGGGTTCCTTCTGGGGAGGCGCCTCATGAGCCCCTGAGTGTTTCCTTCCCTCCAGGCTGAACTGAGTGAACTCCGAAGCACCATCATCAACTTGCTAGATCCTCCTCCCGAGGTCTCTGCCCTCATCAACAAGCTGGACTTTGCCATGTCTACCTATCTCTTGTCTGTGTATCGGCTGGAATACATGAGGTACCTGAGCCTTCACCTTCCCACACAACTGCTGGGAGGGGCACACACCTTTAATCCCAGCACTTCAGAGGCAGAGCCAGGTAGATCTCTGTGAGTTCCAGGACAGCTAGAGCTCTATAATAGAGAGCCCCTGCCTCAAAAAATAAATAAATATTAAATAAAAATAAAAAACCAACAAGGCTGGTTAGGTGGCTCAGGGGTAAAAGGAACCTGCTACTACAAGTTCAGTCCTTGGACCACACAAGGCGGGAAGAGAAAACCAATTTCTTAAAAATCATCCTCTTACCTCCACATACACACCATAGCACATCACACACACACAAATCTAAAAAGATAAAATTGGATGGTTAAAGTAATAAAAATGATCATCTCTTTACTCATTCCCATCTCCTATAGTATATTGTTGTAGCTCCTCCTTTTTTTCTAAGAAAAGCAAATGAGAGAGCTAAGGATATAGCTTGGTAGTAGAGTTCTTGTGTCACACGTGAAAGGAGGGAAGGAAGGAAGGAGAAAGGAAACTAAAAGGAATACCAAATATGATAAGCGTGGATTTAATGCCTGCATACATAACTAGAAGAACTGTCTCCCACCCCTCAAGTGTGGCGCTTGGGAGTATCCCCAAAATCCTCCAGAACCCTATGCCAGCACGGAGGAACAACCTCGAAACTGATTCGAAAATGAGGCTTCAATTCTCAGCTCCTGGTTATTAGGGAAACTTGGAAACCCCAGTGTGAGAAGTTAAAAGCATCTCAGCCTGCATCAATACTTTCCCTTAAAGACCCTGGTTTTGCTTTACAAAACTTGGTTACCTCTTAAAGGCTGGTGTGGGGCCCATTAATGCATGCTGTTAAACCCTGCTTACTTACCTCAACTCCTAGACCTTGAATGGCTCTTCAGTGGAGCTATGGTTCAAGTACGAGAATTTATTTTCTTCTTTTTCTCTAAAGGTTATAGGTTCTTGTTTTTGTCTTCTTATACTTTATTTCTTTCATAATTGTATATGACTTGGGCACATGGATGTCAGGCATGGAGCAGAGGTTCTGAGCTAACTTGCGGGAGTCAGTCCTTTCCTTCTACCATTGGATCCCAGGGACCAAACTCAGGTTGTGAGGCATGGAGGCAGGGACCTTTACCCATTGAACCATCTGGCTGGCCCAGATAGGTTTCTTTTATCATAAAAGTAAAAATAAAATCCCAGTTATTATGGACCCAAGGCAGAAGGATTGGTATGAGTTCAAGATCAGCCTGAGCTACTCAAAACCCTGTCACAAAAAAATGAAAAAGGAGCTGGAGAGATGGCACAATGGTTCAGAGCACTTGCTGCTCTTCCAGAGGACTTGAATTTGGTTCCCAGCACCTACTTAAAATAGCTTACAATCTCCTGGAACTCCAGCCTCAGGTGATCTAAAGTCCTCTTTTGGCCTTGCAGGCACATACCCACACAGATGCATATAAATGTAAATGAAACTTTTTTAAAAAAGAAAACAAGCTAATCCCAAGAATGGCACAGAATATGCCGAAGGCAAAGAAACAAAGAATGCAGGTCTGAGGCTGAGCGTGGTGGCACATGCCTTTAATCATAGCACTCAGGAGGCAGATGTTAATTTGCTCACTTATCCCTTTAGTGTCCTTTGCACAGGCACACATGTACACACACATGTGCACAAACGGCCTTTAAGAAACCTGTCGGTGTGGTTGTGCTGCACCTGTTCCACTGTATATTATTGTCTTTTCCTAGTATATCATTGTGTTTCTGCCACGCTGTGTGTGTAGTCACCTTCTGGCACTGATGATGTGTCGTCATGAAGTAGGTATGCTTCCTGTTGATGAGGAACGCAGACTAGATCTATCTGCAGTAATGCAGCCAACACATATTAAGGGTCTTGGTTCATGTGACCTCAAGACATGTCACTAAAGGTGTGCTTGCTGGATTGAGAAAGATAGGAATGTGGTGCTAGATGGTGTAAACCACCCTGTAGGAAGTTCAGGGGAGTTGTGCGCCTGTACACAGCAGAGATGCTGTCATTTAAGCCAAACCAGAACAGTGCCAGGGCTCTGGTGGGAGGGTTAGGGTGTGCAAACGATACTCAGAGCTATTCCTCTTGTCAGGGTGCTGCGTTCTACAGATCCTGATCGCTTCCAGGTAATGTTCTGCTACTTTGAGGATAAAGCTATTCAGAAGGACAAATCTGGTAAGCTTATTATTATGGTACTCTCATGATAAATTGAGTAGGAAAAAGAAAGAATATTTCATATTTTCTATTCACATAGAGAAAACAGTTTTATGAGGTTACATTCTCCATTGGAAATATCTTCATAAAATAGATAACCTTAAAAAATACTGCAAGGTAGGTGGCGCACACCTTTAATCCCAGCCCTCAGGAAGAGGCAGGCAGATCTCTGAGTTTGAGGCAGGTAAAGGAACGTGCTGCCAGACCCGACAGCATGAGCTTGAGTACTGAGGCCACATGGTGGGAAGCGAACACTACTGGCTCCATAAACTGTCTTCTGACTTCACAGTCCATTCACACTATGAAATACAAGTGCACATGTACACATAAAATAAATAAAAATAAATATAAAAGACTTCTGCTTTTTTATTTTTACATTATTTATTTTTGGTTTTTAAGACAGGGTTTCTCTCTTTAGCCGTGACTATCCTGGAACTCACAGAGATCCACCTGCCTCTGCCTCCCAAGGGCTGGAATTAAAGGCATGCACCATCATCACCAGGCCTTCTTTTTTTAATTCATTTTTATTTGATGTTTTGCCTGCATGTATGTTTGTCTGAGGGTACCAAATCCCCTGGAACTGGAGTTACAGACCATGGTGGGCTGCCTTGTCAGTGCTGAGAATTGAATCCCAGTCCTCTGGAAGAGCAGCGAGTGCTCTTAACCACTGAGCCATTTCTCCAGCCCCCAAAAACTTTTTTAAAATTTTTTTAATTTATTTTTATTTATTGAGCTCTACATTTTT
>JAQHUG010000294.1:1893176-1911237 GCA_028555095.1 Dicrostonyx torquatus
ACAATTATCACATGTACTCACTCATAGGTGGCTTTTAAACATAAAGCCAAGAAAGCCAGCCTACAAACCACAATCCCAGAGAAGTTAGACAACAATGCAGACACTAAGAGAGACTTACATAGATCTAATATACATGGGAAGTAGAAAGTAGAAAAAGACAAGATCTCCTGAGTAAATTAGGAGCATGGGGACCTTGTGGGGAGGATTGAAGAGGGGAAGGGAGAGGCAGGGAGGGGAACAGAGAAAAATGTAGAGATCAATAAATATCAATAAAAAAAGGCGGGGAGCCAGGCGGTGGTGGCACATGCCTTTAATCCCAGCACTCGGAAGAGAGAGGCAGGCAGATCTCTGTGAGTTTGAGGCCAGCTTGGTCTATGAGAGTTCCAGGACAGACTCCAAAGCCACAGAGAAACCCTGTCTCGAAAAACAAAAAATAAAACAAAAAAAGGGGTGGGAGAACCCAGTTAATAAAAGTAGAAGCTGAGCGTTGGTGACGCACACCTT
Organism: Dicrostonyx torquatus; assembly: GCA_028555095.1. Taxonomy (NCBI): domain Eukaryota; kingdom Metazoa; phylum Chordata; class Mammalia; order Rodentia; family Cricetidae; genus Dicrostonyx; species Dicrostonyx torquatus. The sequence continues at coordinate 1,893,681 of JAQHUG010000294.1, forward strand.
TAATCCCAGCACACAGGAGGCAGAGCACAGGTGGCTCTCTGGAGTTTTAGGTCAACCTGCTCTACAGAGCAAGTTCCAGGACAGGCTTCAAAACTACACAGAGAAACCCTGTCTTAGAAAAACAAAACAAAGTAGAAGAAATGGAGATAATAGAAAATCCTATTTTGCAGCCAAAACTAGCAAAATTTCAAAGAGAAATTAGATAGCTACATAATTGCAAATATCACCCCCAAAGATACATTATCTGTGGTGGTGCTGGTGGCTTTAACTTGCTCATCACTCCTCTTCTGGAGTATCACTAGTTCCTCGGCTCAGAGTGGAAGTTTTATAAATATGAAAAGGGAATGTAGTCGCTAAGATCATGTGATGACAGTTCACATCAGAAATGATAAGAGCTATAGATATCATAGTCCCCTGATAGGAGGAGATAAGAAAAGCACAGAGCCAGGCATGATGCCAAACACCTGTAACCTAGCACCCAGAAGTCTGAGGGAAGAGTATTGCCATGAGTTCAAGTCTAGCCTGGGCTACACATTGAGTAGCAAGTCTGTCAAACCATGTCTCAAGAAACCCAGAAAAGGGACTGGAGAGATGGCTCAGCAGTTAAGAGCACTAACTGTTCTTCCAGAGGACCCAGGTTCAATTCTAGCACACACATGGCAGCTCACAACTGTCTATAAATCCAAGATCTAACAAACATGCAGGCAAAACACCAATACACATAAAATGAAAATAAATTATTTTTTAAAAAAATGAAAAGAAACCAGAAAAGAAAAAGAAAAGCATATGACCTCTGGTATTTCCTCTAAGTTTCTCAGATCCTACCCTGAAGAGCAGGCATTAGATAGCTAAACTGAGGGGCCATCTTAAATTACCTGTGTCCTTAACATACCAAGGTCATGAAATCCAGGAATCAACACATTCTAAGAGATCAAGAGTTGTAAGCAAAGTCTGTGTGGTGTCCAGGATCAGAAAGGGACGTGAATGGGAGAATTAGAAAAACCCAGGTAAATGCTGAAGTTCCGGTGATGGTGTCACACCCGTGTCTGTTTCTAAGTTCTGACAAATGCAGGCTGGTTATGGCTGATGTAACTCTTCCACTAAGCTGAGGAAAGTACAAAAGAACTTGTTACTACTCTCCAATTCTGTGAGTTTGAGGTTGTTTGTAATTTTTTGTGACTGTTCCTAATCCTGGGAACCACTGTCTCATTTCAGGGATGATGCAGTGTGTCATTGCTGTTGCTGACAAAGTGTTCGATGCCTTCCTGAACATGATGGCAGATAAAGTAAGCGTCACCAGAGTGCCAGCGTGTGCCTGCTGGAGGCACACGGGAAGCCCTATGGTACCTCTCTTCTCACTTTAGGCTAAGACCAAGGAGAATGAAGAAGAGCTTGAGCGGCACGCCCAGTTTCTGCTGGTGAACTTCAACCACATCCACAAGAGGATAAGGAGAGTGGCTGACAAGTACCTGTCTGGTCTGGTGGATAAGTGAGTTTGGCTTTCCTCTAGTGCTTGTGTGTAAATGTTAGTAGTTTGGAACAGAGAAAAAGCATCGTTACATCATCAGTCCAGAAAATAACAGAGTCAGAAGAAACCTCAAGGCTGATGCAGCCTTCCCAAGAGTGTCCTCAAGTTTGTTACAGCCTGCATTTTAGCCTAGAAACATACTCATTCTGGGCCATTGGTATCACCTAAAATAATTTGATAAGCCCAAGTTTAGCATATCCTAATCCAGGATCTAGCTAGAAGTCCCAGATAGAATAAGGATTTTATGGGTTTCTGAGAACAAAAGCATTTCCCCACAGCTCTTACTGAGAGACAACACAGTCTTAGAACATGACAGTGTACTGAGATCTTTAGAAGGGAAGCTGGGATAGCCTCTGAGATGTAAATGCCCAATTAGCACACACATGCAGCCTGCCTTCAGCTTCCCAAGACCATCCAGGGATTCTAGAGACTCTCACAGGGGCTGCGTGCAATGAGCCTGGTCCAAGCAGTTGCAGAATCTGATAGGTCAAGAGCCAGCCAGGGACTATGAGACCAAGCCTTGCAAATATAGTACACATCTAAGTCAGGCGTTTTAAACAGTGAGCCACATATAAGATGAACACTGCACACAGGTAGTGTCCTTCCAGTCCTAGGGCCATCATCCCATGACCTATTACTTTAAGGATCAGGCAACTGCTTTACTTCATTCCAATGTTCTTTTCTGTTGATGCCATAACATGAAAAGTTCTGGGGAGCTACCATCAAAAACTAGAACTGTTGGGACTGGAGAGATGGCTCAGCAGTTAAAAGCACTGGGTGTTCTTCTGTAGATCCTGAGTTCAATTCTCAGCAACCACATGGTGGCTTACAACCATCCATAGTGAGGTCTGGCGCCCCCTTCTGGCCAGACATACATGCAGCCACAACACTGTACACATAATAAATGAATAAATCTTTAAAAACAAAACAAACTAAAATTGCTTTAGAAAGGAGGTGTGTGTAGCCTGTATTCAGCCTCAGGAGTAGGATGGGCTGGCCAGAGAACATTTCTGACCAGGTTCCATACACCTCACTGTGGAAAGCCTAAGATGGATAGGTGCCATGTCTCCATGGGCTCATGCTGGTGCAGGGGAGGCATAGAGGCAGACAGTGTAGTTCCTAGAAAGTTCATCTCCTCAGTCCTGAGACCCCTTTTCTTGCTCTAGGTTTCCACACTTGCTCTGGAGTGGGACTGTGCTGAAGACCATGTTGGACATCCTGCAGACCCTGTCACTGTCACTAAGTGCTGTGAGTGTCGCAGTGGTGTGGATCTGCCTGACACATGAGCTGTCCACTCTGTGTACCGATGTGCTCCTCCAGATACCCTGACCTCACTTACTACCCACATTGTTCCCTGATATCTCCCATTAGGCTGCAGCAAGTTTGGAGTCCATGTGGGACATGTGGTGGGAAGGGGTAGCAGACACATTGTTGCCAGATTCACATGCTTGGCAGAAGCAGCCTCAGTGACTTAGGGGTCTGTATGTTTCCAGGATATTCACAAGGACCAACCGTACTATGACATTCCTGATGCCCCGTATCGGATTACAGTTCCTGACACATATGAAGCCCGAGAGGTAAGTCCCACCTAGAACTCTAGAATGAGGGGAATATCAAGACAGGTCCCCAAGTCCCCAATATTTAGCACTGTTCCACCGCAGGAGGAGCTCCTGAATTCTCAAGCCTATCAGAGTTCCAGGCCTGTGCTTCTCACTTCGCCGTCCAGTCTCTGCAGCATTCATTCCTGCTTCAGCCACAAAGGCATTTCCAGCTGCGAGTCAGCTACAGCCCCTCAGAAGCACTGAGCAAGGGTCGTTTTCAGAGCTTAGCCCTCTGAGGCATGCCAGCTTTTCACTGGAAAACAGAATGGCAGACTCTAGCTTTGCCTTGCCCTTGGCAAGTGGGTAGAATAAATAGTCCCAGATGAGAAGGATGTCCCAGAAGGTGCTCCTCTCCCCACGGAGTTTGGCTTTGAGCCCCTGCTGCAGAGGACTGAACTGGGGCCAGGCTCAACATTTCTCCGCCGAAGGCAGGGTTGTGCTCTAACTTGGGCCTCCCCAGGTGGAAAAGCTGTCAGTCGTGAGAATCCAGACACAGTAATGTGGCACCTGTGGAGATTTTCTTACCATCTAGAGCGTCTTTCCCTTCAGTCCCTCACTTGCCCTGAGGTACACTGTTTATGTTGTTGGTTCTGTCACATAGCCTTATGCAAGAACCACAGACCATAATCCAGTCAGAATTCCTATTCCCTGAAGCTTTGGTGTTAGTGCATGTGCACTGATAGAGCTTCCGTAACCATTGCCATACACTGCATGACTTAAAGAAAGAGATTTATTTCCTCACAGTTATGAGGATAAAAAGTCTAAGAACGAAGTATTGACAGGGGAGTGTTCTGAGGTCACTCTCTTTCTCACTGTGTTCCCATGTGGTCCTCCCTCTGATGGTGGCGTCCCTCATATTTCCACATTTCATCTGTGCATAAGTATACCATACACTGCATTAGGGCTCATCCCGATGGCTTTTAATGTCATCACCTCTTTCAAAGCCTATCTCCAAGTGCAGTCTCATTCTGAGTTTCTGAGGATCAGAGCTTCGACGTAAGACTTTGGAAGGGACTCAGTTCAGCCTGTGACAGTCACAACAACCTAGATAGGCTGACTTCAGGTTGTTCAACTTCCAGAGCATCGTGAAGGACTTTGCTGCACGCTGTGGGATGATACTGCAGGAAGCCATGAAGTGGGCACCCACGGTCACTAAGTCCCATCTACAGGTACTTTCTCCAAATATCAAAAAAATAGTCAAAGTATAAACAACACTAGTGTGAATGAATAAAGACCAAGAACGTCGTTCTGAAGCCCGGGAATAGTTGGTGCTCAGGGATTGTTCTGTTGGATACGCCTTGCATGTGGGGTGAGTATGCTTGTCAAGTTAGTGGGCTTGGGTCTGACCACTACACTCGGTAAGATACTAAGGCGGTGGGAGAACTTGTGGCTGCTTGCAAGGTGAGTTGGGGGATACGGGGGGCATGGACAGTGCCACAAGCCAACAGCAGTACCACCCAGGCTTGGTGGGGTATGTGCACCTGAGTGAGAAGCCTTGATGGGCCCTGGTGAGCAGACAGAAGCAAAGATTTGAATGCCAGTGGAGCTCTGTCTAGGCTACATGCATAGATATATCTGCATGTCTTCAAACTAAACTGCTAGCTTGCAAAGAGAACAAAAATGCCAGTTTCTAGAAGGGAAAATATTGTCTTAGAAGGAATAAAGATTTAAGGGGAAAAAAACAAAAAGAACCACTAGAAGGAATCTGAGCTAACAGAGAGCGGGCCATTGAGTGAGACCTATGAATGGACCTCTGTAGGACTTTTCAAGGAGAGCTGAATTTGTTTGTTTGGTTTTGCAGAGGAGGGGGATTTGTCGGTTGGTTGGTTTGTGTTTTGAGAAAAATTATCTCTGTGATGGCCCTGGATGTCCTGGAACTTACTTTGTAAACCGGGCTGGCCTGAAACTCAGAGATCTGCCTGCTTCTGTTCTCGGAGTGCTGGGATTAAAGGTATGAGCCACCATACCTGGCTCAAGGGGAAGCTATTTAAGAAAATATTCCTTGCCGGGTGGTGGTGGCGCACGCCTTTAATCCCAGCACTCGGGAAGCAGAGGCAGGCGGATCTTTGTGAGTTCGAAATCAACCTGGTCTACAAGAGCTAGTTCCAGGACAGGCTCCAAAGCTACAGAGAAACCCTGTCTCGAAAAACCAAAAAAAAAAAAAGAAAAAAAGAAAAGAAAAGAAAATATTCCTCTTGGTGAAGCCCATGAAGAGTACAGCAGCTGGCTCTGAGAGACTTGGAGGCAGTTTGAGATGCATGGTTTGTGCCTAGGATTACTGTGAGGTTCCTCCTTCCACAGAGCTGTTAAGCAGAAAGGATTAAGTAATACTGGAAGAGAGGTCATCTGGACCTAACATGGGGGGAGAGTTACACACAGAAAAGGACAGATCCAGGCCTGGTTATATAAGGCCACCATTTACAGCTTGTCATCTTATATTTTGCCCCCTGGATTATTGAGACTGGTTTTCCGCCAAAGCATTAGTTGAGAAATCTGGTTTCCTTCATATCATGTAGAGGAAAAGAGCCATAGCTACTAAGGAAAGCAGGAATTCTTTAGTGCCTGAAGGCTTCGGGAAACAAAAAGGATTCAGTAGGTAAAGCTTCCTCCCCACCCCTAGCATTGTGTCCAGCAGACTTAGCCTTAAGAAGAAAATAGACTATGACAAAGCGTGGAAGGGTCATAATATTTCTGCCAGGCATACTGTAATCTGGTCTCTTCTTCTGCTTTCCCCAGCAGAAGAGGGGAAATCTCTCTGCAGTCCATTCCTTCTGAGCCCTGACTTCATACAGTGCTCACTGGCCAGCCTCACTGCCTGCCCCTCCTGTCCCCAGCCTCAGCCACAGTGGCCCAGTCTCAGCACAAATCTGAGTTTGTCTTTTACTTAACCACTACTCAGTCCCCATCACCATAGTGTCCAGTCCAGGTAGACTTCCCCAGCTACAGAAATCCCTAACATGAATGGCAGTATTTTGTGTGAATATGCATTCTTCTTTTCCCGCTCCTGGGGTGATGAGGCCGGGCTGTCTCAAGAGTGAAAAAAAAAAAAAAACTCTTCCCTTTTGCTCTTTCTCTGCTGTGAATCCCTTTGCCCCAGTGCCCTCCTGCTTGCCAACAGACGTGCTCACATACTTGATCTGGGATACCAGTGTCTATCTATTACACACATTGCTCAGGAGCAGAGTGCTTCCGGAACAGAACTGAGATCTCCGTGTGGCCGCCATACAGCCTGCCTGTTCACAGCAGACCTGAGGCTGTGCAGCTTCTTCTCCGGCAGCTGGCAGAGCATTTAGCAGATAGCAGACTTTCAGGCAACAATGGTCTTCATGTAGATCATGACATTCCTGCCACTGAGAGATCAGGGCCTCATCTTCAATCAGCAAAGGGCTCGACTTACTGGTGTCAGGTCTCACAGAGGCAGGTCAGGGCAGAATCAGCCCTGAAATCTAGAGTCTGACCCACTGCTTTATGCTTTTAGAGTTTTACTTTCCATTAAGTGAAGTAGCTTGTTTTCTCCATTTCAGGAATATCTGAATAAGCATCAGAACTGGGTATCCGGACTGTCCCAGCACACAGGATTAGCCATGGCCACTGAGAGCATCCTTCACTTTGCCGGCTACAACAAGCAGAACACGACTCTTGGAGTATGTGCGAATATCCTATGAAACAGCCCCTAACCTTGGAGAGCAATATTATAGGGTGAAGGACTCAGCCTATATATAGACTCTGATGAAGGCCCCTGACACCCATATCCCACACATTTGTAGAGTGCATGGAATAGCTGTTGATGAATAGGAATTTGATGAGGTTCCAAAAGAGGTAGCCATCCATACAGATATTTACCCATTGTGCTTAAGTTTTGAAATATATACTGTTTTACAGATGACACTTGATATATTGATGAAATCTGACTTTCTAAGTCTAGAGAGAGGAAAGGAACTGGCCTCAGACACACATAGCATTATATCATAGTCACGTTTGTCTGGAGCAGTGCTTCTCAGCCTTCCTAGTGCTGCAACCCTTTAATATGGTTTCTCGTGTTGTGATCCCAGCCATAAAATTACTTCATTGCTACTTCATAACTGTAGTTTTGCTACTATTATGAATCGCAATGTAAATATCTGATATGCGGGATATGCCCCTAGAGAGGTCACAACTCAGAGGTTAAGAACTGCATATCTGGACCATTTGCTGAACTTCTCATGATTCTGTTTCCTGAAGGTGCTCAATCCACACATGTGCCACAGCTTCATCTTGTTTGTTTAAGTTATATTTAGATTCAAACGCAGTAGTTTGAGTTAAATTAGGCCCAAAGTTTAAAACAGGATCAGACAGACAGTAACCCTTGGTGATGATGGCCTTGCAGCATTGCGGCTGTGTTTACTCTAGCCCTCCTCCCCTGACATTTAGTCAATCTGAACCCAGAATATTGCAAGATGGGCTTCAATGATCAACCCTCTGCATGGGCTGTGGAATGTGTTATGTGGAGGAACAGTGGTGAGGCACCCAAGAAAGGGAAGGTCTTCATCCCCCAGACAAAAAAGGGGAACTTGGTACAAGGCCTAAGGCCTTCTGGCCTATGTGTGGCTGAGGCAGTGGCAGGGAAAGCCTGGAGCTCTTTCATCATGGGGTTTGTACCTTGAAATTACGATGTGACCAATTGAACCATGCACAGGCTGTCAGTAGCATTCCTACTGTAACACAACACAGTAGGATTGTCAGCAGTTAGGGGACAGAGACAGAGTTCTATATTCAACCTTCCTCAGCCTGAGAGGTTCCCTAGAATTTTAAGGTCCTTATGTCCCCAAGAGTCTCTCTATTTAGGCTCCCCCCATGGCACCACTTACAAGCTGAGTGCTCTTTTCTAGGCACTAGCCAGCAGCTTGCAGTAGACCTGTCTTGCTGGAAAGAGCTTCATCTTTGTCCTCAGAAAGCTATAGGTTACAAGTAAGGAGAAGACTCTTGTCTTTTTGTTGGTGGTAGTGGTGCTTTAGAGTGTCTTTTTTTTTTTTTTTTTTTTTGAGTGTCTCATGAAGCTGGTCAGGACCTTGCTTTGTAAGCCAGGCTGGCTCCTGAGTTCTGAGACTAAAGTGAAAGTGTACACCATTGCATCTAGCTGAGTAGACTCTTGATATAGAAAGGATGCTTTTGTTCTGTTTGATGGTTGGTTATGCCTGAGATCTTGACTAAGGTGCCTCTGTGCTATTAAAGCAAAGAAGACCAAAGTCCCCAGCTCCACATTCTCAGTGGCATCTATCATCATACACGGATGTGCAGAGGCCAGCATAGGCTGTTTCACTTAGTCACTCTACATCTTATTATGTGCTGGGTAGTAGTGGTGCACCTTTAATCCCAGCACTCAGGAAACAGAGGCAGGATGATTTCTGTGAGTTCAAGGCTAGCCGGATCTACAGAGTGAGTTCCAGGACAGCCAGCGCTACACAAAGAACCCAAGTCTTGAAAAAACACTTTAAAGGATTTATTTCTTTTTAATTTTTTATGTGTTCAGGTTTGCCTACATGTGTATCTGTGCACCACATATGTGCAGTGTCCTCAGAGACCAGAAGAGGGCGTCAGATACCCTATAACTGAGTTACAGACAGCTGTGAGCCACCATGTTGATGCTTGGAGTTGAATCCAGTCCTTTGGAAGAGTGTCCAGCTTTTGCATGCTGAGCCATCTCTTCAGCTCCCACCTTACCTTTTGAGGCAGGGTCTGTCACTTGGCCTCAAGCTACAAACACACACCTTTTTATATGACCTATGCTTGCATGACAGTCACTTGAATGACTGAGCCATCCCTCCAGCTGCCACATCAAATGATGTCATATCATTGACAGGAAATGGATGCAACTGGAGATGATCATACCAGTAAGATAAAGCAGCATCAGAAAAACAAACACCATAGGATTTTTCTCATCTGCGGCTCCAGGAGCTGATACAAACACATGAGACTGTGTAATGTGACATGAAAGTAGAAGTAAATGTCCAGGGGAGCAAAGGGACTAGGGGAGGGGGAAGAGTAAGAGAGAAGGGGAGGAAACAGATGTCCTACCTGCAGTATATACTTGGGTGGAAACTGAAAAATTAAGTTTTATCAAGGTGGTGGTGGCACATGCCTTTAATCTCAGCACTCTGAAGGCAGTGGCAGGTGGATCTCTGTGAGTTTGAGGCCACCATAGTCCACAGAGTGAGTTCCAGGACAGCCAGGGCTACACAGAGAAACCCTTTCTTGGCAAACAAAAATAAAAAGGAGAATATATATATATTATATATATATATTAGATTTTTCCTGAGGCTTATAGTCTCTAGCTAGTGCTCTCGAATGTTATGTTAGTTTGCCAGTGCTGAAGACAAATACTCTTTGCATCAGAACTCGACTTCCTACCTGGTTTACCAAGCTAAACAAAAAGACTAAGTTTCACCATCTAAAATAATTCTCTGTACTTGTCTGTAGGCAACTCAGCTAACTGAACGGCCAGCCTGTGTGAAGAAAGATTACTCCAACTTCATGGCATCCTTGAACTTGCGCAACCGCTATGCGGGCGAGGTACTTCTCCTGCCCTTATGTCAGAGGCTGTTCTGAGCATCTTGATTTGATGCCATTTGGCTCTTTCACAGAGGAACATGAATGAGGGATATGGATGATAGGGAATTTCCCCATTTCAGGTGACTTGAGGAACCTGGATACAAGCAAAATCAGAACATTCTGGTACATTTATGACAGTTAATTAGCACCTCTGCAAGAAAGTGATTTTATGTGGACACACTCAGGCGTGCCAAGGCTTTCTGTTTAGTGGTAGCAAACATGGGCTGTGTGTCATGCATTCTCTGGACACTAATAAGATATACATACCAATATTCTAGTCTTACAGGTAAAGAAACAGAGGCTCCTGAGACTAAATAACTTGCCAAAAGTAGGCCCAGGAACCATACCTGCTGACTGCACAGAGGGTTTCCAATCACACCAGAGTTATCCCAGGCTAACGCTGGAGGTGGAGACAGAGTTTATCAGAGTAGTGTCAGAGTTGGCTCATCTCCTCTGAATACTCTGCTTTTTGCTTAACCCAATGGCTGCTCTTCTTCAGTGAGCCTTGACAGAGAGTCCCGAGAGAGCTTAGTCCATGTCTTTAGAATGCTGTTGTGGCAGCAGGCCAAAGACCTTTAGGGCATAGGGTTAGTTTTTGGGAAGAGTCCTATCTCCTATATAGCCAAGTATATGAATAATAAAGTAACACTCTCTGGTGGGAAAATTATGTATGAGAAGTAGTGAAGCTGATTTTGTTGTTTGAGTCATATCGAATCTGAACTAAGTTTATTTATCTAACTTAATGTTCATATGCCCTGTCCAGACTTAGCACTGTGTACAATGATGAGTATGTGTCTCCACCTTCAAGGAACAGAGTTGGTAAAAACACTAACATGTATTTCTTGAAGATATGCTTAATGACAACAGCATCATTGAATTGAGCTTCATTTGGGACAGTGAGTCATCACTGGCCGGTCCTATTGTGAGCTCGGTCAGCTGGTAGCCTGGGCCTCATTCATGTGCCTGACTTTCTGGCACGGCTGCTAATAAATATACTTCTTCACAGGTACATGGAATGATTCGGTTCTCAGGTGCCACGGGCCTGAAGTCTAACCTGCACAAAATGATGGTCCAGGATCTGATTACAGCTTTGGACCACAATAATCCTCAGCACTATACACAGGCCATGTTCAAGCTGACCGCGATGCTCATTAGCAGCAAAGGTAACACACAGAATTCTGTGGGATGCTGGGTTCATTTCTAAGTGGATGTTTGCTTAGAAGTCCTTGATAACCTGGAATCCTGTCAAAGAAAGAGCCAGAATGCTGCTACTGAAACGCTTGCATCTCTCATGAGCCAGCAGTAAATAAAAGGCACTGTTGGCCCCAGCTAGTGCTGGCTCCCACATCAGCCTTGGGAAGCCATGTTCAGGCCCAGCCAGAATCAGGAACCTTTGACTAATTTGTGTTTGGTTCCAGATTGTGACCCTCAGCTGCTCCATCACCTGTGTTGGGGTCCCCTCCGGATGTTCAATGAGCACGGCATGGAGACTGCGCTGGCCTGCTGGGAGTGGCTGCTGGCTGGCAAGAATGGAGTGGAAGTGCCTGTAAGAAACTGAACCCAGCTTAGCTCTGTGGGTGGGTGGGATGAGAGATGGCATCGTGACCCTGGACAAGCCCTTCGCTCTCTCAATCCTTGGTCTCCATAAAGAACGTTGTGTGTGATAAAAGGTATGATGATGGAGTGGTGTTTATAGAGCCTAACTATGGAAGGTGAGACCAGCAGGCTGTCTTGTTACATGTCCATTGATGCCGCAGCTGACTGGGAGCAGTTGCTTTCTTGACTGTCTAATTGTGGGATCAGCCACCTTACCCTGGGTCTGTTTTTCTAGATCTACTACTTCATGGAGCCTCTAGACAAAAATCATACATGTTGAGTATAGCTTTTCTGAAATGCTTGCTACAGAAGCTATTTCAGATTTTGGATTTTTTTTCTTCAGATTTCAGAATATTTGCATATAGACAATAAAATATATTTTATGGAACACAAGTCCCATATGCAAGATACATGTTCATGTATATATCAAGTATATCTTTTGTAACCTGAAGAAAACATTTTGCAATATTTTTATAATTTTTTTATTTTATGTGTATAGTTATTTTGTCTGCACATATGTCTGTGCACCTCATGTATGCCTAGTACCTGAGGAGGTCAGAAGAGGGCATCAGATCTCCTTGGACTGAAGATAGAGATGGCTGAGTGCATGGAACAGAACCAAGGTTCTCTCCAATAGCAACAAGTGTTATTAACCCCTGAACATCTCCCCAGCCCCACCTGCATGCATTATTTTTAATGCACCTACTTGGTTTTGAGGCAAGGTCTCACTTCCTCACTGTGTCAGGCTTCTCCTGTACAGTTTGTAGCACCACACCCCTCACAGATTCTAGAGGCAGAGAATCAGAACTGATTCAGCATCATAGGACAGAGCAGTGTTCATGACCACTATTGTCAACCCTCACATTGCATCTTGGATTCCAGGTGCCCTTGAGTGTCTGAACTTGCAATCTGTGTTTAGAGTGGGTTATTTGAGCACCGAAGGAGCCTTAGTGGCAAACAAGGTGGAACACAGACCTCACGTAATACCTGTTCCAATCTGTGGGTCCTGAAAGCACCCATGGTGGGATCTAACTTCTCAGGGACTCCTTCCCAGAGACGCTTCATGACTGGGTGTGGTGGTGCACACTGTTGATCCCAGCACTTGGGAAGCAAGTGCTTCTTTGTGTTTCTTCTTGAACTTCTGTGAGTTCAAGACTAACCTGGTCTATATAACAAGTTGCAGGCCAGCCAGGGCCTCACAGTAAAATCATGTCTTTAAAAAGAGAAAGAAAGCCAGGCGGTGGTGGTGCATGCCTTTGATCCCAGCACTCAGGGGCAGAGGCAGGTGGGTCTCTGTGAGTTCAAGGCCAGCCTGGTCTACAAGAGCTAGTTCCAGGACAGGCTCCAAAGGCTACAGAGAAACCCTGTCTAAAGAGAGAGAGAGAGAGAGAGAAACAGGAAGAAAATCAGGTGAAACTGCTCAGCATTTGTAACCTAACGTCCCTTTGCCTGTCAGGACAGTGTAACCTACAGAACTGCCAGAATCTCCATTCCTGGCACTGCCGGTCTTAAGTGATATTCTTGTCACCTGACACCAAGTTTGTAGCACCACACCCCTCACAGATGAGCTGATGAGCACCCCAACTGACAGAGTCAGGGTCAGCTACAGCTGGGCCTGGTACCTAAGTTCATAATCCAGCTAACTGTTCAAGAAGCTGAATCAGGAAGGTCCAAAATTCAAGCCCCACCTGACAGATTTCCTGAGACCCTGTCTCAAAAGTTGGAAAGGGGCTGGAGAGATGCTCAGCAGTCCAGAGCACTTGATGTTCTCACAGAGGACCTGGGTTCAGTCTCCAGGACCAACATGCACATGATGCCCACACATGTAGGCAACACACTCATACACCTATTTTTTTTTTAAATTTAGTTGTGGGGGGGGACCAGCTCTAGGTATATAGCTCAGTGGAAGAGCACTTGCCTGCATATGTGAGGCTTGGGTTCAATTTCCAGAAGCACGGAAGGCCTGGACTACAGAGCCCCAGTTACTTCCCATTTTGACCACCTCATTATAGCCAATACCATAGCTACCTTATTTCTGTTTGGACCAGATGCCTCACAGACACCTTAGAGCTCCCTTATACACTTCCTACAAATGTCCTATCAAATATTCTACTAGCTTTATCTTTTTACCTTTAAATAGATACAGAATTGGTCACATCCCAGCATTTCAGCTACCCCTAGGGCCCTGGCCTCCTTTGTCTCTCCCCTGACCTTAAAGCAGCCCCAGTATGTTAGGTTTTTTTTCCTCAGGCTATGATGAAAACCCATGGCTAAAAGCAACTTATGGAAGAAGAGTTTATTTTGGCTGTGGTTCCAGAGGATGAGTCTATAAGTGGCAGAGTCATGGCAACAGGACATCAGAGCAGGCAGCCGAGAGCTCAGAGCTGATTTCTCAAACACAAAGCAATGAGAGTGAACTAGAAGTGGAGCAAGGCTATAAACTCTCAAAGTCCACCCCAGTCATGTGCTTCCTCTAGCAAGGTCACACCCCTAATGGTTCCATAATATCCCCTAAACAGTGCTACCCACTGGAGACCAAGTGTTCAAATACCTGACACTATGGGGGACATTCTCGTTGAACCACCATACCCAGTGATTAGTGACTTTTTTTCTTTATTGATATTTATTGAGTTCTACATTTTTTTCTGCTCCCCTCCCTGCCTCTCCCCTCCCCACTTTAATCCTCCCCCAATGTCTCTATGCTCCGAATTTACTCAGGAGATCTTGTCTTTTTATACTTTTCCATGTATATTAGGTCTATGTAAGTCTCTCTTAGTGTCCTCATTGTTGTCTAAGTTCTCTGTGATTATGGTTTGTAGGCTGGCTTTCTTTGCTTTATGTTTAAAAACCACCTATGAGTGAGTACATGTGACAATTGTCTTTCTGTGATTAGTTACTTTTCTATTGCTGTGATAAAACACTATGACCAAGGCAACAAATAAAAGGAAGAGTTTGTTTGGGACTCATGGTTCCATAGAACTCCATAGAGTTCATCATGGTAGAGTGGTAGTCTGCAGATCGCTGGAGGAGCAGCTGAGTGCTTACATCTCAAACCACAAGCAGGAAATAGAGAGCTAGCCCTAAAAGGCAGAATCTTAAAACCTCAAAGCCCTCCAGTAAGGCCACACCTCCTGCACCTTCTGAAACAGCTACTAACTGGAGCCAAGCATTCAAATGCCTAAGTCACATGGGGACGTCTTCTTCAAACCACCACAGTGATCTCCCTGCCTCCATACTTCCCTCTGTGTGCAATAGGAGCATGCCAGAAAAACCTGACTGCATTGAATCTCTCTGGTTCCCAGACCCATTGATCCTCTCCCACCAACCTTATCTAGACTGACAAACTTGTCCTATGACCTCAGATTCCACTTGCTACCTACCTTTGTCCCTTTCTGTCTACTCACGTGCTCTCCTGTAGCTGTGCTGGGTCCTGTTGCTCCTGCTTTTGCAGGCTGGTTCCTGCCTAGCTGCATGTCATCTCCTCTCCTTAGATGAATATGTCACCGCTGGCCATCTCCAGGACTTGTGTCCAGTGTTCCCTGCCATCCTACCAGCATTCCCTGGCTACTCTGCCTGCACATTCTCCCTCCATGCTCCATACTGCTGCTTTCTCAGGTTTATTATCCTCTGCCTCCTGCTTACTTCATGGACTGTGTGCATTTGTTTGTTCCCAGAGTCTGGGAGGCCCTGGCACAGAAGTATCTTAGACAGATGAGTAAGAGTCTGGCCTCTGCTTGGCTCCTTGACCCCATCAGTTCTGGGTTCCCTATACTAACAGTAGTGAGAGGCCAGACTCCAAGAGAAGCCACTAGCAGGTGTAATTCCTTGACATTCTTGGGTTTCCACCTATGCCAGTGCTATCCTTAACACTAGTGGCCTTTGTCTTCACCCTCATGGCATCTATGCTTTAGGCAGCAGGAGGTAAAAGAAGTAAAGAAGTGAGGTGCTGGGTTTTTTTGTTTGTTTGTTTGTTTTTTGAGACAAGGTTTCTTTGTGTAGCCCTGGCTGTCCTGGAACTCTGTAGACCAGGCTGACCTCAAACTCATAGAGATCCTCCTGCCTCTGCCTCCTGAGCGCTGAGGTTAAAAGGCATGCGCCACCACCACCTGGCTTGTGTTTGTTTTCAAGAAAGCACCTCGTTCTGTAGCAGTAGTTGTTCTGAAACTTGCACTGTGCCCAGGCCAAACCTGAACTCATTACCGTCCACCTGCCTCAGACTCTTGAGTGCTGGGACCATACGCACGAGCTGCCACATTGAGCTTAATGCAGTAAATCAAAGGCAAGTGGCCTGTTCTGTTTTCTGGAGGGACTGACACTGCCTTCTCACTTGCAGTTTATGCGAGAGATGGCAGGAGCTTGGCACATGACAGTGGAGCAGAAGTCCGGCCTCTTTTCTGCTGAAACAAAGGAAGCAGACCCCCTGGCGGCATCAGAAGCAAGTCAGCCTAGACCTTGTCCCCCTGAAGTAACACCCCATTACATCTGGATCGATGTACGTGCCTACCAAACTCTGCTGTGCTTTGTGTGGTCAGCCTTGGGGATGCCTGCAGTAGGTTGGCATAGCAGCCAGCCTAGGGGTCCTGACCTGAGAGAAAGGGTGCCCTTTAGACCCCCTCCTGGTTCTGCCTGCCTTCCTGTCACCAGAACCCCTCTTACTAGCCGCTCTCACTAGCACTGGGATGAGACTGGCCCACCCCAACTTATACAACTTGCTTCCCTTCTTACCTAGTTCCTGGTACAACGGTTTGAGATCGCCAAGTACTGTAGCTCTGACCAGGTGGAGATCTTCTCAAGCCTGCTGCAGCGCTCCATGTCCCTGAATATTGGTGGAGCCAAGGGGAGCATGAACAGGCATGTGGCAGCCATCGGACCACGTTTCAAGTGAGGACTCTCTTTCTCTAGGGGCATCTGGGTGTCTTATTACTGGCATGTGGGGCATGTGTGTAACATATGAATCATGATGTGGGTGGGTGGAGTGTCCTGTGATGCTTCTGTGCAATGTAGAGTAAATCTTATGGCACTGTTATCAGGAGGAACATGTAGAAGACATGAGACCATGAGCCTATGGCTAGCCAAAAGCCTCTTCAACCCCTGTTCCTCTAGTCTAGTCTTTCTCACTAGAACGTGGACTCTGCTATCATCTATAGGGGGCCCGTGACTAGTACCAGTGTGCTTATCTTCTCAGACATGGTAGAGGCTCTCTGTCTGCCTCTTTCCTGAACTCCAGACCATGACCCCTTGCCACTGACCACCCATTAGAACTCCAGGCCATGACCCCATGACCACTGACCACCCATTAGAACTCCCACTGTGACCCCATGACCACTGACCACCCATTAGAACTCCAGACCGTGACCCCATGACCACTGACCACCCATTAGAACCACACTCCGCAAACCAACTACAAAGAAGAGCCAATCCTCATGTTAGTGTCCACTCTGCCACTGACCTATACTTTTCTATAATGCAATAGAAACAAGTTACTAGAAAGTGATTCCCCTGGTCCTTTCCAGTGGCGAATAGTTGTCATAGACTTCCTCTGTCTGCCTTCACCACCACACTGGAACAGCCTTCACCTATAGGATCAGCTGGCCTCATAGATTCACTCAGAAAAGTCACCACTTGCAGTTTGCCGCCCTTTCTTCTGCCATCCTGTGTAACCATATATGTTTGGTTCCCTTGTAATGGTGAGTCTTATATCTCTTGTTTCCTTTCACACCCAAAGCCACTTGGAGTAGATCAAGACCTGTCTGTTTATCTACTCCCCACCACAGGCCATCTCCTAGCACTCATTGGCTGCATAGGCAGCATCTATGCCTTTGGCTGATGCAGACCACCTCTGGGGTATCTATGCTATACTCTACCCTTCTTGCACCATACCTTAGCCCAGCCTTACTGTCCACAATGCCTCTAGAGCCTCTTATGCCTGGATCCAGGTCACCCTGATTGCTACATGTGAAGATGCTTGTTCCACAGGGCCCGTATCACTGTCAGGCTATAGCTGCAGTCTGTCCCTCAAGAAGAACCCCACCTGAACCTGCTTGTGGGATTTTTGTGGCTTTTCACTGTGCAGAGATCTTTTTATTTATTCTAGGATGGTGGTGGCACATGCCTTTAATCCCAGCACTCAGGAGGCAGAGGCAGGCTGATCTCTGTGGGTTTGAGGTCAGCCTGGTCTACAAGAGCTAGTTCCAGGACAGGCTCTCCAAAGTTACAGAGAAACCTTGTCTCAAAAAAAAAAAAA
>JAQHUG010000294.1:1917648-1928372 GCA_028555095.1 Dicrostonyx torquatus
CAGGAGTACTCAGGAGGGTTGTTCTGGAAAGGCCAGACAAGAATAGTTAGGGCCCAAGTGAACCCTGATCTTGGCTGTGCCTTATACTGTTGAAAAGCCAGTACTTGCCTGTCTGCTACCTTTCCTCCAACCCATGCTGGTGCATATGGCAATTGCAGGACACTTTCTTATAACTTCTCCCTGGACCAGCTTACGTCCCAGATGCCCACTGAGTGGGGGAATTCATGAATTTACCCATAATCTATTGTCATCTGACAAGGAGCCGTCAAGTAACAGAGGGGATTCAAGGGCACCTCTCTAGGACAGGCCCACCAGGGCAGATTGGCATTGAAGAAAATTCTCTAGAAACAGTGACCCCCTGAACTGAGCCTGAAAGGAAGCAGTATATATATATTCCCTATGGGTGTGTATGCATACATATATATATATATATAACATGCATGCATGCATACATACATACATAAAGCCAAATTATACTGAAACAGATAGCTCTCCAGGGCAAAGAAAAGAACATTCCAGGATAATCCTGACATGTCAGCAGCAGCAAACCAGAAGGAGGTTTCCACTCCTGAGCATAGAGCTGCTGACAGTGAGGGTTTGTTCCTGTAGGCAGACCTGCAGACAGTCTCTCCCAGGAAAAAGAAAGAAGCCTTAGGTTTCTTTCTGCTTCCACAGAAAACAGAGCCAATAAATTGTGTAATTTGTCCCCTGGATGTTCAAGTTCCTGCTGTGGCTGTATTAGACAGTACAGTACCAGTAAGCAAGTAACTGCCTTTGCTTATTTAAAAAACAAACAAACAAACAAAAAACAATGGCAGGGGCTGGAGAGGCCACTCAGTGATTAGAGCACTCTGTTCTTCTAGAGGACCCGGGTTCAATCCTTAGCACCCATATGGTGGCTCACAACCATCTGTAGCAAGATGCAATACTGTTTTCTGTCCTCCATAAGCACCTGTACATACATACAGGCAAAACACTCAAATAAACAAAATATTTTTTAAAAACTGGTAGAATTTATTTTATCCTATTTTTTTGGTTTTTCAACACAAGGTTTCTCTGTGTGTAGCCCTGACTGTCCTGGGACTTGCTCTGTAGCTCAAACTCACATAGATCCTCCTGCCTCTGCCTCCCGAGTGTTGGGATTAAAGGCGTGTGCCACCACCACCCAGCTCTATGATGTCTTTTTTTCTGGATAAGGTCTTTTACTGGCCTGGAACTTGCCAAATAGACTGGGCCAGCTCCATCTTAATCTGTCCAGCATCAGAAGTAGGAGGATGCGTGTTGTAGTGTGGGATTTCTTTTTAGCGTCCATCTTCAGATGCGCCACCACACCCAAGTTACTTAATGTAGGTTCTAGGGAAGTCAACCTTAGGTACCTGAGTTTGCAAAGCAAGCCATTCTGAGCTCTCTTCCTTTGATGCCTTGTCTTGAGCCACCTCATCCCAGAGTCTGCAATGTATTTGTCCACAGATAACCAGGACACTCGAAGCAACTTGGATATAACTGTGGGCTCTCGACAACAGGCAACACAGGGCTGGATCAACACTTATCCCCTCTCCAGTGGCATGTCTACCATCTCCAAAAAGTCAGGTTAGTCAGGGTAGGGGGTGGTTCCTACATATTCTGTCCTCTCTTGAGTTCCCATCTTGGTGGTATGATGGGCACTCACTTAGATGGCAGAACAGAACATGAAAAGGCAGCTTCTTCTAGATTCTAAAACAGGACCAAGGTTTTCAGTTCAGTAACCAGCACATCACCAAAGGAAAAGACAGGGTAGAAGAGTGGCCTGAAAGGACAATAACCATGTTTCACCTTTGCTCTCCAGGCATGTCTAAGAAAACCAACCGGGGTTCCCAGCTGCACAAGTACTACATGAAGCGCAGGACGCTGCTGTTGTCCCTGTTGGTGAGACCCATGGCCACAGGCACTTCCCACTATGTAACAGCATAGCACCTTAGGGTGGAAGTAGCATGTGGACACCTGCAGAAAATACAGTGGATTGTTTGGTCTCACCAGGCCACTGAAATTGAGCGTCTCATCACTTGGTACAATCCGCTCTCCGCCCCAGAACTAGAGCTGGACCAGGCAGGAGAGAACAGCGTGGCCAACTGGAGGTCCAAATACATCAGCCTAAGTGAGAAGCAGTGGAAAGACAACGTGAACCTTGCCTGGAGCATCTCTCCCTACCTCGCTGTGCAGCTGCCAGCCAGGTAGGCCTTCTAGTCACCCTAGCTTCATCAGAGGTTCAGTGTCATGACTCCTGTATCCTGAGTGCCATGAAATATGACATGTTCCTGTCAGGGACACTCGAGATTCTCACCTAGTCTGTGCAGAGGTTACACAGTGACCCTTGTGATCGTGTCAGCTCCTACCTAGGTGCCACTGCACACAGAACTAAGAAAGTAATATCTGGATGAATTCAGAACCACCATGTATGACTAGGGAGTATAGCTCAGTTGTAGACCTCTTAGTTAGCATGCAAGAAGCTGGTTCAGTCCCTAGCACTGTTTTAAAAAAAAAAATGGTAGAGTCACAATGTAATTTATAAAAGCTTCTCTCCTGAGAGGTAGTCCACAGAAACAACTTGGGAGAGTTTGGATTGTGTGTGTGTTTGAATAATGTCATCTTGGAGCTTGAGCTGAGAACAGACTGTCTTTCTGTGGCTGTCTGCCTAGTGTGCCATAAGCTCTCTCAAGGTGAGAATCTCAGAGAGAAATAAAACCTTTAGATTGACAGCAGTAGGTAAGATGAACTTGCAGAGGCCCCATGACCTACATGGTCCCTCAGCCTGCTTCCCTACATCCAGGGACAGGTATGTATGACTGGGAGCAAAGCTCTGCCACTCTTCTGTGTCCTCTACCTGGTCCTCAGGCCCAGGACAGAAGACTGGTTCTCTTAAGCCCTTTCAAAGCAGAATGTTCATGGAGACTGTCCCTTGCATTAACCTGGGTCAGGAACATCTGCAGGCTCATGCCTGCCCTCTCACCACCAGGTAAGGGACTTTACAGGCTCAGACTGTGAGCTAAGATGCTGAGCCAGAGACAGGCAAATGCAGAAGGCTAGGCACAGAACTACGGTAGTGAGAAGGATGAATGGCTATATAGGGTAGAGTAGTTCTGAAGGAAGTTCTGCCATTTCATCATAACAACCTAGTAATGCTATTGTTTTTCTTTTTTCCTTCACTTCTGTTTTGTTTGTTTTTCCTTTGGAGGAGTGTGTGTGTGTGTGTGTGTGTGTGTGTGTGTGTGTGTGTGTGTGTGTGTGTGTGAGAGAGAGAGAATGTCTGTATGTTTCTGTTTATGCATGTGTGTCTGTGTGTCTTTGTGTGTGCATCTGTGTGTGTGCACGCATGTGTATGTATGTCCAGATCAGAAGCCAACTTGCCAGAGTTGGTTCTCTTTTCATCATGTGGGACTAGGAAGTGAATTTATGTCATCAAGGTTGACATCAGCCTTTGTCCACTAAGCCATCTTACATAGAAAGGGTTTACATCTTACATAGAAAGGGTTGCATCATACATAGAAAGGGTTACATTGTACATAGAAAGGGTTACATCTTACATAGAAAGGGTGTCTCTGTAACCAGGGTTGCCTCAAATCGTGGCATTCATCCTGTCACCTCCTCGTGAATGCTATAATGATGTGATTTTTTTTCAAAGGGTCCTTTTCAGACTTTGTAATGTATTACTTGCCTATAAGTAATACATTTAGATATCTGTAATATAGTGCTGATCTAAATCCCTCCAGCTGAGTGTTCCCCTCTGGCTCTTCTGTGGCAGTGAAGAATGTATCTGCTGTTGAGGCTACCACACCCAAGCCCTCTGTACATTGTAGGTTCAAGAATACAGAAGCCATTGGAAATGAAGTGACCCGTCTCGTCCGGTTGGACCCAGGAGCTGTTAGTGATGTCCCTGAAGCCATCAAGGTAGTACAGTCCCCACACACCGGCTCAAAGTACATCTAGAATGTCTTCCAGAGAAGCCTGGTTACTCTCATTACTATGACCAAATACCTCACAGAACAATCAGGAGAGGAAAGTTACTTTGACTCAGTCTCAGGTAGCTCAGCCTCATGTGGCTGAGCCGCAGGCCCATGTGCAGGAGGCTATTCACATCCTGGCAGATGGATGGAAGAGCAAGAGAATACAGGAAGGGATCCAGGCAAAGTGCAGCATCCAAACGCATGGCTCCAGTGGCTGATTTCCTCCACTAGGCCCCACGTACTTTCCACCACCTCAAAATAATGTCATCATATTATGAGTCCATCAAAAATTTAATCTAGGTTTGGCGGTGGTGGTGCACATCTTTAATCCCAGCTCTTGTGGGGCAGAGGCAGGTGGATTTCTGTGAGTTCAAGGCCAGCCTGGTCTACAGAGCTAGTTCCAGGATAGCCAGGGCTGTTACACAGAAAAACCCTGTCTTGAGGGGGCGGAAAATCAATCTATTCATGAGGTCAGAGCCCTCATGACTCAGTCCTCTTTGGACCCTCACAGGCATACGCAAAGGTGTACTTTATTAATCTAAGCATTTCTCAAACCAATTAAATTGTCATTAACCATCACTGCTGGGCCTGGTCACCAGTACAGGTCTGTAATCCCAGCTCCTTGGGAGACTGACACAGGAGGATCAGGTAGCCCGCCTGGTCTACAGAGTGGAACTGTGTCAATAGAAAGTGGAGCTGGAGAGATGGCAGTGGCTGAGCACAGACAGCCTGGGTTCAATTCCCAGCTCTCTCATGGCAACACAACTGTCTGTAACTCCAGTTCCAGTGGATCCAGCCCTGTTCTATTCTCTGCAGGCAGTGCACACAGAGTACACAAACATACTCTTAGGCAAACACTCATAATAAATAAAATCTTGGCCAAATGGTGGTGGCATATGTCTTTAATCCCAGCACTTGGGAGGCAGAGGCGTGAGGATCTCTGATCTTGAGGCCAGACTGGACCATAAAGTGAAACCCTGTCTCTAAAACAAAATTATCATCTCACCAGACGAAAAGTTACCGGGTAACCTCAATGGTAGAAGTTTCTTAACTCCTTTCATATTCTACTTCTAGTATGTAATAATTACTATGTTTATGATAGGAAAACATTTAGTCTGCTTAAATTTTAATTATAGACAGGTTTTCATATAACCTCACATTCACTATATAGTTGAAGTTGTCCTTGAATTTCTGATCCTTCCTTTTCCACCTATCATGTGCCAAGATTACAGGTGTGTACAATCACAGCTGGTTCTATGCAGTGCATACTAGCCTGGAACACACACTACCCACTGAGCCTTATTCCCAGCCCCTCAACTTGGATTTATTACAATTGTGCTACTTTGCATAACATGTCAGAAACATTTTTCATTTTCTCATAAATTTTTTTTACTGTCACTTTTTCTTTTCTTTTTTGGCCTAGAGCTTGCCATGTAGAGCAGGCTGGCCTCAAACTCACAGAGTATGGCCTGTCTCTGCCTCCTGCATGCACTATCACACCCAGCCTGTGGTCGTTCTTAAAGAGCCCATAACTAAAGGACTACTGCAACCCTATCTCCCAACTTTCTCCCTAGTTCCTGGTCACCTGGCACACCATTGATGCCGACGCTCCAGAGCTCAGCCATGTTTTATGCTGGGCACCTACGGATCCACCCACAGGCCTCTCCTACTTCTCCAGCATGTATCCACCACACCCTCTCACTGCACAGTATGGGGTGAAAGTCCTGCGGTCCTTCCCTCCGGTGAGTCCAGAGCCCTGCTGAGCCAGCCTAGGGTGTAGCTGTCCCAGTGTAGTTAGGTTGATAGACATGAGACAGTTCAGCTTGGGATGCACCCAACTGCGTGGGCACAGCTAGACTACATTACTGACATAATATTTGTTGCAGAATATGAGTTTTGACTTTGGAGGTATACGTCTTTAATACCAACACCACAGAAGCAGAGATATCTCTGAGTTCTAGACCAGCTAGGGCTACAGAGTAAAACCCTTTCTTAAAAAAAAAAATTAGTTGTAATTCATATTATTTTCTAGTTTTAGGCTTTTTTTTTAAGCTTTCATTGGATCTTTTGGTTAAAAAGAAAGTTTACTTGAGTTTGGTCCCTGCTGTAAGAAGTGAGTAGTGTACCCATGCCTCTTACCCCAACAGCAAAGTCTTAGGGACCCTAGAGGTTCTATGTGGTAGCCATGATGGAGGGACTGTAGAATGTTCTAGAGCTCTGCTTATTACAGCTTCAGCACCAGCATTTACCTGGGGCAGGCTCCTCTCCTTACAGGTAAGGTACTATATTGTGTGCGCTTGTTTCCACCAATGTGTGTTACAAAGCCTCGGGTACTTTTCTTGTTATCCTCTGCACCTTCCCCAGTTCTCCAGCAGGAGGCAGCATCCCATGTGCAGATCCAGCGCTCATTACTGTTTGAATTGTTATAACTCTGAGGTCACAGTCCTTCTTCCTTCTACAGGATGCCATTTTGTTCTACATCCCCCAGATTGTGCAGGCCCTCAGATATGACAAGGTATGTACTGGCACAGCTCCTACTTCTTCCAAGAGCTATATGTATCACTGTCCTCAGTCCCTAGTTCCAGCTCAAACAGGCTCCCTCTGGGCTCCCTCAGGAACAGGACTCTGCAGTTACAACAGAGCCCTTATTCTTACTGCCCCATCCCAGGCCACTCATGCTCTGCCGAGAAGGCGGGCTCTGCTACACTGTCTGTTTCCTATGGGTGAGCAGCCTGTTCTAGGGTCCCCTTTGTGGGGTTAGGGCTCAGCAAATCACATGACCTCCGTGAGTCTGGCTGTTGTCCTAGGAAAGTGGTAAGGCTTAGGTAAGCTGATAAAAGATATGTTCTAATCACACTACACAGAAAGTGGCAACAACCAGGTGACTTTAAAAAGACATTTACAAGCACCCAGGATAAAAGCGCTTGTCACAGGAATCTGACCACGAAGTCCAATCACTGATCCCATGGTGGGAAGAGGGGACCAACTGTAGTAGAGCTGTCCTCTGACCGTCACATGCACACTGTGGCATTCATGCACTCACACAAACACAAAATAATAAATGAAATGAAAAAAAAAAAAACCAAGTACATTTTACCAGCTGTGGTAGCACACACCTTTAATCCCAGCACTTGGGAGTCAGAGGCAAGTAGAGTTTGAGTTCAAGGCCAGCCTGTTCTACATAGCAAGTTCCAGGAACCAGGACTACATAGAGAGGTTGTGTCTCAGTAATACAAAATTAATAAATAAATCCTGGAACTGAAGAGCTGGCTCAGTGGTTAAGTTGCCCTTGCAGAGAACCAGGTTCAGTTTCCACCACCCACATGATGGCTAGCAGCTATCCATATGTAACTCCAGCTCAGGGCATCCAACTCCCTCTTCTGACCTTTGTGGACACCAGGCACACATATGATGTACAGACATATATAATTGTTTTAACTAAAAACTAAACCTAGAGGCTAGCACTCTAGCATTGAGGTGCCGGCAGGTCTCTTCCCAGCCTTCTCCCTCGGTGGGTCTGCAGTATCTCCACCCTGGCGCTACCAGATAATGGTAGGGAACAGTGCAATGGAAAAAGAGAGGGGTCCGTAAGAGGCAGCCATCAGCGTGTTGGCTGCATGCTGCTCTATGCACACCAGAGCTCTCTGGATCCTGCCACTGTGGAATGGTGGGCTGCACAACCTTATAAGTGAATTTCTGATACCTAGCCTACGTGTTTCTTGTATTTGACAGCTGTTGAAATTGAGAGTCATGGCTCTTAAATACCAAGGGGAATCATACAGGAGACCCAGGCCTGTACTGTACACTTCATGCCCTGAGCCTAGCCCATGAGTGGCCAGCCTTTGGCTACTGACCTGGCCCCTTGGCTAGCCCTAATGGGTCCATCCACACTGCTGGGAAGCACACAGCCATGGTGGGAGTTCCCTCTTGCACAAGGTTAGGAAGAGTTTCCTCCAGGAGTAAAGGCTGATTGTGGCCTTCCCTCCTACAGATGGGCTATGTGCGCGAGTACATTCTCTGGGCAGCAGCCAAATCTCAGCTTCTGGCACACCAGTTCATCTGGAATATGAAAACTAACATCTACCTCGATGAAGAAGGGCACCAGAAAGACCGTGAGTACCTTGGCCTCTCAGGCCTCTCCCTCTCATCATCTCCTTTAGAGGTTGCACAGGGCTTCTGCTTTCTCAGAGATCCTTGGTGTGTGTGCTACCCCAGCCTGGAGACTACCCCATGTCCTGTCCTCACCCCTTAACATACAGAGCATCTGGACTTCCTTCACTGATCCTTTGGTATAAGATGACATTTGCAGATCCTATGAGAACTCTCTGCTAGCCAGTTACATGTCCTGTCAGAGTCTGTGCCTAGCACAGCCTGTGACTGAATAAGGAGTGGCCAGCTCAGGAGCAACAGTTCTCAAACAATAACCTGTAAAGCCTCACACTTTGCTCTTTTGTGTGCTTGCTCACTTGCTTATTTGTGACAGGGCTTGCTGTGTATCCCAGAACTTACTCTGACTCTCCTGCCTCTATTCCCATACCTGGATAAGCAGATAAAGGCACTTGTCATTAAACCTGAAAAAATGAGCTTAAGAGAGCGGAAGAGAACAGACTCTTGCAAGTTGTCCTTTGACCTCCACATGTGTGCCACAGTGTGTATCTCCACACACAAAAATAAATAAGTAAAGAGCTGGACATGGTGGCGCATGCCTTAAATTGTGGCGCTCAGGAGGCAGATGCAGGTGAATCTCAGTGAGTTCGAGTCTAGCCTGGTCTAAGGAGCAAGTTCAGGCCAGCTAAAGCTACACACAGACCCTGTCTGAAAACAAGACCTGTATGCGTCTGTATCCACCACTCACAGCAAAGGACCCATGAGCACCACCATAGGAACCTGAGCATCGTCAGCCAGCACTATCCCTTTTCATTGGACCATACTGTGATTTTCAAAATCAGCATGGTTACCATCACCACTACAGCTACTTCCACCAAAATTTCCTCCTTTTGTTTGTTTTTTCAAGACAAGGTAGGTCTCTCTGTCACTTTAGAGCTTGTCCTGGAACTAGCTCTTGTAGACCAGGATGGCCTCGGACTCACAGAGATCTGCCTGCCTCTGCCTCGGGAGTGCTGGGATTAAAGGCGTGCGCCGCCACCACTTGATTCAAAATGTCCTTTTTTTTTTCTTTATTGATATTTATTGAGCTCTACATTTTTGTCTGCTCCCCTCCCCACTTCAGCCCTCTCTCAATGTCCCTATACTCCCAATTTACTCAGGAGATCTTGTCTTTTTTTACTTTCCCATGTATATTAGGTCTATGTAAGTTTCTCTTAGTGTCCGCATTGTTGTCTAAGTTCTCTATGATTATGGTTTGTAGGCTGGCTTTCTTTGTTTTATGTTTAAAAACCACCTATGAGTGAGTACATGTGATAATTGTCTTTCTGGGTCTGGGTTACCTCACTCAAAATAATGTTTTCTAGTTCCATCCATTTTCCTGCAAAATTCAAGCTGTTGTTATTTTTTTCTGCTGTGCTCCATTGTGTAAATGTACCACAATTTCTTTATCCATTCTTCGGTCGAGGGACATTTAGGTTGTTTCCAGGTTCTGGCTATGACAAACAAAGCTGCTATGAACATAGTTGAGCACATGTCCTTGTGCCACGATTGAGCATCCTTTGGATATATACCCAAAAGTGGTATTATTGGGTCTTGAGGAAGGTTGTTTCCTAATTTTCTAAGAAATTGCCACACTGACATCCAAAGGGGTTGTACCAGCTTGCATTCCCACCAGCTACACGCTACTTTTAAAACATGCCTTTTCAGTATTATGTGTGAACAAACAGAATGTGCACGCAAGGCCACTGACACCCATGAAGACCCCATGGATCTGGCTGTCTATGACATGTTCCTTTGTATATGGGTTATACATGTGTGCACATGGAGGCCAGAAGTCAACCTTAGCCTTGTCTGTTTAGGTTTCTGAGAGTCTCTCACTTATGGTTTGGTGAAGAATCTGGGCTGTCTAGAGGACCTGTCTGTCTCAGTATTTCCAGCTCAGGGAATGCAGATCTCTGTGTCAATCCTGGTGTTCATTTTGCATATAGAGGTGCACACAGGCCATGGTACTTGTGTGGAGGTCAGAGAACAGTTTTCAGGAGCTGGCTTTCTCTTTCACTCTAATTTAGGTCAAGCTTAATGACTTTACCCACTGAGTTGTCTGGATGGATTGGTTATTTATTGATATACTTGAGATAGGGTCTCAGGGTGACCTTGACCTTGAACTCTTGATCTTCCTGCTTCTACCTCTGGAGTGATAATGCTGTGATTACAGATGTGTGTGTGCCACCATGTCTGGTTCATGGCTTTCTATATTACTTTTTAAATTTATATTTTTCTTTCCTTTAAAAAGCAGGGGCTGGAGAGATGGCTCAGTGGTTGAGCATTGCCTGCTCTTCCAAAGGTCCTGAGTTCAATTCCCAGCAACCACATGGTGGCTCACAACCATCTGTAATGAGGTCTAGGGCCCTCTTCTGGCCTGTAGGCATACACACAGACAGAATATTGTACACATAATAAATAAATAAATATTTAAAAAGCAGCAATAGCCGGGTAGTGGTGGCACACACCTTTAATCCCAGCACTCGGGAGGCAGAGGCAAGAGGATCTCTGTGAGTTTGAGGCCAGCCTGGACTACAAGAGCTAGTTCCAGGACAGCCAGGGCTGTTACACAGAGAAACCCTGTGTTGAAAAAAC
>JAQHUG010000294.1:1934761-1962656 GCA_028555095.1 Dicrostonyx torquatus
AGCTAGTTCCAAACTTGGACAGGTTCCAAAGTTACAGATAAACCCTGTCTCAAAAAAACAAAACAACAACAACAAAAAGTGAGGGCAGAGCTGCCAAAAACAGCTCCACCTGTGGAGCCATCTGGCTTCTCTGAGGAATGCAGGGCAGAGGTTGCTATGGATGGTTTCCTGACAACCTGAGCCTGGTAGGGTCGGGTGAGCTTTCTGTCCCTGGAGGCCAGTGTCTACGGCTAGAGCAGAACCTTCTTCTTTGTTCAGACAGTTGGGTGTAACCCAGGCTGGCCTCAGACTCACTAGATAGCAGAGGATGCCTTACAGCTCCTGGTTCACTGGTCCCCACATCTGAGCTATGTGCCACCATGTCCAGAGCATTTCTGTCTTGTTTCTCAGACCCTACCCTAAAGGCGACGAAAGAAAGAAGGCTTGTCTGTCAGCTCTGTCTGAAGTGAAGGTGCAGCCTGGTAAGCCGGCAACCTCAGGGCCAGTGTGGCACGAGGGACTTATGTGGAAACAGAGTTTGGCTAGCCGCATCACACACTTGGGGGCCTCCAGCAACCAACACCCCAGAGATGAACTTCCTCTTCTCTGCTTATTGGACATATTTGCTGAGTGTCTTAGTTTTCTTTTGCTGTGAAGAAACACTATAACCACAGCAACTCTTACAAAAAAAATCCATTTAGTTGGGGCTGGCTTACAGTTTGGAAGTTTAGTCCATTGTCCTACGGTGGGAAGTATGGTGGCATGCAAGCAGACATGGTGCTGAAGAGGTAGCAGAAAATTCTATATCTTGATCCACAGGCAGCAGGAAGAGAACTGTGAGCCATTAGGCCTGGCTTGAGCTTCTGAGACCTCAAAGCCCACCCCACAGTGACACACTTCCTCCAACAAAGCCACACCTCCTAATAGGGCCACTCCCTGTGACCAAGCATTCAAACACTTGGGTCTATGGGAGCCATACCTATTCAAACCACCACACTGAGAAACAGGATTCCCTGACCGTTCACAGAACACGGAGATGTAGGAGTGTGTTAGAGCATGCCAGGCCAGTGCAGCCAGGGTGGGAGTCTCCATTGAGAGTGAAGCAAACCCAGGACTTTCCTAGACAGCAGCAGGGTAGTTGCCACAATGCTAAAGTCCAGAACATTCTGGAGAATCATCTCCTGGGAGGCTTGTCTGGATGGATCCCCAAGGGTCTGAGTCAGAAAGGGCAGTCTCACAGTGAGCACAGAACAAGTCAGGGATACTCATCCGGCTGCTCTGCATGTGAAGCCTGGACTGGGGACTGGCTGCAGCTCCCTGTGATGACACGTAGCTCCCTGTACCTCCTTCTGTGCCTGCCCAGGCTGCTACCTGCCCAGCAACCCTGAAGCAATTGTGCTAGACATCGACTACAAGTCAGGAACACCAATGCAGAGGTGAGTGCCCGTCCCCACTCTGCCCCACACTAGCAGTCTCCACTGTACTCATGTGCTCCATTCCTCTCTCAGTGCTGCAAAGGCGCCGTATCTGGCCAAGTTTAAGGTGAAGCGCTGTGGAGTGAGCGAGCTTGAAAAAGAAGGTCAGTAAGAGACCCCTCGTGTCCGGGTGCCTCTCCTCACCTGCGCTGCTGTGTTACAAGCATCCTATCAAAGATGTCTGTCACGCGTCTACCTGCAGACTCACCCTTCCTCTGGAAATGGCAGGGTGCCCTGCAGCAACACTTGCTTACCCTGGAATCTGCCTCACCCCACCCCGTCACCGGAGCCCAGTTACTGAGCCTTTGTGGGCACACTGGTTGCTTCAGGCTCTGTAGAGAGGAGCATAGTCTAAGTGACACATCTATGAGGTGTGCAGCCTTATAGATCTGGAGGCTGACGTCAGTACATAGGCCAGCATGCTCAGTGAGGGAAGGGTCAGGCTGTGGCCAAGCAGGAATCTAAATTCTGGGCTGGGTGTTCTCTGGCTCTCCCTCCTGCAGTTGTAGGTGATGCTGCTTAACATCACTGCATCCCTGCCTGCCTGTATGACCTTACAAGTCTCTCTTAAAAGGACACTTGTCAGCCAGGCGGTGGTGGCGCACGCCTTTAATACCAGCACTTGGGAGGCAGAGGCAGGTGGGTCTCTGTGAGTTCGAGGCCAGCCTGGTCTACAAGAGCTAGTTCCAGGACAGGCTCCAAGGCTACAGAGAAACCCTGTCTCGAAAAACCAAAAAAAAAAAAGACACTTATCTACTATGACTGGCATCTTCAAATACCTTAATTCCAAAGAAGATCACGGTTGTGGTTTGGGGTATGAACTCTGTGGGGACACAGACCAGTGTGGAAATGTCTTCAGTGGTCTGGCTGTGTTTTGGTCCTGAGTCCTCAGCTTGGACCCCAGGGGGCTCTGTTTCAGTTCCTTGTAAACTTGTGTGTTCTTATGAAAACTCTCGGCCCTGTGATCCCACATGATAACCATGGCATTTCTTGGGACCCCTTAGTGCTTTGCCAAAGTGATTCTCAAGATCCCAGTTCTTTCTCAACCCTAGGCGGCCTCCTCATACCCTCAGGCTGACAGAGAGCACCCCTCCCCTACCCCAGGTCTGCAGTGCCGCTCAGATGCTGAGGATGAGTGCCGCGGGCAGGAGGCTGATGGCAAGAAGATCTGTTGGCAAGCAGCCATCTTCAAAGTGGGGGATGACTGCCGACAGGTGACAGAGCTCGCCTTATTTATGCTGGCAGGGCAAGGCACTATCTTCTAGTGACACCACAGAAGAGCCCCTTACGTTGTGACACGTGACCCTTTCCTGCACTTTTGATTCAGGTGCTCTGGAGGCATCAGAACAAACCCAGAAACCGCTGCTCCCAGCCCCACACCCTGCACCATCAGGGATGGCCTCACTCCCACATCCTCAGGGCAATCTTGTGACAGCCCAGCCTGGGTGGGCAGTGAGACTAGATGTCTAGGCTCTCATTTGGCCACAGCCTGCCTCCTTCCCTACTGTGTGAGCCTCGAGGGCCACTAGTTTCTGAGTGGTCCCAGGGCTAAAGAAAGGACCCTGATTGCATCCTGTGCCTTCTCTGGTCTAGGATATGTTAGCCCTGCAGATCATCGACCTCTTCAAGAACATCTTCCAGCTGGTCGGCCTGGACCTCTTTGTTTTTCCCTACCGGGTGGTGGCTACCGCCCCTGGGGTGAGTTCCTGGAGCGTGATAGGCAAAGGGGTCAGCACATCACTACTCCCACCTGACTGTCCCTTCTCCCTCCCTTCCTAGTGTGGGGTGATTGAGTGCATACCAGACTGTACCTCCCGAGACCAGCTGGGGCGCCAAACTGACTTCGGCATGTATGACTACTTCACACGCCAGTATGGGGATGAGTCTACCCTGGCCTTCCAGCAGGTAGCTAGCCCCACAGCCTCAGCTCACCTCCCCCTGTCTGCCTCTCCTCCAGTCCCCAAAGCTTTCTCTTGGTGTTAGAGGCCTAGAACCTTGGTTGCAGAAAGTGCCACTGTCTGCAGTCCACACAGCTGCACTCACTGCTGTGAGCTCTGACTTAGTCACACAGAGCCAGGGTGAGACCTCAGCCCTCTCCACACAGGCACGCTACAACTTTATCCGAAGCATGGCCGCCTACAGCCTCCTGCTGTTCCTGCTGCAGATCAAGGATAGGCACAATGGCAACATCATGCTGGACAAGAAGGGCCACATCATCCACATCGGTCAGCCAGGCCCTAGGGGGCTGGGAACGAGAATGGCAGCCCACACTCTGGGTAGATGGGAAGCTGGTGGAGTGCCTCTGCTGTAGCCTGGCACAAGCTCCTCCTCCCCCACTCAGGCCTCTGTAGCTGAGGCCTTCTCTGCTAGAAATAAACCACCCTGACCTCACTCCTGCCCCAGTTACAGGCAGCTTTTTGGGATTTTGCAGACTTTGGCTTCATGTTCGAAAGCTCACCAGGTGGCAACCTTGGCTGGGAACCAGACATCAAGCTGACAGATGAGATGGTGATGATTATGGGGGGCAAGATGGAAGCCACACCCTTCAAGTGGTTCATGGAGATGTGTGTCCGAGGTTATCTGGCTGTGCGGTGAGCCCATGGGCCACGTGAAAGGGATGTGAAGCTGGGAAAGAGGAAGCCAAGCTCAGCAGCACTGAAGGACAGCTCAGCACTCACATCAGGTGGCTGATTACAGTCAGACACCTGTTACTCCAGCTCCGCCACCCACTGCCCACACATACATGCATACACTCAAACATGTGCGCACACATAAAGATAATCTTTTGTTTCAGGACAAGGTCTCACTATGTAGCCCTAGCTGTCCTGGAACTCACTCTGTAGACCAGGCTGGCCTCGAACTCACAGAAATCTGCCTGTCTCTGCTCCCCAAATGCTGAGACTAAAGGTGTGCACCACCACCACCCAGCCATAAATCTTTAAGAAGTAAAGGGCCTTCTAATCACCTAGTCTACCTTTGTGAGCAGCTTCCAGTTCTGAACCACCAGCCCCACCCTGCAGTCTCCCACAGCTAACCTCGTCTGCCAGCACCTTTCAACCTTGGGCTCCCCCTCTTGACTTCCTGGCCACCCTTTCACCGTAGCCCCAGCACCTCCAAAGCTACATAATAGAGACTGGCATCAACCAGGTGTCACATGGAGTATCACTTTTCCACATCCTACATGCTACTGTGCTTAAAGTCCAACAGAGCATCTTTGAAACCACAGCTGGAAGCCTGGCGAGCTGGGGATAGGGAAGGACACTCAGTCATACAGAGCTGCGTGAGCATGGCTGAGGGAGGCAAGCCAAATGGGTGGAAAGTAGAGGCGGGTCACAGGACTGGTAGCCGGGTCCCTGCTCAGGCTGGCTGTGTTTCCTACCCTTGCTGTCTCCACAGGCCCTACATGGATGCAGTCGTCTCCCTAGTTACACTCATGTTGGACACAGGCCTGCCCTGTTTCCGAGGCCAGACAATCAAGCTTTTGAAGTAGGTGCCTTGGGGAAGGGCTGTCACTCTGCTGGGGCTCTACATGGAAACCTTTTATGTGTCCTGGGAACCCCAGAGTAGACAGACAGGCTTCCTGGATAGCAAGATGGCCTTCAGCTCCTCAAGTGGCCTAACAGGTGCTGGAAAGGGTCAGGGGCCACACTAGGTCACACCTAGGAGAAGGGACCTCAACAGATTTCCACAAACTCAGCCTTTCATCTCTCCCCAGACACAGGTTCAGCCCTAACATGACAGAGCGAGAGGCAGCAAATTTTATCATGAAGGTCATCCAGAGCTGTTTCCTCAGCAACAGGCAAGTCACCCACCATTGCTGAGCCTTGCCAAGGGCAAGCAGGTGGGAAGGGCTCTGAAAGATGAGGCTCCTCACTCTCCTCCTTGGCCTTCCAGGAGCCGAACCTATGACATGATCCAGTACTACCAGAATGACATCCCCTACTGAGGCAGCTGACACCTCTGCTGCCCCCGGGCAGCCTGGGCGTGGAGCTGACAGCAGCACAGAACCTTGTTCAGGAGACTGAAGAGGTGGTGCTGTGTGCGCAGGTGTGAACGCACAGGTGTGAGTCTGTTTGCACTGACACATTCCCCACTTGTTCACTGTCTCACTACATGGGTACATGAAGTATTTTCTTGTGTAAACATGGAAAAAATAAAAATCCTCAAATGTGCTACATTTGCTTTGTTTGCTAGCCTCAGAACTACCTCCCTGTAGTTGAAGCTGCCCTTGAATTCCTGGTCCTTTCAAGTCACTCCTGAGCTTAAAGAGTCTGCTTTTGGTTTTGGCAGGATAATCAAACCCAGGGCCTATGCATACTAGGCAAACACCTCAGCCCTAGCTGTGTGTAGCCTCAGCCTGTGACTCATCCCAACAGGCATTCTCTCCAAGGGGAGACTTTCCTAGGCTGGTCTTTATCTCCATATCTCTGTAGTTTAGTGGTGAAAGTTCTTGCCTTGTCTGACATGCACAAACCCATCCCCAGTAGCCCCCAAATGACAGTCAGTAGGTGGGAATGAAACTAAGAAAGCAAACAAAAGTGAACCTAAGAGTAGCATAGCAGTCCAGACCTGTAATCCTGGCCACTCCCAGCCTCACTTTTGTTTGGTTCTGATTTTGTTTTCTTTTTTTTCTTTCTTTTTTTTTTTTGATTTTGTTGTCCTGGAACTCACTATGTAGACCAGGATGGCCTTAAATAACAGAGATCCACCTTCCTCTGCCTCCTGCGCCACCACCTTGCTACTGGTTTGTTTTTTTGTTTGTTTGTTTTTTGTAAATTATTTGTGAGTGTCTGTAGTTTGTGCACTGTGACCATACCTGGTGTTTGGTGAGGGGGCCAGAAGAGGGCATCAGACCCCCTGGGACAAGAGTTACAGGATGTTGTCAGACACCTGGTGTAAATGCTCTAAACTGAACCCAGATCCTCTCTAAGAGCAGCAAATGGAAGCCGGGTGGTGGTGGTGCACACCTTTAATCCCAGCACTTCAAGGCAGAGGCAGGTGGAGCGCTCTGAGTTCGAGGCCAGCCTGGTCTACAGAGTGAGTTCTAGGACAGGGCTACACAGAAAAATCCTATCGTGTGTGTGTGTGTATAGCAAATAGGGACTGGAGAGATGACTCAGTGGTTAAGAGTACTGACTGTTCTTCCAGAGGTCCTGAGTTCAATTCCCAGCAACCACGTGGTAGGTGAAAACCGACAACTGTCTATAACTCCAAGATCTGATACCCTCACAGAGACATGTATGCAAGCACAACACCAATGCACATAAAATAAAAAGGGTTAGCAAATGCCATTAATCATCTATCTCTCTAGTCCCCACTTAGTTTCTTGAGACAGTTTCTCTTTGGCTCGAGCTCCCTAACATGCCCGTCTCTACCTCCCCAGCCCTGGGGTCACTGAAATGACCACCACATCCAGCTTTTTTGGGGAGGGCACGGGGTGGGACAGGGTTTCTCTGTTGCTTTTAAGCCTGTCCTGGAACTCACTCTGTAGACCAGGCTGGCCTGGAACTCACAGAGATCCATCGCCTCTGCCTCTGCCTTCTGAGTGCTGGGATTAAAGGCGTGCGCCACCACCGCCAGGCTACATCCAGCGTTTTTTGCATGAGTTCTTGGGATCAAACTTCCATCCTTGTGCTTGCAAGACAGCTATCACCCCAGCCAAGGACCTGCAGACTCCATTGGACAGAGCTTATAGGCTGCTGGGTGCGATTAACCTTAACCACAACAGATGCTTTCTCCGTGTTCATCTTCATTGACCATTTTGTCGGGCCACTGAGTGTGTTGCCAATAAACTTATCAGAAAAGCTATAATTGTTTAAATGGCATTCACAAATGCTTAGTTCGATCCCCAGAACAGAATAAACCACACCTGGTGGTTCATGTCTGCAATCCAAACACTCAGGAGCTGGAGGCAATATGATCAGTAGTTCAAAATCACTCAGCTACATTGTGAGTGCAAAGCTGGAACGGCCTGCCGTGAGACCCCCGCCCCACCAAATAAGTAGAGTTTATATGTGCAGAATCAAAATTCAACCCAGATTCATTTCCACTGAGCAGACATTCCTGGTATACACTAGCACGTTCCTCACGAAGCACACACTATCCGTGTGCTCAGATGCTGTGAGGAAGTTTGGGTTTGACGAACTCGAACCTGCCCAGCGGGAACCCCAATGTTGCGGGGAATTTGAAGTAATTCCGGGGGAAATAATCCACACACCACGGAGGGAACTTGACAGGCCAGCACTTATCCTGCCCAAACATCAGATTCACAGTAGCAAACAACTCCCTAGGGGGTCGGGCTGGAGCTCAGCAGCCAGGGCTGTAAAAAAGGACAGTCCAGGCACCCAAGCAGCCCAGCTGTGCATAGGTATCCCTAAGGACAGGTACCCCTGTACCCAGGTGACAGAACACACAAACCCCACCCCTCCCTTCTCACGCAGGCAGGCATCCCAAAAACCACAAAGGAGACAGAGGTGCAGCAGGTGGCCGAAGCCGGCATGATGAGCTCTAGGCAGGCAGCAGTCCGCGCGCGCGCAATTCAAGCAAAGGCGACAGCGTGTAGCGCAGCCTACGGAAGACTGTGTCCGAGCCAACACTACTCGGGAGGCCCTGGCCGACGGTGTCGGGCTTCCCCAGCGCCACGTAGAGCAGCGGCAGCGCCAGGAAGCCCAGTGGGAGCAGCAGCAGCGTCCGCAGTGCGCTAAGCGCCCACAACCTGAGAAACCACCAACGAACACGTTGGTGGTGGCTCCGAGACCCCGAACAGGGACTACCGGGCAACCGCTAGCCACTCACCTGATGCTTCCCGCGCCCGCACCGCCAAACAGCCGCTTTTCCTGCAGAGAAAGGGACGCATTCAGCTCTGCGCCAGGAACTAGCCAAGTCTCCCCCAAGAAAGCAGGTCACTTGTAGAGGCTGGGTCCCAGCTCTGCCCCGTGCGCCCGGGTCCGCGCTCACACAGTCAGCCCTGGCCACCTCCTCCATGAGTGAGCCCGCGCAGTCCTGCACCCGACGAGGCTGCGAGTTCCATCTGCAGGACAGGCACGGAAATGAGCCACCTGGCCCGGCTTTAGCACTGCCCTGCCATCCTCCCTAGTCCCAACCCTTACGGTTCCGCGCCACCACGCGTAGCCTCCAGCGCAGCTGCTGCCTCCATCACCTTCCCCTGCAGCTCCTGCAGGGTGGCAACAGGGACTCAGGGCGGAGAATGTGGTCAGGGGATGAGGAGAAAGGGTTGAGGCCACAGAGCGTTAGGAAGTGACCGGCTCTCAGAACCGAGAGGCCGCACCTGCAGGACTCCGCTCTGCTCCTGGAAGCTGGCCCAGGCCTCTTCCGTACGCTGCGCGCCCTAGAAGCCAAGGGCCTGGGTGAGCATCGCCAGGAGATGCCCTCGCCACGCATCATCCTCCTCTCAGAGCCCAGCACCGTTCGCACCTGTCGCAGGTCCTCTGCCTGCATGGTGAATTTGGCCTCCGCCAGCTCCAGATGTTTCTTCGAAAGAATCCAAGTGATGTCAAGAACCTGCAGGCCTCGCACACCGCTGTGCCCCGGGGCTTGGTCTCCCCCGTCCCCCAGCCCCCGGGTGTTAGGTCCCTGGCTTTCGGGTCCGATGCTCTAACCCACGCAAGCGCACCGCCCTGCCCACAGCCATTCCCCGCCCATAGCCCCGCCCAGGCTCCGCCCACGTACCTGCAGTGCCGCAAGCTGAGTTCCCAGTCGCTGCTCCGCTCGCTGTTGACTTACCTCTTCTCCATAGTAGAAAAGCTGGGGACAGAGTTTATGAGTGCCTGGTTTATGGGACTTGGGGGCGAGAGCGTGACCTGGGACTCCGTACGTACCTGGCTGGACAGCTCCTCCCACTGTTCCTGCAGCTTCCGATTGTGTTGCTCCTGCGGACAGGGTCCAGGCTGTCTAGGCCCCTCTGCTAGTCTCGCCACCCCGGACCCCACCTCTTGTTCTTGCCCTTACCAGGTCCAGCCGGTGCTGCTCAGCGGCCTCCAGTAGCCCACGAGCCCGCTCCGCGCGCTCCCGTGCCGCCTCGCGTGCCTCCCCTCGAATCGCCCGCGACGCTTGACTTCGTCTCCGCTGCAGGCTGCGCGGCGCGGGATGGGAGTGGGATAAATGGTCAGGGATGAAACTAAGGCGCAGGATCCTGTGGGAAGGCCCACCGCCAGCCTGAGAGTTCCAGACTGAG
Source organism: Dicrostonyx torquatus (assembly GCA_028555095.1). NCBI lineage: Eukaryota > Metazoa > Chordata > Mammalia > Rodentia > Cricetidae > Dicrostonyx > Dicrostonyx torquatus. Next base: position 1,944,410 of record JAQHUG010000294.1, read on the forward strand.
GTTCCACTGCCCAGAGCCGAGGCTGCCAGTAGCCTGCCCTGGGCCCTCGGTGCCCTCGCACCTGCGCTCGCGCTCGCGCAGCTCGTCCAGACGCCCGGTGAGGCTCTCGCTCTCGGCTTCCAGCCCACGCACCAGCTCCTCCAGCTCCTGCTTCCGCATGCGGCCGTCGCGGTTGTCCTTCTGCAGCTGCAGCAACTGCTCCAGCGGTTCAACCATAGCTCCAGCACTCCGCCCGGACCTCCGCCCAGACCTCCGCCGCCTGAGCGGCCCTGTGGCCCGCGTCACAATGGGCAGCAGGGGGCGCCAGAGCCCGACCCAAGAAGGGCCACGCCCGATCAATTCAGGTACACAATTTTTACCAAAGCGGAACTTGGTGACCCACATCAATAATCCTCTCTCCTGGGGTGTGGAAGACACGAAGATCAGAACTTCAAGGTCATCCTTTGCTGCGTAGTCGAATTTGAGGCTATCCAAGGCTACATGTGGACCTATATCGGATTGATAACAAGTTTACAAAACTCTAAGATGGGACTTGACAGTTCATGCCTGTAATCCCAGAAATCCAGAGACTGAGGCAACAGAATCGATCACCTGGAGTTCAAGTTCAGCATAACTATATAACAAGAAGACTGACTGAAAAAAGAAAAGAAAGAAACTGAACTACCACAGTAACTAATCATGGGATAAATCAGGTGTATCTCACCTTCCATTCTGAGCAAGGAAATAAGATTTTGAGAAAACGTTTAAAATTAGGTTCCTTTTAATTTGGCTAGTCTGTATCGCGGGTTGGCAATCTTGTTTCTGTGTCCAAAGGCTTGTACCACCATCCCTGGCTAAAAACTGGCAGAAGAAAAGCACTGTACTATGTTAAAAAGGTGAAAGTTGAGGCAAGATAGAGAAACAAAATTAGGGCACAGGAAATGAAAGGAGCCACCACCCACATCCTGGAGCCCCTCACCAGCATCTACATTTGCTGTGGACACACAAATAATAAGCTGTTCCTTCACAGACACTGGATGCTCACATGGCAATGAACTAGGCTTAAGGTCTGAATTGTGTGCCCTTGCATGGAGCATCACCACACACGCACACATGAACACACACACCCGCCTGCCCGCGCACAGGCAGCAGCGCTACTAATCCCTGAGTCAGATACCGGAATAAATGCAGAAAGATCAGAGAAGTAAAGGAGTCAGCCACTAGGGAGACCTTTTACCTCTACCGAATCCTCAGATCAAAGGGGCAAGATTCTGTCTCTACAAATCCTCAGACCGAATAGGCTGAGCTCCTGTCTCCTCCCATCTTATACTCCTCTCTCTGCCTGGCCACATCACTCCTGTCTCCACCTCCCTAGTGGGATTAAAGGCGTGAGATCCCAAGTGCTGGGATCACCTTTGTGTGAGTCCTGTTTCTCTTTTAGATTGGATCAATTTCGTGTAGCTCAGGGTGGCCTTGAACTAATAGAGATCCTTCTGCCTCTGTCTCCCTGAGTACTAAGATCAAGGCGTGTAGCGCCACTGCCTGGTCTCAATGGCTAACTAGTGGTTTAGCTCTGCACTCTGATCTTCAGGCAAGCTTTTTTTTATTAGATTACAAACTATCACCACACACACACACACACACACACACACACACACACACACACACTTGCCTGTGTCTTGCTTCTTTAACGAGCCATTTCTTCTGAGCTTCTTGCCATCTCTTAACCCTCATACTTAAAGTCTATATTATCTTAGGCTAGACAAGCAGACAAGCCCAGTAAACTCAGTTCAATCTATAGAAACACTGTGAAAGGAAAGAACTCCAAAGGTCCCGTGTTAGTACTCAAGCATCTGTACGGCCTGTTATTGGGGTCCTGACAGCACACGTCTTCAGCTGCAGCCACTAAGAGCACCTCCTATGCACATTCACTATGCTCCCTTGCCCATCTCCCCTCTTGTCTCCCTCTCTCTAAAAGGTGGGCCTTGATTACCTCCCATCTCTCTCTCTCTGTCTCGTCTCTGCCTCTTCTGTTCCTCTTGTCCATAGGGACTGGTCTCTGTCCTGTCTCCTCCAATGATCCCATGTGAGTCCTGTGGTATGGTGTGACATCTCTTTGCAGTGTTTTAAATAACAACACTAACCTGTAACCTGTACACATGGAGGCCATGGCACAAGTGTGACACCCCCTAACATCAAAGACACACAAAAATAGGAAGTTCCATTTTATTTTTTATGTTTATGGATGTCTTACCAACATACCCATGCACCACATGCATGCAGTGCCTGTGGAGGCCAGAAGAGGGCATCAGATCTCCTAAAATGACTTACAGATTGTTTTGAGTGGTGGGTGCTGGGAATCCAATCAACTCCTCTGGAAAGGACTCATAACTGCTGAGCCATCTCCCCAGTCCCCAAAGCTGCTCTGAGCAACAGAGAGCAGTGCCTCGTCCCCACCTCCCTTAACAGAAACTATACGAAATGATAGCAACTAAGGACTTGGCTGGCTGACCTTTGTCCACAACTTAGGAAACTTTGGCCTTTTCCTGGCTACAGACTCAGGACACAGACTGTGAACCGCTGCTCTTTGCTGGCCAGATCTCCTGGACCCAGCCTCATTTGGGGAGTGAAGGATAGCCCTGATCTGAGGGTTTCTTCCCACTACCTAGGTACCATCTCCTGCCAGTGGGTCAGTGCTCCAGTGGATACTACGTACTATGTATGAGGCTGTAGTTGCTAGGGAAATCGTTAATGTTCACCCTCCTAACAGGACACTCACATATTTGCTCTCTGGACATTTCCTCAGGGCTCTCTCATGCCTTCTCCGCCTCTCACCCAAGGTACAAAATTATATCTCCACTATGACACACATTTTGGTCTGGCCACCCCACTGTTCAGCTCCACTAGGATGCCCTGGGCCAGTTTCTGCAGAGCCTGCACAGCCCAGGCCTCCCTTTACTGGTCCTGTTCTGATGCCTCCAGCCTTATGCAGTCTTTACACTAGCCTGTCCCCAATTCCTATTACAAACTACAGACCTATCCCCCAAACTTCTCCATTATGAGTGGGAAGCCCCCTGCCTCCGCCCAGTGTGACTTGGCTACTTTTTGCCCAACACTAAGAGATCTATTTGGCCCCACGAAGAAGGAGCAGGCTTGAGGGACATGGTCTTGAGGACAATGCTAGTTGCCTTGGGTCACCCACTTACCACCTCCATCACCACAGCTTCAGGCTGGGTCACTCCCAACTCCCCAAGGTCTGCTTTTTGTTGTTATTTTGTTTTTCCAGACAGGGTTTCTCTGTGTAGCAGCTTTAGCTGTCCTGGAACTAGTTCTGCAAATCAGGCTGGCCTAGAACTTAAGAGATCTGCCTACCTCTGCCTTTCCAAGTACTAGGATTAAAGGAGTGTGCCACCACCACCCAGCTAAAAGTTCACTTTAAGGATGAAATCTGCCATATTGTACATGAACTCAAAACTAGCTCAGGCCAACTGACTTCCCTACTTTTGTGCCTGGACATAACTAGAGTATGGGCCAGGTGTGCCTTTAATCCCTGCTGGCAGGCAGGTCTACAGTCAATTCCAAGCCAGCCTCTCTCAACCATAAAACATCTTGAGTATGACTACGTAGAAGCTAAGTTTGATAGTCATAGAAGGAGAAATACATTGTTGAAGGGTCCTAGGTTGCTAAGTGCATTATTCAGAGAGATACATGTATATTCTACATGCAAGTAAATCATTCAGGCTGCCAAATATATTATAAGAGAGGTACATACAGATCAAACCACATGGAGCACCAGGCCACTTGCTGTGGTGGTTTGAATAGGTTGGCCCCCACAGACTCATGAGTTTGAATGCTTGGCCTATAGGGAGAGGCACTATTTGGAGGTGTTGCATTGTTGAGGTACGTATGGCCTCCTTGAAGGAAATATGTTCCTGTGGGGGCGGACTTTGAGGTCTCTTATGCTCAAGCTATGCCTACTAAGAGTTCATTTTCTGTTGCCTGCGGATCAAGATGTAGAACCCTCAGGCACCTGTCCTGCACCTGCCTTGCTTCTGCCATGATGATGATGGATTAAACCTCTGAACTGTAAGGCAGCCCCAGTGAAATGCTTTCCTTTGTAAGAATCACCAGAGTTGTGGTGTATCTTCCCAGCAATGGAACTCTAACTGAGACACTTGCTGACTCAATAGCACTGGCTAAGGTAGGGATGCACTGCGAAGTTACCAGATATTCAGAAGGTTGGTGGAAGCTCGTGTACTCCAGAGTTGCTAGGCTGCCCGTCTAGAAGCAAAAACCAAGCTGAGAAGGAACAAGTGTCCTGGACTCCTCTGGGCTAGCTTGCATATACTACTTTCTGACCTGAAAGTCAGGAGTGATGGCTCCTTGGTGCTGGCCTAAATGCTATACCAGCAACACCCTTTGGGGTGATCAGCTTTGTTACCTGTGGTCAGAGAGAACAACTGAAACAAACAGACTGACCTCAAAATTATATGGGGCTATTTTTCTAAATTTGCTGACCAGCAGCTGAGACAATGAAAGGATAGAACTCTTAGCAACACTCAGGGTTTCCTCACAAGCCTTTCTGTATTTTCAGGGACTACAGCCCCCAGGCCAGGCTCAGGCACACAGAACAGGGCCTTCTGGATTCCTACCCTATTCAGAAGAACCAGTCCTGCTCCTCCCTTCCCCCTCCCAACAAGTCTGGTGGTTTTTTTTTTTTTTTTCTTTGTTTATTGAGACAGGGTTTCCCTGTGTAACAGTCCTGGCTGTCCTGGAACTCATTTTGGAGACCAGGCTGGCTTCAAACTCAAGAGATTCACCTGCCTCTGCCTCCCAAGTGCTGGGATTTGAAGCATGCACCACCACCACTGGCTTTGTCTGGTTTCTATAGGTCAGCATACATCAGGTACCCTGAGCCTGACCACTGTCCTTGCCTGCATCCGCCCTCATTCAGCCTGACCACACACCCAAGTTCCGTTCCCTCTAGTGGCTCCTGCCTCCCTCAGGCCACAGCTGGAGGGAATGGTCCCAAAGACCAGCAGTGGCCCAGGCCATGTGAGTTAAAGTCTCACATGTGCCCATACATTCCTACTCAGATTCTGAAAAATCATTAGACTAGACCACCACACATGACCTAACAGCCTGTGTAGCAATCATTGCTGTCAATGTTAATAGTCTGTAAGTGGTGGTACAGATTACTTGCACTAGATACTGGGAACAAGATATAAGAAGTTCCCTTTTGGGGTTAGGGAAATCGGAAGTGGAAAAGTGTTGAGGACTCAAGTCCGAATCCTAGGAACCCACATAAAGCCAGATATTGGAGGCTAGCTCTGAGGCTAAGAGCATCAACTCTTCTCCCAAAGGACTCGGGTTCAATTCCCAACATCCACATGACAGCTTACAACTGTTAGTAATTCCAGTTCCAGAGGACCCAACACCCTCACACAGACATACATACAGGCAAAACACTAATATTCATAAAAATAAATAAAACTAAAGGGAGGGGGAGCCAGACATTGTAGCATTTGTCTCAGGTTCCAGGACTCCTATGGGAAATTGGGAGGAATCCCTTAAAAGCCAGGCTGGTGTACAGCAGACACACAGACATGCATGGCACGCGCATACACACACACAATCCCAACACATGGGGGAAGAGACTAGCTTGGGTGACATTCTTGTCAGGGATGCTGGCACAAATCTTTAATCCCAGCACTCAGGAGGCAGGAGCAGTCAGCTGTCTTCCAGGCCAGTCTGGTTACAGTGAGTCTCAACAAAAAAAGGGATTCTTCATCACATGCACAGTCCCACCCAGGAGGCACTGCTGCTTCCCTCAGCTTTGCACCCTCCTGTTACCAAATGGCACTATAAATGGAAATCAGCCTGAAGACTTGCCCCATCCTCACCTCTAAGTAGTCCCCTCGGGTGCAGGTAACAGATTGGTCAAATGCCTCTTCAAACAGCTCTGGGAAAGAGATGTTTTAAACTCACAGAGCATGGGGACTGTGAATGACTCAGCAGTACAGGATTCAACAGGCATGCATGCACGATGCCATGCTGCACATTCATCTCCAGTACTGCAAGAAAAAACTGAAGGGAACCTAGGAGGAAAACAGCTAAGGGTGGTGGAAATACCTTCAAGCCCTATAAGAGATAGTTGAGTTGGTCATCAAAATTTAATTTTCAGGGCTTGAGCAATGGCTGTTCTTCAAGAGGCTCTGAGTTCAATTTCCAGCAACCACATGGTGGCTCACAACCATCTGCAATGGAATTTGATCCCTTTTGGCATTTCAGGAGTGTATGCATGACAGAGGAGTTTATGTATGTAACAGAGCACTCATACATAAAATATATAAGTAAATCTTTAAATTTTTTCGAAGGAGATAGACATTGGAGATGGTCATTTAATCCCAACAATGGGGAGCAAAAGGCAGAAGGAACTCTGAGTTCCAAGGTAGAGATGAATACATGGTGAGACAGTACCTCATGATTAGAAGGGGGTGGGAGAGGAGAGTGGGAGAAAATACTTCCATGGGAATTTAAAATAAACCAGGTCTAGGCACCAGCGCTTAGGAGGTGAAAGATCAGTTAGGAGTTAGGATAGAATTTATCTGGCAGAGTGCTCTTAACTACCATACAAGACCACAGACTCCATACACACACCATAGCACTCATAGAAGAAATGAAGACTTACCAGAATTAGTTTTATTTTTTAACGATTTCTGTTTTATGTGTAATAGTGCTTTGCCTGCATTGTGTCTGTGTGAAGGTGTTAGACCCTGGAACCAGAATTACAGTTTTTACCTGCCATGTGGGTGCTGGAAATTGAACCTGGGTTTTTGGAAACTTTTGGACACCAGTGCTCTTAACTGCAGAGTCATCTCTAGAACCCCGTAAATTAGTTTGTGTGGCCCAGCAGTCCCTGAACTCAGATTCCCCACCTGCCTCTGCCTCCTGAGTGCTGGGATTAAAGTGTTGCGCCACTTAAACTGCAGGACACCCTAGTGAGAGAACTTGTCTTAACTGGATTCAACCATGCTCAGGACAATATTTTAGAATCTTCAGAAATTTGAGCTAGAGAGAAGGCTCACTTGTTATTTTGCAGAGGACCCAGTGTTTAGTCCCTAAAACCCATATGGCAGCCCACAACTATCCCTAACTCAGTTCCAGATTAGGTGCAGACCCTGTGGGCACTGACACTGTTCTGAAGACTTGAGCCACTCACCACCAAGTAGTCCCTTTAGGGGCACAGGAGTCACTCCCACATACATGTAAATAGACATACACATAAAAATTAACTTAGCTAGGTGTCTGGGTGTGGGGGCATGTCTTTAATCTCAGCCTTCAGGAGTAATAAGAGTCAGGTTGTGTTGCTGGGTTTTGTTTTGTTTTTTTTTTTCCTTTTCTGTTTTGCGAAGCAGAATTTCTGTGTAGTTTTGCAGCCTGTCATGGAATTCACTCTGCAGATCAGGCTGGCCTCGAACTCAGAGATTCACCTGCCTCTGCCTCCCAAGTGAAGAGTCAGGCTATTTAATGTTCACAAATCTATCTTTGGAGTCATCCCATTTTGCAGGTGCACACAGGGGAGTTTGAACCTAGCATCCTGGCACAACCTGGGGAAACTGCTCTATGACAAACCCAGCCCCTTAAGAGAACCAAGTCTTTAGCTTACCAAGACTCAGTACAGCAGCACTAGCTCTAGAGATGACCCAAGAGGGCTCATCTTCCCAGCCTTTTCTTAGTTATAACTGTGCTTCTGGGCACTGAGCACCTCTCATCCCAGCCACTTCACTAGATCTGCTTTCTGGACAGCCTTTATTAACTTGAGTCAGTATTGTTCTGACCATGCTCACATCTAAAGGCAATCACCCTCCATCGTTCACCCAAGACCCTGCTCTCCTAAGACCTTGTCACTCTGCTGGAGGCGACAGCCACAAGACAGACACCAGTTTTCAATCAAGCTTTTAATGAAAAGATCATAAAATAACAGTTTCTCAACACTGTACATTAAGACTGCACGCTTTTGAATGGAGAGATCAGTCATGGATAAATCACTCTGACACTGGAGGGCTGCACAGCTGCAGCTCTGACCTGAACACATCCATCCAGACTCTTTAGGGACGTAAACTCAATGTGGTAAGTGGCAACAGTGGTGACCAGTACAGGAGTGCGATCCCCGCATCCCTCCCTGCTCCGGGAAGGGCACAGAGGATGTGATCCCTCTTCCAGTTCCAATTAAATGAATAAAAAGATATACCCCATCCCTCCTGAGGTATTTGCACATGGGATGGATGGGGCCCAACCTGGGGCCCCTGGAGGAAACAAGTGATGGGTTAGGCACAGGGAGGTTCCTTTAAGCACCTGGCCCCATGGGGCCCCACCAAGTGGAGGGGAGGACCCTGGGAACTCTCCCTGACCCAAGTGAGGTCTGTTATGCAGCATTTTTGAGGTCAATAAATTACAGCAATAAATAGCAAGGTGAGGTAGGGGGAGGGGTCCCTGGTAGAAAGTTAAAGTAAGGTGACTGAAGCTGCAGGCATCCTAGGAAGGGGGTCCTGGGCAGCTCATTTCCACAGCTTCCACCCTTCCTGGGTTGGAATGTCAGACTGAGGTCGGGTCCCTCTCTATCCCTCATTCCTGGCATCCAATTCATAGGTTCAGTAACATTGGCCCCATAGTGACTGGGGAAAGGAAGACCTTGGTCCTTTTAGTGGAGCACAGCAAGGTTTGAGAGCCTGTCTATTCTTTTCAGGCCCGTCCCTTGGTTTCTGCCTCCATTCCTAGCACTTGCTCCCTGAGCCCTGCCCTCCTGGCTGCCCAGGATTCCCCCTACTCAGGAAGGCAGCAAGCAGTCGGCCTGCTGAAGGTCAGCAGATCGCACTCCTGCACAAGGACCTGAAGTCCAGTGAATACTGACAGTGTGGGCAGCAGGTGGGGAACTGGCTCCCCTCAGTGTTGATGGACGGAAACACACTTCCTGGGCCATGTGAGGTCAGGAGTCACTGGCTGAGGTGTATGGCTATGCTGCAAGTCTGAGATTCTTACATGTTCACAAGTTCATTTTTTTCCGTTTTTGCAATCTTGGAAGAGCCCTTGCAGTAGCTCGGTCCAGTGGGAGTGGGCACTGGCAGAGCCGGGCCTGCTTCTACCAGCTTGCCCTAAGTCTGAGAAATAAATACATTCATCACTGCACAAACATTGATATAAAAACAACACTGTTGAGAGTGTTTGCACCATCTGTAGGTAAGGACCAGACTTAAGTCAGACCCTTCTGCTGCCCGGGGCGGGGTATGCGTAACACGGAGTCCGCAGAGCTTCCTAAAGCTCCCTGGTTTTTGGCTTGACTGACTCTCACAGTGACACAAGGCTCACGGCAGGGCTGACATCCACCCCTGAGATGCAGCCAGGTGGCCTGAGGGCTGGTCAGCTTGGTGCACGCTCTTTGGTGGCAGCTGAGCTTGAAGAGATCCCCAAAATGGGGATTAGGGCTCAGGTGAAGCTAGGGGGGAGGGGTCTTCTAGTCCTTACCCAGCACCCAGGGCTGCCTCTGCCCTTGGGCTGCTCAAGGGTCAATGCAGAGGGACCCAGGAGGGAGGGGAAGAGGTCCCTGGGACTGGCCTTATAGCTGCTGAGGTCTGAAACTGTAAAAGTTTATGTAAACAATGAGATAAATATATTAGTATCTTTTTTTTTTTTCTGAGCCCACTGAGGTTCCATACTCATTCAAAATGTGCTTTGGTTTAAAAAATAGGTTTTGTGAATTTGGGTATGAGCTTTTTTTCTTTTTAATCTTTTTTCCTACATGACATCTGCTATTTTCTGTTTCCTGTTTCTCCAAAACATTCAGGAATTAAATGACTAAAAGAGAACTGTAAGCCACCTTGGCCTCCTATGGCCTGATTTCCTTGAGGCTCTTAACATTTACACACACACACACACACACACACACACACACACACACACACACAAGCATGCACCAATAGAAACAAAGGAAAAGGAAAAAACAAATCAAGTGTCAATCCCGCCCAGCCCAACAACCCTTAAAATCTTAAATAGGAAACTAGTGTTTTGATTTCTCATTAACATACAGACAAGGATTGGTACAATACTCTGTTGCACAGATGTGTTGAGGGGCTCTGCTCCCAGTCCCTGAATTTCTGCACAGCAGATGAGGCTTCCCACAGCCTGGAAGGCCACACGGGGTTCCCATGCTGTTACAGACTCTGTGTCCTGTGGCTTAAGTGCTGGTGGGGTAGGGTAAGGTGGGGTGGGGTAGGTGGAGAGCAGGGGCCAGCATGCCCTGCCTCTTCCCTGGGTAGAATGGGGCTCAGTTCTTCACTCACCTGCTCTGTCTCTGCAAGAGCAGAGAACAGATTACAGGTGAAGGGTGAAGAACTGGGTCAGTGCAAGGGCACAATGTAGAAGTGCCCTCACTCTCACACCTGCCACTCACTGGGTCCCTGAAATCAGGCTGGAGAATCTCTGGAGGGGTGGGAGCAGGAAATGACTCTGCAATTTTTGGTCTGAAGTATTAAAAAAAAAAAACCGAAAGGAAAATGAAAAGCCATTTTCATTGTATGTATCAAGCAACACAATAAAACCTACCGGCCCAAATCTGTGGCAGAGCACAGACAGCCTTGGTCTGGCCTTGCCCCTTGCTGGATCCTATGCAAGTACCTGAGGCTGGCTGACATAGCCATGCAAGGGTTAGTTTGACCCTATACTTATAAGTGTGTAGGTGGAGGCTGACCCTTACCTGACTCTGTAGTAGGTTTTTAAATACACACAGCTCAGAAGGAGACAGGATGAGGCCAGCTTACTTCCACCTCACTCACATCCACACAGGGAGCTGCCCCCTTCTCATGGCTTCTGTTATTCAGGTGCCCAGCACCTGCCCACACACAGCATCCCCTGAACAGCAATCATCCCTTCAGAGAACACTGAGGCCCACAAGGGGCTCAGGCCAGCCCAAGCCCAGCTTATTCCCACTGTAGGAAAACAAAACCAAGTGGCTCAGCCTCAACAGTACTGTGGTATTAAATTCAAGAGGTAGCAAAAGGTCAGAAGGCTCTCCACCTTGTTCAGTGAGCAAGGAAGCAAAATGTCTGTGCATAAGCAACACACACACTCCCATGCACACACACGCACATACCAAGAGTACCGATGGCCCTGGCACCAAGTCTGGCCTCCCCTCCACCCTCTGAAACTTCAGATCTTCCAGTTCAAACATCTCAAAAAACATATGAGAGTGGGGGGTTCTCAATAAAATAAGTACCTCTATCAAGTGATATTCCTTGGAAATTATAGGAAAAGCATGTTCTCCTGAGAAAGCCCAGGCAAGCAGGACTCAGGATTGGGGAAGCCTTTGCACAAGAATGGCTTCTGGGGCCTTGGAGAGACAGGTTCAACCATGTCCACAGCACCAGGACAAGGGAAAATGACAGGGAGGGGGCAGCTGCCCCAGTTACATTCAGTCTGCAGAGCCAGGCTCATCCCCAAAGAGGTGGGAGGAAAATATTGTTCATTTTGGTTTTAAAAAAGAATTTTTAAAAATTGTAAAAAAGAAATAGGAACAGCTCAGTAGGAATAACAGCAATACAGGCCCAAAGGGCTCTTTAGTTGTAGAGAGGTAGGCAGTGGGGTCACCCTGACTGTCCAGTGCCAGCTAGCAGTTGCCACCCCAGTTCAAAGAGAAAGGAACTGCCACCCGACACCAGCTTCCCAATACCAGAGTCACACTGCACTGCAAAGATACAAGCACACATGCACACACACAGTTGAGGTCCCTGCCAGCTGAGGGCCTGCTCCAGGCACCACTTGACCATGGGAAGCCCTGTGCCTCCCCCAGCCCAGACCGCAGGTAAGGGACCAGGTCCCACTGACACCACATGATGGACTCCCACCAGCTCTTCAACAGCCCCTTCAGGAAGCTGGGGAGCCAAGTGGGCGGGGAGGTAGAATAGTCACCAGCACCACAAGCACAGGGCTGGCCCAGGCAGCTTCTCTCCTCTCAGCTTCCCTTGGTACACTGTTGATTAAAGCTCTGGGTGTGGGGAGGCTGGGCCAGAGAAGCTGCCAGGAGCCTCGTGCCAGACTTTGGGGCTCAACCCCTCCCACCATACTTCCTTACTCCTCCTTCCGTGGGTTCCCAAGTGGCAAGTCTGCAGAGGGCTCCCTCGGGTCTTTGGCTTCTAGGAAGGGGAGGTGTGCATGCGCAGGTGGCTGATGAGGTTGCGCTGCTGGGTGAACTTGCCCCCACAGAGCTGGCACTCATAGGGTTTCTCACCTGAGTGTACACGCATGTGCTCTGTGAGGCGGTACTGGCGGGTAAAGCGCATGCCACACTCATCGCAGGCAAAGGGCTTCAGGCCCAAGTGGCTCCGCATGTGGCGTGTCATAGTGCCTCGCTGTGTGAACATCTTGCCACAGATGTTGCAGGGGAAGGGGCGGGTCAACCAGTGTGTCTTCTCGTGTTGCCGCAATGTGGCCGGGTCCTTGTAGGTCTTCTCACAGACTGAGCACTTGAAAGGACGGGGCTCAGCTGCATAGGCTGCACTAGGTGTTGATAGGTCCTCAGCCTCCTCCTCTGCACCCCCACTGCCAGTCTCATAAGCTCCTTCTTCCTTGATGAATAACTCCTCCTCTGTGTGTGTCTCCACATGAGCATTGAGCTGCTCAGAGCTGGGGAAGCCCTTGGCGCAAGGGATGCACACATAGAGGTTGTCTCCATATGACACTGTCTCATAGCCTTCCTGCCGGTACACATAGTGGGTGCCAGTGTGGCCACTGCCCCCCTCACTCCCACTCTGCCCACTGTCCTCACTCCCATCTTTGCCATTCTCCTCTTCTTCCTTGCAGGGGTATGGCGGCTCCCCATACGACCCACTGGGGCCACTTCCACCAACACTGCTGGCCAGAATGCCATTGGGAACCCTGTCCCCAAGCCCCTCGCCTTCTTCCCCTGGGTTGGGACCCTTAGTCCCCGTTTCTCTCCGGTCAAATGGGGACCCAGACACAGACTCCTTTTTGTTCCAATCTTTTTTGCGGGCTGAATGCCGTAGGCTCTTGCGAGGTTGCCCGCCCTGCCCTTCCAGCAGACTCACGTGGTTTTCTTCAGCCCCTTCCAGATCCATGGGCTCATCAGGAGGGGGCCCCAGCTCAACATATGAGGCACTGTTGCCAACAGGCAGGGTGGAGGCTGAAGTGGGTGCAGGTGAGTCATGCTGGCTGTCACTCAGCTGGGCAGGGTCCTCAGGAGTGAGGTGGGGGCCAGGGGTTGTAGGAGGTAAGGGAGGGCTCTTCTTGGACAGGTCTAGACCCAGCTCCTGCTCACAGCCCCCACTGCTCCCGCTGGTGCTGTTGCTGCAGCCCCCCAAGCCCACCTCCCCACCAGTTGGGCAGCCCCCCAGGCCCAGGCCATGTGTGTTCTCCTGGGTAGAGCTGCCCAGAAAAAGTTCATCATCTGATCCTTTGGCCTGAGGGACCTCTTGGGGAACAGGGTGTCCTTTGCGCCCATCTACAAGCCCTGGATACCGAGCCTGGATGACAGAGGCTGTGGACAGCCGCTGACTACGGGTTGGTCGCCCCATACCAGCAGCACCCACTCGGCCAGGGCCAAAGGGCTTGCCAGCTCGCTTCAGTTTGCGGCGGCAGAAGGCTGCCAACTCAGGCAGCTGGAGGTAGCTGGCAGCAGTGAGGAGAGTGCTGAAGTTGGGCTCAGATGGCTGGTCACTAGGCAGCAGCTTGCCTGTGTAGATGAAGTCCAGTATCTGCTGGAACACGGTGGAACTAACCATATCTGTATCTAGGTTGATGAGGTTATCATGCAGGACCAGGGACTTGAAGTAGATGCTACTAGCAGCCAGGACATTCTTGTGGGCCCGGAAGATAGAGTTCTCCACCATAATGATGACATCACACAGGAAGCCCTTGGTCCTCTGTTGATTCAGCTGGAGCAGGAGCTGTTTTGAATGGCTGGGCAGCTCCATGTCTGGCCCCATGTCCCTGCGCCCTGCCCACGGGCACCACCTGTGAGCAAGAACAGGCAGGATAGTTAACCTGCAGCCTGCATGAAGGTCTGGCACAGGGTATGCACTGAGTCCACCCAATTCCACCCTCCTCAGACACAGTGTACAGGACATCTCAATCCACGAGAAAGAGAAGTGTGTCTACCCATCCCATGCCATTCACTCACATGAAAAACAGAGGTTATGATAAATAAAGGTGCCGAGCAAACAGTGGCTTTTACAGGCTGGAGATGGCTTCTTGGTGTTCTTCATAGCCATCTATAATTCCAGTTCCCAGGGATCTGACCCCTTATGACCTCCACAGGAGCAGACACTCAAGTGGTGCACACATATATATGTAGGCAAAACACTTCTATACACAAATAAAAATAATTCTAAAATAACTTTAAGTGCGGTTTGAATTTTACTTTGTTACTGGTTTCAATTCTAAGAGTCAGCCACTCCCAGGCTGAGAACATAAAAAGTGGGCAGCAGGTGGCAACGGAAGTCAGAGAGCAAATGCCCCTCTAACAAACTAGGGGCCACAAAATAAACTGGCCAGTCCTGCCTAGGCATGCAAACCCACAGGACTGGTCTTCCCAGAGTTCCAGGGATTTTTTTTTTTTTTTTTTGTGGTAGTGGTGGAGGAGAGGTAATTTCCTTATGTTGAAAGGTTAAATTTTAAAAGAAAAAAAAAAAGGCAAACAAACAAAAAACCCTATAAACCAAACCCAGTTCCTTTGGTAGCCTCCTGCCTGCAACCTTTGTTCTACCCTGGGATACTCTCAAACACCCCTCCAGGCAGACAAGGGTTCCCGTTTGCTAGCTCCTGGTCCTGACCCAGATACTGTACTCTCTGTTCCTTAACTGCTGGATCCTTACAAGCTCTCCACTATCCAGGAGTCTGGAGACACTGGACTCTGTCTGAGCCTGTGAACCTCATGGGCTCTGCATCCTTTCTAGGAGAGACAGTTTGCTATCTGGGGCCTGGGAAAGGCAGCAAGTTGTCCCTTCCAGATAGGCTGCATAAACTTCCCTTGTGGTCACTAAGTAATACACACACAAATGCCTCTGTCTCCAAAGGAACCTGTCAGCAGAATAGCAGTATGGACAGGTGGGGTCCAGGCATACTGCCCACCTATGCAGAAGCACCTCAGCCAAGCAGGACAGCCACAGACAGTGCCCCAGGGGTGCATAGACAGCAAAGTGTACAAAAGGCCCCAGGGGGTCAGTAGTACTCCAAGTAGACCTTAGCTCCACTCAACTCCACATGCCCAGCCTTGTCTTCCACCCAAAAGGGGGCATTCCAGTGCCCAAGTGGCTACCTGAGCCCACTTGAAAGCTTCCTGAAACCACAGGCCATGGAGACACTGCTGCCAGCAATGCAGCATAGCAAGAGTCTTGGACTCCAACAGCTTACAGATAGCTCCGCATCTCCCCATTTAGGGCACAATCTCTCCCTCTATAGACCCACCTGACCTGGAACTTGATATGAAGACCAGACTGGCCTATACTCACAAACTTGGCCTCCCTTTGCCTCTTGGAACACCAGCATTTAAAGGAATGGACTGTGCACCACCATATGTGACTTCTGGGTCCGATTTGTGTAAGAAACTGAATTCCTCTGAAGCTCTCCACCACCTATGATGTCCTGTCCACCACCTGGGTGGGCCTGCTATGTCCCCCACATGACAAAAAGTTGTCGTCAACCCAACACCTGCCCTTGTTCAGAGAAGGAAATCACATTTATCCCAAAGTTCCAGAGTACACGTGAATTAACACAGATGTACGAGAAAGCTACCACTCAGTCTTCCAGAAAGCACTTACCAGGGGGCTCAGCCTGCTCCTTGCCCAGGCAATGAAAACCAAACTTGTCTACCAGCTAGGTAGAAACAAAGAGCCTAAGGTATGACCCTAGGTATCAGTGCCAGTTCTGCTAGCAATAATACCTGGTACCTCAGGCCTTGGCCATAAATCTAGACTCCTCACATGCTGCCTGCCTGCTCTGTGCACATACAATGGACTGAGGCCAGGGTAGAGTCTACACTGCAAGGCTGTATGAAAGACTCAGAAAATCCCAAGAACTAGAAACCATGGTGATTCTTCCTTCTCTCAGCCTACCGGAGTGCCAGGGGCCCAGAAACCATGTGAGCAGCAGCCGGCGGGGGTGGCCTCCTTGAGTGTGCAGACTTCCTGAGGGTGCATCAAAGCCTGGTTACCTGGGAGGAAGAAGGCAGGCATCAGTTAGGAGGGAGGAAAGAAGCATGAAGGAGGGTCACATACTCTACTCCCAAACACAGGTCCAAAAAACAAGAGACAAAAGAAGAAAGGGGGGGGCATAATATCAGGTATGAGCAGCTGGGAGGCACTACCTAACCCTAAAACAGTGTAGATGTCCCACACCTTTAATCCCAACACCTTTAATCCTAGCACTCTCAGAGGCAGACGGGTGTCTTGCAAGTAAATTTGAGGCCAGCCTGCTCTACATAAGAGGGTTCCAGGGTGGCCATGGAAAGACCCAGTCTCAAGAAAACAAAGGAAAAGGAAAGGAAAGGGGAAATCCCTAGAGGCCAACAAGGGAGGCTAAAGCAAGGTTGACCTTATTTACATAACAAAAGATCAAAAGGGAACCACTAGTGGAAGGGCTGTTTCTAAGAGCCAATCTGCCATCCTTCCCTTCTCTTGGAGACACAGTTCATCTGTCCAGAGTTCAACCCTACAAAACAGCCAACAGCAGCCCCAGGTAAGGGGTGCTCCCACCACCACTCTGAGTCCTACAGGATGAGGAATCTTGAGATTATAGATCCAACAGCCTGGTCTCCCCTGGAAGTCAGTAGAAAGAACCTGCAGCAGCCAAGAACCCATCTCTGCCAGCCCTTCCCCCACTCCTTGGGCCATGAGGGCAGGTCCCTCAGGAATGTGACCAGACCTGGGGTGCAAGCCTTAGGCTGAGGTCTCAGTCCTTGGCTTCAGAGGGTCGGCTGTCTCTCCTGCCCTGGGAGGAACTCATTTCAGAGTGGGTTCATTATCCCAAAGGCCACACAACAAAGAACTAGTTCTGAACTAGCTCCGAGTTTGAAGCTAGCTGATCACCCAAAGGACAAGGGACAGAAGCCAACAAAACTGAGATGGGTGAACAACCACAGAACCAGGTAACCCACGATAGCCAGCCAGACACCTACCAAGCAGCCTAAACCAGCCCTGTCAGCCTTCTGCCTTCCCAAACCCAGAAACTATGGAGCCCTTGGTAGGGTCTGGGACAGTTACTGGACAGCACGATGCAGGAAGTGCCTGCTGAGTAGCAGGCTAGTCTGAGTGGCTGGTCAAGATCCTTACAGTGCCCTCCACCAGGGGGAGATAAAGCCAGCCCTACGGAGAGCTTGAGTCTGCCCCAACTAAGGTCCTCACTCCACGGGAGGCCCTGCACCTACAAATCACTGCTCTCTTCTCCCTGGTCCAGTCCGAATAATGGCGACCTGGTGTCTATCCTAAGTACTTTCCTTGGAGAAGCCAGTGCCTGGGGGACTGAGGACTGAGAACGTGGCTAGATACATCTGCCCAGGAAAAGCCACAGAACACCCAGCAGCTCCTAACAGGTAGTAGTGTCTATTAACTAAGGGTAACAAGCCTGACAGGACTGCGGACCCAAACAAGGGCACCTATACCTATAGCCACCTGGGTCAATGGGACAGAGGACCTTGGATCTCAGAGTTGACCAAAACAAATCCTTCTGAAGTCAAGTAAAAGAAAGAGAAAGCCAGCACAGAAACTGCCTCTTGTCTAGAAACTTCCAGCTACAAGCTTCCCCTGTTGGGGGGGGGGGCCCAGTAAGTCTGACCTCCGCAGCCAAGGTCCAGCTTGCTCTACTGTAAACACAAATAGAAGAAATAATACAATTCTGGGTTACTTTCCGGGCCCCCACATTAGATATCAGTATATGGCCTTGATGGACCAGTATGCACCCATTTATCCTCCTTTTTTACTACTTCCTATCACAGATAAGTTAGAGGCATGTGCCTGTGAACCCAGAAAGGGGCTAGCATAGTACACATACACCACAAAGCACAGCACACACCATACAGCTCCCTCCCTCTAAGAGGTTTTAGAAATGCAGAAATGCATTGAATTCAGGATACCACAGCCTAGGACTACAGGACACTAGTGAGTTTACCCTTTAGTCTCAAGACCAAAAAAAAAAAAAAAAAAAAAAAATCACTGACCCATGGGATCAAAATTCTAATAGTTTGCCTTTCAGACAAGGTTGC
>JAQHUG010000294.1:1996020-2009822 GCA_028555095.1 Dicrostonyx torquatus
GAGTGATGGTGAGGGAGATGCACAAGCTTCTGTTGCTGTGGGCACCCCATGGTTTCAAATCCTAGCCATGTTGTTGGCCATTCTGTTGCCCCAGAACTGACCTCTGTGGACTGTGGTTTTCCCACCTGTAAAATGGGAATAAATAGCCATATTTACTTGCCAGGCTAGGGTGAATGTGAGGAAGTTGGACAGGCAGGCAGGCTGGCATAGCTCAAAAGCCTCCATCCATGGCTTTGTAGAGAAATGGGCACAGAGGGTATCCCAAGGTAGAGGGGTACAAGGTCTGGCCATGTGCCAATTCGCTACCTGAGGCTCCATCCCAGCAGCTGAGAGGACAGATGTGAGAGCAGATTTAGTCTCCACGGGTTGAGGGTACTGAGGCATCAAGACTCTCCAGATGCCTGGGAGAAGGCTCAAAATGTCCAACTCTCCATCTTCCCCAACACGAGTCTGATGGGGCTCTTGTGGCAGTGGGGGAAGGGGCTATCTCTTGTTTGGCCAGGACACCAGGAAGCCCCAGGGCCAGGGCCTTTGGTCACAATCACAAGGGAGGCTGGGCCTTATTGCAGCTCTTATCTGGCCTGACCTTGTGGAGGGTGACCACTCCCAGCTTCTGGAAAATGTGGCCCTCTCTGAGGCCTCTTTCTCCTGGGGTGGGCCCTCTGCACCAAGTTCTACCTCTTGTCCCTCCACCTTGGGATGCTTTTTTGGGGCCTCAACCCAGATACATCTCTCCCAAAATCTGTTTCCACCTGGAGTCCCTCAGGTGACTCTGACTCAGCAGGCAGGATTTCCTCCAGGCCCTTCCTAGTGTTGCTAGGCTCAGGACCCTATTGCCCAAGTCCTAGCTGCTTGCACTCCCTATCCCCTCCCCCTCAAGTCCTACCAATTTGAATTCCTAACCCTCCCCCTGCCTCCTCCCTAGACCCTGTTCCTTCTCCAGGGTGGGGGAAGGAATCTTCCAGATAAGGATGTGAGGGCAAAGGGACACACCTGGTTTCAGACCCAGGCCCTGCCACCATCTTGCATACCGACCTTGGCAGATGACCTCTGTTCTCTGAACCCGAGTTTCCTCATCTGTAAAAGGGGAGCTGAACAGAATGCTGGATAAGGCTTCTTGGAGCAGAAACATGTGAGCTAAGGCACAAGATTAGAACTCTGCAGTCCCACAGGGCACCTGGAAGCCAGTGCTTTCTTAGGGTGGTCTCAGTCACAGTAGGCTGATCCTTTCCTAAGGTACCAATCAGCCATAAATCTTGACAGTATGGTAAAGGCACTGTTAGCTGGGGGAGGTTCTGGGATAGGTGGGTGACTCCAGTGATTTGGTTTTATGCCTGGGGGCTGTTCAAGCACGTAGGAAGGTCAGCTAACTAGGGAGGCCTGAGGTAAAGACAGTTTCCCAAAGAGATGGCAAAGAACAATGTTGTGTTTCTTTTTCTTTTCTTTTTTTTTTGGAAACAGGGTCTAGTCACTATGTAGCCCCGGTTGTCCTGGAACTCACTATGTAGACCAGGCTGGCCTTGAACTCACTACCCACCTCTGTCTCCTGAGTGCTAGGATTGAAGGTGTGTGCTGTTATTCCAGGCCTAAGGACAGTTTTTTTGAGACAAGGTCTTATATAGACCAGGCTAACCTCCAACCAGCTTTGCAGTTTAGGCTACCCTTCAACTCCGGATCCTCCTCCCTGCACTTCCCAAGTTATATGGAAACTTTTGGAGAAGTTGTAGAGAGAGGTCTAGCTGAAGCCTCAGGGCTGATGGAAGACCATTAAAAAAATTGAGTTTATATTCTCTCTCTCCAATTTGCATGTGGAACAACTGGGCTGTTGTTAGCTATCTCTTTCCACAATGTGGGTTCTGAAGATTTATCATTAGGCTTAATAGCAATCAGTTTTACCTGCTGAGCCATCTCATTGTGAAGCGGCCATTTTGTTGCCCCCCCCCCCCAGGATTTTCCTATGAAACAACCCTGGCTGTTCTGGAACTAGCTCTCGTAGACCAGGCTGGCCTCGAACTCACAGAGATCCGCCTGCCTCTGCCTCCTGAGTGTTGGGATTAAAGGCGTGTGACACTGCCACCCAGCTCTTTACATTCTTAAAAAATTTGCTAAATTTCCTATGGCCTCTGAGATTTATGGGAGCAAGGTTGTGAGAAGATTGTAGCTCATTGCTAGACTGGGCAGGCCTGGTGCTTGTTTCTTGTCCTTAGAGAAATGGTTCCTGTGGGTTTGTGGGGCACATTCTAGGGTGCTCTAAGAGGGTGTGGGACAGGAACCAGGGATATGGCTCAGCGGGCAAGTGTTTCCAAGCGTAATGTCCTGAGCCAGATTTCTGGGACCCACAGGAAAAAAGCAATCATCCACAGATTGTTCTCTGACCTTAACTGCATGCCCTTCCCCATAAATAAACCTGTGTGTGGGGAAGGGAGCCAGCTGGATTCCAGGCCTGCAGGGTTATAAAAAGAAAAATCCTGTTTTCTCTAACAAATGTGGCCCCAAACAGGTCTGCCCAGAAGTGTGTTGAGGAACTGGCAAGAAGAATGGAGGGAGTGCGGGAGGTGAGAATGAGAGCCGCTGGAGACTGCAGGGCAGGGTCCTCCCCACAGCTCTGACTGAAAGCACCCCAGGCGGTATTTCAAAGGTAGTCAGTGGTTGGGAGGAGCTTTGTGGGGGATGGGCACTATAGTTTGGTAGAAGTAGTTTCAGTTTGTGAAATGAAAAGTTCCAAGAACTTTAGTTGAGACTGTACAGTTAAGTGGTTAAGGTCGTGGCTGGCTGGGTGGTGGTGGCACATTCCTTTAATTCTAGCACTCAGGGTGCAGAGGCAGGCGGATCTCTGTGAATTCGAGGCCAGCTTGGTCTACAAAGGGAGTTCCAGAATTGTCAAGGACTGCTACACAGAGAAACCCTGTCTCGGGAAAACAAAAACGAAAAACTTAAAAAAAAATTTAAGCTGGGCTGTGGCGGCATAGGACTTTAAGCATTAGGGAGGCAGTGGTGGGTGATCTCTGGCCAGCCTGGTCTACAGAGTGAGTTCCAAGACAGCCAGGGCTACACAGAGAAACCCTGACTCCAAAAAAAATTAACTGGATGTACTTTTTTAGCATGCTAGTTGTTAGACACAGGGCCTTGCACATTTTAGGCCACTACCAAGTTATATCCCTAATTTCTGCAATAATGCACCCATCCCCCACAACAGGGTTTTTCTCTGTGTAACAGTTTTGGTTGACTTTTACATTTTAATTTAATTCTTTGTTTTTTCAAGACAGGGTTTCTCTGTAGCTTTGGAGCCTGTCCTGGAACTAGCTCTTGTAGACCAGGCTGGCCTCATACTCACAGAGATCCTCATGCCTCTGCCTCCTGAATGCTGGGATTAAAGACGTTTGCCACCACCGCCCGGCCTTTAATTTTATTTTAGAGGATTTATATGTATGTTTTGCCTGTGTATATGTATGTGTACCATGTGCTTGGTGCTATAGAGGCCCAAAGGAAGCACTCGATGCCCCGGAGTTCCAGGCAGCTGTGAGCCCCCCACGTGGAATTGGACCCTGGTCCTCTGGGGGAAAACAGTCAATGCTCTTAGTTGCTGAGCCATCTCTCCAGCCCCTTCAGTGTTTTGTTTTTGGATCAGGGAGTGGCACAGGGTCTCTCTCTCTACAGTCCTGGCTGTCCTGTAACTCTGGATGTAGAACAGGATAGTCTTGAACTCACTGAGATCCACCTGCCTCTGCCTCCTGAGAGCTGGGATTAAATGCATAGACCATTATGCCCAGTGGGTTTATTTTAATACTTCTTTTGTGTGTGTGTGTGTGTGTGTATGTATGTATGTATGTAGGCCTGTGAATCCTATGGCACATGTATGGAGGTCAAAGGACAACTTGAAAGAAGTCTCTCCTTCCACAATGTAGATTTTGGGGACTAAATTCAAATCTTCAGGTTGGCTACAAGTGTCTTTGCATACTGAACCATCAGCCCCACCCAGCCTAACAAAAAAAAAAAAAAATTTATAGGGCCTGTAAGATGGCTCAGCAGGTAAAGGCACTTGTTACCAAGCCTAAAATCTTGAGTTTGATCATTGGGATCCACATGGTGGAAAGAGAGAACTCACTTCCACAAGCTGTCCTCTGACCCCTGTGTTACGGGCCACCATGGTAAGTTTGCAAGACCGCACAAACACAGACACACTGCAGTAAGAGAAAAGACCCTGCCTGCTCTCTAGAGTAGGAGATTAAGCCCAGCAGGCAAGCAGTTCTTAGTGCCCTCCTCCTCTGATGAGCTGCAGAATGGTCTGAGACCATTCCTCCTGGGTCATGGGGACTGAGAAAGGACAGCAGTCCTCAGTCTACAGGGACGCAGGTGGGTGCACACTGTGGAGTTTGTATATCCTTTAAGGGTCTCCTGCCTGCCCCTTTCTTCTTCCCACTTTTAGAGAACAGCCTTCAAGTCCAAGTTAGCCTCCTCCATGTAGAACAGAGATGGTTCAATATTTTTGCCTCGGGGCATCAGTCATTTCTGGCAACACTAGAGAAGGCAGAGTTTTCTCTGACAACACTGTTGGACCTAAAGGGAGAAGGATCAAGACTACTCTCCATGTTTGCTGGCCTAGAGAGCCTGGAAGCTCTTTAGGTGTATGACTCTAAGCATGAGCCAGGCTCCTTTGAATCTCCATAGGTCCTTTCTGTATGAAATGCTTTCCCAAGGGAATCTTACAAAGCATCATGGGAGCACCAGCAGTTACTGGAGTAGGGCTCCTAGCTAAGAACACTGACTCCGCCGGGCGGTGGTGGCGCACGCCTTTAATCCCAGCACTTGGGAGGCAGAGGCAGGCGGATCTCTGTGAGTTCGAGACCAGCCTGGTCTACAAGAGCTAGTTCCAGTGCAGGCTCCAAAGCCACAGAGAAACCCTGTCTCGAAAAACCAAAAAAAAAAAAGAACACTGACTCCACCTAACAGTAAACAGTATAGAGCCCCAGCCCAGGGACTTCTCACCTAAGCCTCTTTGGGTTTTCTTTAGCTGGACCAGCCTGCCTTGAGGAAGATTCACCCTAGGGTAAAGATGTACCTTTTCTTTCAGGAAAATACTTCTGCCACCATCTACTGGGCAAAAAAGGGAGCAGAGAGTAAACATGTATGCTCTTTTCCCTTGGCCATTCTTTAACTTCCGAAGTATTCTCTTTTTCTATGAACATTTTAATGAGGGTTGAACATAAAATAGAAAAATAGCATTCTGTTTGCTTTTTCATTTTAAGATGTAACTTTTCTTGAGACTTTCATACAAGGCAATGGATGGATAATGTTAACCTGTTAAAGAAAACATGTTGATCACAGAAAAAGGCATTTCTGATACCTGTCATGGTTATTCATATCTTTGAAACAGCCTATCAAACTCTCAGGGGTTGGCTGGTTTAGTTTTCTTTTGGAAAGAATTCAGATTTACATTCTGCCTCTGTTGGACACTAGAAGGCTATCTGAGGACTGTTGTCAGTTTCAGGTAAAGTCGCCTGGAGCCAGTGTTGCTTAAGGTGGCTGGCAAGGAGGGGTGTTGTGTGAAGGTGCATGTGCTTGCTTCTCCTTCCAAGAGGTGTGGGCAGCCAGAGGCTACCACCCTACAAAGGAGTCCTGCTTACTCTCCATAGACAGGTAAGTCATCCAGCAGATGGGCTGGGACCAGGCCCCTGTGTCCACCATACTCACCATAGTAGAATCCTTTATCATCCACAGGCCCATAAACTGTGACCACATCTCCAGCCCTCAGTACCAGCTTGCCCTTTGCCCGGACCCCTGCTCTCCCATCCCTGGGGTCATAGTCCAGAGCTGCCACCATTGTCTTTGGGGTCCACAGAGTGGGTATTCTGGGATTCCCTTGAGGCATGAAAGATCCCTGGGAGTTGGTTAGACCCTCCAAGTCTTCATGTTGAGTCTCAGAACTCAGATGCCCTTGGGCTGGCAAATGCCACCCCTCATTAGTCTGCCCTGTGCCCACCTCTACCTCAACTACCAGATGTCCAGGGATTTTGCCCACTTGTCCATTGCACTCTCCATGGTAGAAGCCATGAGGATCCCGTGAACCCCACACTCTCAGCAACTGCCCTTTCCGGAATACCAGTTCCTCCTCTGAAGCCTTGGAGTTGACAGACATGGCCAGGGGGCTATGATCAAAGAGGGCCACAAAGACCCTGACTGGACTATTAGCTTCTATCTCCAGCTGCTCAGGGCCATCACTTGTCATCTTAATGACTTTGTTGGTCGGCACTGGGCACAGCGCTGAGGTAGGCTCATGAAACTGGCACTCCCTCTTGCCTCCTGGAGTCTCCTGCCTTTGTCCACTTTGGAACTTGTTCTTTCTTTGCACTAGCTTCTCTGTGCACTTAGAATCCAAACACACAGCCTCCTTCTCCAAAACGTGATGCAAGTCAGTTGCCAGGCATTGGCTGGCACCTGGCTGGTGAGGTGGGAGCATCTGGGCATACTGCTTTTGAAGAAGGGCTTTCTCAAGGCCAGGTTTCTCCCAACACAGTACTTTCCTGGGTCCAGTCTCTGGGGAGAGATGGGTGAATCCTGGAGCAGGGCTTCCACTGGTGCACATGTGTGGGAAGTGGCCAGCTTCCACCACAGACTTGCCAAAGAGCTGAGGTGGCTTGGGGTTCTTGGGACTCTCCTGAAAAGATAGGCCCTTTTCATAGTCCTTCCAGGCCTCTGTGGGCCCCTGGACTTGGTTGTCTGCCCCTTCTGAGCTCAAGTTGGATACTGGTGAATGTTTCCTTGGAGGTTCTTCAGAGAATGCTTCTAGAAACTTATCCTGAGGCTCCCCACAGCTTCCGGGGCTATGACAGCTGCTCTTAGTACTCAGAGAAGTTTGTACCAGCTTCTTATGACAGACAGGGAAAGCAACTCTGCAGGTAGAAGGGTCACCATCTGTGTAGCTGAAGGGAGGAGTCTCTAGGAATGGGGAACAAGAGAAACAGTCCTCAGGAATCTGGGCTGGCACGGAATCCAGGGACTCACCGTAGAGTGACATGGTTCTCACTGAAACCTTCTGGCAAGCTAGGGGGACCTGAAGCTGGGAAAATTCCAGCAGGGTGTTTCCAGCGGTGGCATCGGCAACTTCCATCACCTTAAACCCATCCACATACACAGCATAGCCAGTGACCTGCACTCCATTGGAGGACCCAGCCGAGTCAATGGTTACAGGGAGCCAACTGACCACCAGGAAACCTGGAGAGGCATGGTGCTCCACCAGCACATCCAAAGGAGGGTCAGGGGGTCCCGCTAAAGGTGTATCAAAAGTGACAGTGGAGGACATTGTTTCCCAGAGCACTTGCAGCAGGTCCCTAGGGAGCTGCACCCCCACCCTCACCTGGTACCGTGTGCCAGGATGTAGGCCTTGGAAGGTGTAGCAGCTCACACCTGAGGGAGTTAGGGTATGTTCTTCATCTTCCAGGTATACCACATGGGGGTATCTATTGCTGCTAGAGGCCCATGTAATCGTGGCAGAGGTAGCTGTGACATTCTGCAGCTGCAGTTGCATGGGGGCCAGGCAGAACACTCCTTTAGCCTCCAGAAGGGGTCTGGAGAAACTCTGCTCCTCCATGCTTGGTTTCATGCCCAGCCAGCAGGCTTCTGTCTTGGTTTCTAAAACCTCTACTGCCATATCTGTCTTAGAGTCTGCCTTTACCACCTGGCATAGGCCTCTCTCCACTGATCCCTGAACTTCCCCAAGTAATAAGCTGTCTTTCTTCAAGGCTTTGCTATGCCCAGCTGGTAGTGCAGTGGGACCAACTTCAGGGGATTCTGGGAATAGGTGGTTCGGGGTAGGGCTTCCTGAAATCTGTTCCACTAAGTTGGAGGACACTAGCCCTCGCTGCCCGTTCACAAGCTCCCCTTCATAGAAACCATCCTCATCCATGTCCCCAAAGACATATACATAATCCCCGGCTGTGAGAGGTAACTGGCCTTGAGGATGCTTGTTAGACCCTTCAAGTGGACTGTAGCTATATTTAGCCAAGAAGATCTTGAGCTTGGGAGTGGTGGGAGCCTCAGAGCTCCTTGTTTCCAGGGGAGTGGACACACTGTCTGGTTCTAAATCATCTACTTCACTTGCTGTGTCCATGTCCAGAGAAAGGCAGGATGGCACTGTAGCCCACATGGACTCCACCTCAGAGGAGGAATTTGAGTGTGAACTGGTTTTCTTGGCTTGGGACCTGGAGTCCAGTGGTTGACTGGTAGGATTTTTTTCTGACACTTGGGGGATACCAGCTGGTTCCTCAAGGGTAACTGAGTTCTCCTGCTGGGAGAGACAAACGGGAGGTTGTATGTCCCTGGTAGGTAGTGGCAATGCATGTTCCTCAGACTTTGGCTTGATCTTGGGCTTCCTGCTACCCTTGGCTTGGGACTCTGAAGCTTGGGTGGGCTCTGATGTCTCTGGGGGGTGGTCAGGCTGACACTGCAAGTCCTGCATCTCTTTCCCGGAAGCCTGGAGGTCACTCGGGGCTTTATTTTGGTAGTACTGCTGCTGCTGCCACCTGTCTTGCACACATCCTGCTTGTTGCAACAGCTGCTCAGCCAGCAGGCCAGTATCTTCGAGTTCCTGCCTCTGCCTCGCATGGCTTTGCTGCTGGGGAACATTGCTGTTCTCATTTGCTATCTTCTTCACCCAGTTGGCCAGAGCCTGCAGCTGCGCGTTCTCCTCTGACAGCCTGGCGCCCTTATGTAGCGCAGCCTGCAGTTGTGCCTCTGCTTTCTCGTATCGCCGCTCTGCAGCGGCTGCCTGAGCGCTCAGCTCCTCGCATTCCCGCCGCTGTGCACCCAGTTCCCTCTCCAGGGCCTGCACCTGGTGTCGCGCTGTCTCGGAGGGTGAGCTGAGGCTGCCTGCTTCAGCCCAGGCGCCGGCTTTACTCTGACGTAGAGTCAACTGTCTTTGCAGACGCAGCACTTCCCGCTGAGACTCACGCTGCAGCCGGTCTAAGTCATTGATGCTGCACCATTGCACACAGGTGGCGCCCTCTCCAGGAAGCGAAGAGCTGCTGAGGTCCGCGGCGATGTGCGCCTGCAGCAGGTGGCACTCCCGCCTCAATGCTTCGATATGCAGGTCCTTGGCTTGCAGCACGTCAGCCTGTTCTGACAGGTCCTGAGTGCACTGACGGGTAATCACTTGGCCCAGGTTCAGTCCCTCGAGGCTTTCACCCGGCACAGGAGCTCTCACGGCCAGAAGGTTGGTCTCCAGCAGCTTGCGGACCCTGTCTTCAAGGCGCTGAGCAAGATCGATCAACTCTGCGTGCTTCACCTTCAGCCACTTCACTTTCTCATCCGTCTCATCGGAGAAGCCCGCGCGCCGCAGCTGCAAGTTCTCTTCGCGCAGGCCACAGCAGCGACGAACAAGTACCTGCAATGCCTCGGCCAACTCCGAGTTCTGCCTCACCAGTTCGTGGTAGTCCTGACCTGGCGGCGAGGGGGTCAGGGCTTTGCAGGGCTTGTTCTCGGAGCTTTCTTCCTGCAGATCACTTGTTTTTCTATGTACTGATGGTAGCTGAGGCGGCGGATGGGGACTGGGGGTGCCTGGGATGGGGGCGCTGGTCGAAGAGGCCCCTACCTCGGATTCGGAAGCCCGGGGACAACTCAGTGTGCTGTCCAGTGAGCAGGAATGTGCTGTTGTCAAGGATTGGAGGGAGCTGGAGCGCGTGGGCAGCAGTTCGTTTGGAGAGCTAACCCGGACGCCAGTGCTCAGGCTTTCGAGGGATCCGAGTCGATGAGCAGGCTTTGGGGTGTCATAAGTGTTGTTCTGGGCTTTTAGGGGTGGCTCTTCCAAGGAATGCGCGGCTTGGGGGTCCGCGGGTTCCGGTAAAGCGGGTTGCCAGCGGAAGTGCTCTAGGATGTATTTAAGAAAGAGCTGGCGCTCCGAGTCCAGCGCCGCCTGCAGGTGGCGGATGCGCGCGGCTTGCTCGCCGTCGGTCTCCCAGCGCAACAACGCCAGCACTTCCTGCAAGCGACAGCGGCATTGAGCCGCGGAGGCTTCGGACGCCCCCGAGCGGCCGCAGTAACCGCGGTTCACCAGCTCCTGGGCCAGCTGGCGCTGTAGCTCCCGAGCCTGGCGCACTACACCATCGCGCTCCTGGTGCAGCAGCTGCTGCAGCTGCCGAAGCTCTGCCTCCTTCCAGCGCAGCAGCTGCCGGATCTCAGCCTCACGCTCGCGCTGCACCTCCTCCTGCAGCTGCCGCAGCTCCCGGAGACGTCGTGCCTCCCACTTGGAGCGCAGATGGTCAGCCAGCTGCTGCCGCTCCTGCTCGGCCGACTCCCGCAGCTGGCGCGCCTGGGTAGCGAAACGCCGCCGTTCCGCCCGGCCGCGCGCGCGCTCGGCTTCCAGCTCTGTCCGCAGTTTCTCTAGTTCTCGCCTCTGCTCTTCCAGCACTGCTGGCGCTGGGCCGGGGCTTCCTGGCTTCTTGGGCGACGCGCGGCCACCACCCAAGGGGGTGGGTGAATCCTTTGTCATTGTGGCCGCAGCCGGGCAAGAAGCCAGAGCTAGCTTGGTAGGCCAGTTAGCCAACGGCCGCCGCCCCCGGCCGCTGCCAACCGCCCCGCGCGCCCCTTCCGGCTCCCCTAGGGGCCCTCCGCGCGCCCCTTCCGCCTTGGGGGTGGTCTCTCTTATAACCTGCCACCTCTCCCTAGACAGGGTGCGACTCCTGAGATCTTTCAAACTGGCCTCCGAATTTACCAGGATACCTTGGGCATTATTTCTGAGCTCACACTTCATCTGCTCAATGGCTTTTGTGATCCATTCCGCTCTCTCCTGGACACTTTGCAATCCCTTCCAGACCTATATCCCCAGTAGGGACCCTTGGAATGGTCGCTGCTCCTGGACTTGGGGAAAGTGGCCAGAGGTGTGGGTAAAATTGGATTGTGGTCAGACCTTACCTGGCTCTACTAGGGTTTCTGGTAGAATGTTTGGATTAGGTAACTGAGAACTTACTACAAAATCTACTTAAATTTGTGGTTGAGCCCTGAGCCCCTAAGTGAGTGAGGTTACCCAGTGTGGCTGTAACATCTCTGTGCCTCCTCCTCCAAGGACCCCTTCTTGCTAAGGACCCTTTCAGTTCCTACATCAAGTGAAACTTTGACGCCATTTTACAAATGAGAAGTCACTGTGCTTGGGCTTAGTGTCATCTGAGGCACCTATCTTTCAAGGCCAGTTACTGGGGATCTCTGTACCTGCTTTGTGCATACCAGTGAAATATTCCATTACCGAATTACAGCCTCAGTCCTTTGATGATTTGGAACTTCTCATTCTCTTCCTTTCACTACCCAAGAGCCAGAATTACAGGTGCGTACTATCACCGCTGGCTTCTTGTTTGAGGTTTTTTGAGACAGTGTTTTATTTTATTGATATTTATTGAGCTCTACATTTTTCTCTGCTGCCCTCCCTGCCTCTTCCTTCCCCACTTCAATCCTCCCCCAAGGTCCCCATTCTCCCAATTTACTCAGGAGATCTGAGACATGAGACAGTGTTTTTTTTTTTTTGTTTTGTTTTTGTTTTTGTTTTTGTTTTTTTGTATGTGTGTGTGTAGTCCTGGCTGTCCTAGAACTAGCTCTGTAGACTAGGCTGGCCTCGAACTCAGAGTTCTGCCTGCCTCCCAAGTGCTGGGATTAAAGGCATGTGCCATGTACCATCATCACCTCATGCAATTGGCTTTTTTTTTTTGGTTTTTTTTGAGACCGGCCAGGATTCTCTACAGCTTTGGAGCCTGTCCTGGAACTAGTTCTTGTAGACCAGGCTGGTCTTTTTTTTTGTTGTTGTTGTTTTTGTTTTTTCGAGACAGGGTTTCTCTGTGGCTTTGGAGCCTGTCCTGGAACTAGCTCTTGTAGACCAGGCTGGTCTCGAACTCACAGAGATCCACCTGCCTCTGCCTCCCGAGTGCTGGGATTAAAGGCGTGCGCCACCATCGCCCAGCACAATTGGTCTTGATTCATCTTTACCTTCATCCATTCAGGATGCTCAGAGATGAAGAACTTTCACGGCCACACAGCTTGGAAGTAGCTAAGTGGGGTTTCACATTTGCAAAATTCTACCTACAAAGTCCATGAGTATCCTCTCTCCAATTGCTCCATCTCAGGGTCACTTGTGAGGACTTCCTGCCCAGTATTTTAGCCAGGCCATTTACAATTTTGTCTCAGCCTCACTTGCTATTTGCTAATTTTTTTTTTTTTCGAGACAGGATTTCTCTGTGGCTTTGGAGCCTGTCTGGAACTAGTTCTTATAGACCAGGCTGGCCTTGAACTCTGCCTGCCTCTGCATCCCAAGTGCTGGGATTAAAGGCATGTGTCACCACCACCCGGCTAAAAATTTTTAAAATGGATTTTATTTTATGTGCAATGGTGTTTTGCCTACATGTTTGTGAGGGTGTTGAATCCCCTGGAACTAGAGTTACAGATAGTTGTGGATAGACATATGGGTACTGAGAATTGAACCCAAGTCCCCTGGAAGAGCAGTCAGTGTTCTTAACCACTGAGCCAACTCTGCAGTCCCTGCACTGAATTTTTAGATTAACCAGTGTAGTGGTGGAACTACAAGGCCTTCTTAAGCCTTTTTTTTTTTTTAGCCTGTGTCCTGTCTTGGGCATATATCTGAGAACTTTCATTTGTTCCGATGCTATTATTTTGTTTTTCATTTGTGTGTTGGTTTTGAAACAGTCTCTCGACACAGCTCTGGCTGTCCTGGAACTCACTATGTAAACCAGACTGGCCTCCACTAACAGATTTGCCTGCCTCTATCTCCTGAGTGCTGGGACTAAAGGCATGTGCCCACACCCCTCTCCCCCAACTCCTTTTACATTTAAAAAAAAATTTTTTTTTTTGGTTTTTCGAAACAGGGTTTCTCTGTAGCTTTGGAGCCTATCCTGGAACTAGCTCTTGTAGCCCAGGCTGGTCTCGAACTCACAGAGATCCACCTGCCTCTGCCTCCCGAGTACTGGGATTAAAGGCATGTGCCACCACTGCCTGGCCTAAAATTTTTTTTATTTATAACAAATAGTGTTCGGTCTGCATGTTTACCCTCAGGCCAGAAGAGGGTGCCAAACCTCACTACAGATAGTTGTGAAACACCCTGTGGTTGTTGGGAATTGAACTCACAACCTCTGGAAGAGCAGCCAGTACGCTTAACCGCTGAGCCATCTCTCCAGCTTTCCCCCTTTAAAATCTTCCTTGGAGCCAGGATCTTGTTAAATTGCCCAGACTGGCCTTGCACCTGTTATCTTCCTGTCTCAGCCTACCTACCAAGTAGCTAAGTAGCTAACACTACAGATGTGTGCCTCCACACCTGGCTCAAACCCTGCTCTTGTCCTCTCACCTTCTGCTCACTTTTTCTGTCTTTTGGTATTACTTTGGTAGTTTCCTACTCCAGGAAGTCTTTTGAATTCTCCAGGCTGGGCTTGGAGTCCCCAAGACACTACAGCTCCTTTGGTGAACCTGGTCATTCTACTTGCTGCTGCTTCTCCTTTAAGGAATGGGTATATCTAAGATATCTTTGTGTTTCTGCCCAGAGTGGATTCAGAGGCTGTAAAAATGGAATGCCTTGGGCTGGAGAGATGGCTCAGTGGTTAAGAGCATTGCCTGCTCTTCCAAAGGTCCGGAGTTCAGTTCCCAGCAACCACATGGTGGCTCATAACCATCTGTAAAGAGGTCTTGAAAAGACTTTGGGACACCTCAGCATTATTGCACCCCCACCTTCCTGGGAACCAGGACCCTGCCAACCAATCACGCGTGCACTGGAGCTTTGAGTACTTTCCATCCCCTTTGGAGTCTTTCTTCAATAGACC
>JAQHUG010000294.1:2014343-2025159 GCA_028555095.1 Dicrostonyx torquatus
AGTCTCTCCTTAGAGCATCCCCCCAGCCTTCTTCAGACACGGAGGCTGAGATGTAGGTGGCCTAGTCCACCATTCCTCACTGGTGATTTCTCTAGGGGAGGCTCTTAACTCCAGATAGAAAGGGCACCAAAAGACGAAAGAAAAGATGCCTTCTAGTGGGTTTATTGAAGTTACTTATAGGAGTACAGGTGACTCAAAGGCACTCTCAGCACTTGAGGGTGGAAGAAAGAGGGTCAGGAACTTAAGGTCATCTTCAGTTACAGAGTGAGTTCTGAGGCCACCCTGGTCTACATGAGACCTTATCTACATCTCAGTCTCCCCCAGCAAAACCTCTCCACTGGCAAAGCACTGCTGGGGGGTTTTCACCATCTAGAAGTTTCTTTCTCTTTGAGTCTTTCTGCCTCCCTCCCTCTCTAAACTGCTAGAATTATGAAATTAAAGTGTGTGACACTACTCCTGGCAGCTATTACTATTTTTGAGATAGGTTATACTATGTAGCCCAGGCTGGTTAGAATTTATAGTCCTGCCTGTCTCCGCCTCCCAAGTGCCAGCATTAAAGGCATAATCCACTTAACGTTTGGCTCTCCTGCTCTCTCTCTTGTTCATAGTATTTCTTCAGTGAGGTTTCCTGAAAGTAGATCCGTGTAGTTACTTGTGTGGGGGAGGCTGTATGTGATAATTAGCGTGGGCATGCACAAACACGCATGTGCAGACCTGAGGTCCACGGATGTTTTTCCATGTTTGCACTTCACAAGTTTTCTCCTTGAATTTGAGGTTCAACGATTTAGTTAGACTGGTTAGATAAAGAACTTCAGGGATCTGCCTGTATCAGTCCTCTCCTAGAGCAGAGGACGCTTGCTTTTTGAGTAGGCATCCAAATTCAGGCCCTTCTTGAACACATAGGCACTTTATCGACTGTATAACGTGTTCAGTCCCATAGTCACTTTCTTATCTCCCAGTTTTACTTCTTCACAATATTTAGCAGTGCCTGAAATAATCTTGATTTTGTGTACACAACATTTATAGTTCACCTACTACGTGCCGGACACCGTGTGTATTGACCGTCGGATTGGAGTCTACATAAAGCAAAGGTCTTTAATTGTCCAGGTCATTTGCGTCTACACAGGACTCCCCAGCACTGGGACCCACACACAGTAGGCACTTCTTCTCTGTTCCGTGCTCTGCCCGGTCCGCCCCTCCCCCGTTCCAGGAAGTGAGGGGGTTCTAGCCGGCTGGCCTACCGCGATGCATTTTGGGAAAGCAGCAGCACCAGATCCAAGATGGCGGCCAGCAGGAGGCTGATGAAGGTAAAAGCCATTCTCTGGCGCTGGCCAGGCGTGGGGGGGGCGGCGTCCCCGGGCCGGGACCCCCACGGCGGGCCGCGGCTCCTTGGGGCGTCGCCACCCTCCATCCCTCGTTGTGTGGCCCTGCAGTGCCGCTGTGCCGCGTGTGGAGGAGAGATGTAACGGGGCCGCCTAGGCCGCAGCCTGGGCGGGAGCGCAAGGCCGCGCCGGGAGCCGTGGCTGCTGCCGGCCCCTCGGATCAGCTTGGGCAGTTCTTGCGCCCCCTCCTCCCGGAGCGGAGCCGGGCCCCCCGTCGCAGCGGCCGCGGTCCGGGTCGAGGACGCCGTTGATGTGTGGGCCGGGCCTGGTGGCCCCAAGCTGGGCGTCCTCAGGGAAGAAAGCCGGATCCCGGCTGGGAGTCCGCGCCGAGGAGCCGCCCGGTCCTGGGCCGCGGTCGCCAGACTCTGAGCCCCATTCCGCCAGCCCACAGCTCCGGGACCGGGAGGCTGCGAGGCTCGAGACGGGAAAGGAAGGAGGAGGGCAGGCGGCCAAAGTTCGGTCAGTTAGTTGGTGGTCTTTTGAAATTGTGTTGGGTCCTCGCAAACTTTCGCCTTGTGACTGCAGAGCCACACAGCGGACAAGTTCCAACTCTAGGAAGGCTTGGGGTCGGCCCCCGTCGCAGCTAGGTTCTCCTTCCTATCCACCTCTTAGTCATCCTAATCTTTCCCTGATGAAGCAAAGTGACATTTTGACTTGGGGGTGGGGGTTGGCTTCTTTGGTTCGAATCAAAACCGGCCAAAGTTTACATAAATAACTTGGAGTACGCACTTTGTATCTTGAATGTAGCGGACTATCATCTCACTAATTGGTTCCTTTGGTGAGGCATACAGGTGCTCAGTTGATCTCTGTTTTTCTCTGGTCGATTTGCCGACTTCCTCTGAAGACAACCCCGCCGGTGTTTGAGTGCTACCTGGTAGGGCGGCGGAGCTACCGCCTGACCGGAAATACAAAAGGCGGGGGGGGGGGAGCTGGCTCCTGAGAACAGATAGCTGGGCCTCCTCCTGGCCTGCGTTGTGTATGGAGACACTGGAAACAAAAGAAAACCGTTTGTTTGTTCACTGAAACCTAAAGAGAAGATTGAACTAAAACTAGAGCGGAAGTGGACACAAAACTATGATGATAGAGCCCCCTTATCTGCTCTGTCAGTGACCCTCCCATCATTTTCATAAATGAAAGGAAAGCTAATCGCTTCCATGTTCAAGTCCCCCAAAGTTGCCGTCCCTCTAGCCTAGTAGGTTTCGGTTTAGGAAGATATGTAAATGCATGCTGTTTCTCCTAATTTTATTGAAAGTACTTATTTATCCACCCTCTCTCAGGTACCTTTCTAAACTTTTCTCTCACTACCCTTCATGAACTCCAGAGTTCCTTTCACTAAAGCAAGTATTTAATCTTTTCATTCTAGTTAAAGTCCTCTATGGTCTTATCTGTAACAATTAATTCTAACTTCTTTAAATTAAAAAAAGTACTTATTTTTAATTTTATATGCATTGGTCTTTTGCCTACGTTTATGTCTGATCTGTGTGAGGGTGTTGGATGCCCGGGATTGGAGTTACAGCCATTTGTGAGCTGCCATGCTGGTGCTGGGAGTTGAACCAGGTCCTCTGGAAGAGCAGCAGCCAGTGTTCTTAACTGCTGAGCCATGTATGTCTCCAGCTCCCCTACTTCTTCAAAGTACCTTTCTTTCTTTCTTTCTTTCTTTCTTTCTTTCTTTCTTTCTTTCTTTCTTTCTCTCTTTCTTTCTTTCTCTCTTTCTTTCTTTCTTTTTTGTTTTTCTAGACAGGGTTTCTCTGTAGCCTGTCCTGGAACTAGCTCTTGTAGACCAGGCTGGTCTCGAACTCACAGAGATCCGCCTGCCTCTGCCTCCCGAGTGCTGGGATTTAAGGTTTGCGCCACCACCGCCCGGCTCGCTCTTTCTTTCCTTCCTTCCTTCCTTCCTTCCTCTCTTTCTTTCCTTTCTCCTCTCTCTTTCTTTCTGTCTCTCTTTCTCTCTCTTTCTTTCCCTTCCTCCCTCTCTCCTTTCCTCCCTCCCTCCCTTCTTTCTTTCTGTGTGGATAATATGTTGTGTCACGGCATTCATGTAGAGATTTAGAGTCCAACTTGTCAGTCAGTTCTCTCCTTCCAGTGGATGGGAGCTGGATGGTCCACTCAAGGGGGCAGGCTTACCCACTGAGCCATCTCATCACTCGATCCTGACTTCTTAGTGCCTATGAAAGACTTTTCTTTTTTGTTTTGTTTTGTTTTGAGACAAGTTTCTCCATGAAAGAGAAAGCAGTTGCTTTGGTCTCACCGCCAACTTAAGAGGTTCTGGATGCTTTTGCACCTAATTATTGCAACAACTGTCATTTTTCCAGTTTTATTGTGTGCTTCATATTCATGATCATGTTTAGTCTTCCTTTTGATTTAGATATTATTCCAACTTTGTAGATGAGAAAAGAGAATGCAAAGAGATTGTTTGGCTTGCCTCTGACTACCCTACAAAGGCTAAGATAATACGTGATTTAACTCAGCTCCATGAGTCCCAAACTCATTCTGTGGTCTGCCTTTATATGTGTGTTTGCTCAGCCTGAGAAAAGCTATCTTCTCAATTCCCTTTCCTTAAGGGGAGTCCTTGGGGTCACCACCTGTCCCTGGTCTGTGTGGAAACACCCCCCCCCATAGCACTTCACATTCTTTGTCACAGTCTGGTGCCTGTCCTATGCTGGGTTTGTGTTTCTGAAGAGCAGGAATTGGTTTTGTTCATTTTTTTCTTTTTGCCACTTGTGTTTTGAGACAAAGGCCTTACTCTGTATTCCATGCCAACTTCAAATAAATACAAAATGTTTCTCGACTGCTAAAATTACAGGAGTGAACCACCAGGACCAACTGACCAATTTCATTCTGTTATCTCCATGATCTATCTCCGTTAACCCAGTTTGGCATTCCCAGGCTGTCAGACATCTAGGAGGGGAATTACAGTTTTTAAATTGTTTTCTAAAATTTGAGCTCAGGAAAAAGTTTAAGTATTTACTAACTTAAGCTTATTTTATTTAGTTCTTTTTTGTTTTCAACACTCAAAATTAGCCTATTGTTATCTTTATTTTTGCAAATGAAGCACTTTTGAGTTTCAATAGATTGGGAGAGTTATAACTAAGGAGGAATAGTAGACCAGATGAGATGATGCGCTGAGTCTCCCTGGCTTGAGGTGTGAAATGCTACATTCTTTTTCATATTGTCTCCATTTTTTTCTCCATGGGGGAGGGGAGAGAGAGAACTAAATTGTGGATGGAGATTCTTTCAGTTCAGGAGGGAAATCCTTTTTTTTTTTTTTTTTTTTTTTGGTTTTTCGAGACAGGGTTTCTCTGTGGTTTTGGAGCCTGCGCCGGGGAAATCCTATTTTTATGTTGCTGATCATTGGCTTTGAGAGTTTAAGCCTGATTAGTTGCAAAGCAAAAATTAAACAAGCTGGGCGAGGTAGTACAATATCTGTAAGTAATTCTAGCACTTGAGATGGAGACAAAGATCAGGAGTTCAAGGTTAGCCTCAGCTATATAATGAGTTTGAAGCTAGCCTGGGCCTCCAGGAGATCATGTCTTAAACAAAAGAAAGAAAATGTCATTACTCCTGGTTGGTCAATACTATCCAGTACTTTAGATAGAAATAAATTTCTGTTAGTGAAAAACCCAGTTTGCTGGGTTTTCTTGTTTGTTTGTTTTTGTTTTTTTGTATTATTATTATTTGCTTTTATGAAACAGGTTTTCACTATGTAGTCCTGTCCTGGCTGTCCCAGAACTCACTCTGTAGATCAGGCTGGCCTGAAACTCACAGAGATCTGCCTGTCTCTACCTCCTGAGTGCTGGGTTTAAAGGCGTGTACCTGGCTTTTGTTATTGGTGTTTTGCCTGGTTGTTTGTCTGTGTACCATGTGTTTCTCTGGTGTCAGTGGAAGCCAAACTCATGGGACTAGAGTTGCAGACAGTTGTTGTTGAACCACCTTGTAGATTTGGGGACTTGAATTCAGATCCTTGGGCTCTTAACCAGTAAGCCATCTCTTTAGCCCTTTAGCTATTTCTTTATACGACAGTAATAAAAAGGACAGTTTTGTCAGGCAGTGGTAGCATATGCCTTTAATTCCAGCATTTAGGCAGAAGTGGGTGGATCTCTGTAGGTTAGAGGCCAGCCTAGTATACAGAGTGAGTTCCAGGACACCCAGGGCTACACAGAGAACTCTGGTCTCTAAAAAACCACCACCACCAACAACAAAGATATAGTTTCATATATCATATTTATATTTATGTATAAATATGACTGAAAAGTTATTTTAGGAAAAATGAATTTGAGAAGGCTTAGTTTTTTTTTTTTTTTTTAGATTTATTTTATGTGTAGGATTGTTTTGGATGCATGTCTGTGTATCACTTGTGTTACTGCTCCCCTCAGAGGTCAGAAGAGGGTATTGGGGCACTCTGGAGGCAGAGGCAGGAGGGTCTCTGTTTAAGGTCAGCTTAGTCTATACATTGAGTTCCAGGACAGCCAGGGCTATGTAGAGACCCCGCCTTAAAAACAAACAAATAAATAAAAAAGAGAATATTGGATTTCCTGAAGCTGGAGTTATGGGCGACTGTGAACTATCATGTGGATGCTGGGAATTTAACCTGGGTCTTCTATAAGAAGAACCAACTGCTCTTAGTTTTTGAGGCATCTCAACAAAGGGGAGTTTTAAGAAAGTTTAATTTTTTTTTCCCAGACAGGATTTCTCTGTAGTTTTGGAACCTGTCCTGGAACTCA
The DNA here is from genome assembly GCA_028555095.1 of Dicrostonyx torquatus. Lineage (NCBI taxonomy): Eukaryota > Metazoa > Chordata > Mammalia > Rodentia > Cricetidae > Dicrostonyx > Dicrostonyx torquatus. The sequence goes on from JAQHUG010000294.1 coordinate 2,020,447, forward strand.
CTCTGTAGACCAGTCTGGCCTTAAACTCAGAGATCCCTAGTGCTGGGATTAAAGGAGTAAGCCACCACCACCACCTTGAAAGTTTTAAATTTCAACATTAGCAAAAAACGATTTACAATTTGTTTACAATGTTAACAAAACAATAAATACATTTTAATTTGTAAAGCAGCTAATTCAGCGCTGAAGGCAACACCTAGATTGCAACTATTGCTTTTGTCAGGAACAAGGAAATAACTACAAAGCCCAAAGCAAAACTGTAGAAATTGATTGTGCTGATCATATGTTGTCCCCCTCCCTACACATTTTCCATATGGCCCTCCCATTGAGCAGCTTTCCATGGGGACCTTTCTCAAAAGGAACTTTGTGGATTTACAGGTGGGGAAAGTCTTTTTTTTTTTTTTTTTTTTGGGGTTTTTCGAGAGAGGGTTTCTCCGTGGCTTTGGAGCCTGTCCTGGAACTAGCTCTTGTAGACCAGGCTGGTCTCGAACTCACAGAGATCCTCCTGCCTCTGCCTCCCAAGTGCTGGGATTAAAGGCGTGCACCACCACCGCCCGGCTGGGAAAATACATTTTATTAGTTATTATGGTATAATAGTTGAGCCAAGGCACTGAGGTTTATAAGCATCTTTTGAGTGTTTTTGAAGTAGTGTACACTTGGTGTACTTCCTCAGTCTCTAAGCATATGCCAGGGACCAGGAGTTACTCAGTAGCAGTTCATTCCTTGGAATTAATTGTACTAAGCAATCGCCTGTTTTGCTCTTGAATACAGGTTTATATCTTCCTAACTTGGTAGTTAACTATAGAGCATTAACATGGTCTGGTAATCGTCTTAAGAGGTGAGAGGATGTGTTTATGTAGTTCTAGCTACTAAGGAGCTTGAGGCAGGAAGATCCCTTGGAGCTGGAAGTTCCAGGCTAACCTGGGCAAAAAAACAGAGATTCTAGCCCCCAAAAATAGAAAGGTGGGGAGTGAAGCAAGTTTTTTTTTTTTTTTACATGATGTTATACATGGTAAGCCATTATCAATGACTTGAATCCATGGTGGGAATGGATTCTGGGGTTTTAAAATTGAGAAAAATAGAGCCTGGAGAAATGGCTCAGTGGTTAAGAGCACTAACTGTTCTTCCAGGGGACCTGGGTTCAATTTCCAGCACCCACATGGCAATTCATGACTGACTGTAACTCCAGTTCTAGGGGATCTGACACCTTCACACAGACATATATGCAAATGAAACACCAATGCACATAAATAAAAATAATTTTTATTTATTATTATTATTATTTGGTTTTTCGAGAGAGGGTTTCTCTGTAGCTTTGGAGCCTGTCCTGGAACTAGCTCTTGTAGACCAGGCTGGCCTCGAACTCACAGAGATCCGCCTGCCTCTGCCTCCAGAGTGCTGGGATTAAAGGTGTGCGCCACCACCGCCCGGCTTCAGTAATTATTTTTAAAAGTTGAGAAAAGTATTTGTTTTTGTGTGTGATGTGTGATATGTTTGACTTAGTGATACACACATGTAGAAATCAGAGAACAAGTTTTGGGAGTTGGTTCTTTTCCATTATGGGTTTGGCGATCAAACTTACATCAGGCTTACATGGCAAACATTGTGTTGTGCCATCTTGTCAGGTCCTATCCTTGTTTAGTATTTGGTGCTGGCGGTGCTAGAGATTGAACATGAATGCTTAGGCAGGTGTGTTACATTGAGTTATACCTGTCACATTTCCATTTTTTCTCCTAAGGTTTTTGTCTTCCAGTCAGTTGAGACTAACTCAACTAATTCAGCCATCCTTAATGATTCTAGTTGGGGTGTGTGTGTGTGCGCAGGTACACACGCACACAGGTGCATGTGCGTGCTGAATACCCAGGGTGCATATAGTAGGTGAGCATTCTGCCATTTAACTATATGCCTACCCAGCCAGCCTCTTTTTTTTGTCATTTCACCTATCTGTTTGTCTATCTATTTATCTATCTATCATCTATCTCGTATTTTCAGGACAGGTTTTTTCTGTGTAGTCCTAGTTGTCCTAGAACTTGCTATGTAGACCAGATTGGTCTTGAACTCAAGAGAGTTGTTTGTTTCTGCTTCTGGAGTTCTGGGAGGATATTTGTTGTTTATTTGAACAGGGTTTTGATGTGTTTCTCAGAATGACTTTGAATTCACAGTAAGCAGTTCTGCTTCAGCCTGCTATTAAGTGCTAGGGTTATGGAGGTAAGCCACCACCACCACTTTTTTTTTTCTTTTTAAAGACAGTATCTCCTAGCCAGGCTAGCCTCAAACTCACTTTGTAGCTGAGGATGACATTGAATTTATGATCTTCCTGCCTCCAACCTGAAATCTTGGATCACAGATTGTACCACAAACCTGGTTTATAATAAACAATGCTGTGATCAAAGCTAGGGCTTCATGCATGCTAGATAAGCACCCTACCAATTTGAGCTATATCGTTAGCCTCTACCTACAAGAGACTCTTCTACTAGTTTCTCTTCTCTCCAACTTTGTGGACCATCTGCACTTTCTAGGATTCCTTATCAGTCAGTCTTTCTTTTTATATACAATTCTTGCCTAGCTACAGGTCAAAGTAGTATGTGGTCGTGTGGAGTTTGAGAGGGTTTCAGATGCCCAGGTGCAGCTCAGAGATTGGGATTGAAGGAAGGAAAGCAGGGGTGAGGCTGGGACTCTGGTTTCGCAAGTTTACATTCCTTCAATATCTGATTTCCTGCTTATCTGCTCCCCAATTGGCCATGGAATATCCTAAACATACCATGCTGTTCTCACTGGATTTATTTATTATTATTATTATTATTTTTGGAGATAGGATTTCTCTGTGTAGCCCTGGCTGCCCTGAAACTTATTCTGTGGACTAGGCTGACCTTGAACTCAGAGATTATGTGCACCCTGCCCCCACTTCCCTAGTACTGGGATTAAGGGCGTGCACCACCACTTCCCAGCTTCTCACTGGGTTTAAAATTCTTTAAATTTTATTTATTTTATGTGTACAGGTGTTTTGCCTACATGTATATCTGTGTGCATGCCTAGTACCCAAGTAAGCCAGAAGAGGGTGTTGGCTCTCCTGTCACTGGAGTTAAAGGTAGTTGTGAGCTGCCATGTGGGTACTGGGAATCAAACCTGGGTCCTCTGGACAAGCAGCCAATCTTCTTTTAACTGCTGAGCTATCCATCTCTCCAGTCCTTTCTAATTTTTATTTATTTGCTTTTGCTGTTGTTTTTTTAGGGTTCCCTCTATGTAGCCTTGGCTGTCCTAGAATTCACTGTGTAGAACAGGCTGGCCTCGAACTCAGATTCACCTGTCTCTTCTACTTCAGTGCTGGGGGCAAGCACCACTATTTCTCTCTTAAAAGTTTTTTTTTGTTTGTTTGTACTTATAATTGTGTGTTTATGTGACTGGGTGTGTTCCTGGATGACAGTTTGTCTATAGAAGCAGAGCATAGCTTGTGGGAGTTGTTTTTGTCCTTTTATCAAGGTTTCTGAGTTAGGCTTGAGCAGCTTGTCCTCTTATCTGCTGAATCATTTTCCCTGTCACTCTGGAGTTTTTCTTTTGAAAAAACTTAATTTTATGTACATAGGTGTTTTTGCCTGAATGTATGTCTGTGCACCATTTGTGTAGTGCCCACAGAAGCAAGAAGATCCCCCTTAAACTAGCATTACAGGCAGTTGTTAGGCCACCATGTGGTTCTGGGAATTTAACTCTGGTCACCTGGAAGAGCAGCCTGTGCTGTTAACTGATGAGCCATCTCTTTAGCCTCAACCTGGATCTTTTTATTGGTGTCCCTCTTGTCCCCCTCACCCCACCCCCTGGTAGTATCAGGGCTCTACCTCAGTGCCTGTAATGCTATCACTGAGCCATCTCACTGACTCCTAACTCTTCTTTTTGGTGTACAAGAATCTGGGTCCTTAAGCAGTCAGGCAAGGCACTCAACTTCAGTGTGATGTGTCTATCTTCTCTGTATTGAGTGATTTCAACTCTGCTCTTCTGGGGTGAGTCTTGGCAGGACCAACTTCTAGCCAGCCTCTGGAAGAGGTGTCACAGAAGGTGATGCTGGTGGACTTAATGACAGGTAACAGAGCTGCCTCATAGCCTTTAGGTTTCAGTCACAGTCCTAGAAGTGCCTGGAGGGGGTGGGGGGAGAGAGAGAGAGAGAGAGAGAGAGAGAGAGACTCTCCTTTTTGAACTGCTGAGAGCTAGACTTGGTGGTCGGGAGCTTAAGTTCTCAATTTTGAGTCTTGGGCTTGCCATATATTAGCCAAGTGGTCTCGAGGAATTTAACTTCTCTGCCTTAAGTTACTCGATCTGTGTGTACTTTAAGTAAGTTAAGATATTTTTAAGTACTTGGCAAGTATTTGTCATATACTAAGATATTATAGATTTCATTAATCAACAAAGTGAAACAACACTGGGCATCGTGGTGCACTGTAGTCTTATTGTGTAGACCAGGCTGGCCTCAAATCACAGAAATTTGCCTGCCTCTTACCTCTCAAGTACTGGGCAAATGAAGTGTGAACTACCACACCCAACTGCTTGCCTTTTGTGTGTGTGTGTGTGTGTGTGTGTGTTTGGTTTTTCAAGACAGGGTTTCTCTGTGTAACAGCCCTAGTTGTAGATAAGCCTCTTGTAGATCAGGCTGACCTCGAATTCACAGAGATCCTACTGTCTCTGCCTTCCGAGTGCTGGGATTAAAAGCATCACCACCACTTAGCC
>JAQHUG010000294.1:2052133-2067947 GCA_028555095.1 Dicrostonyx torquatus
CCCCCCCAATTTTCTCAGGCTTTACATGAATATAGGTTTATAAGTTTTATGGCCAGAAGTTGGGTGACATATGTAGATGAATTTTGATTTTTGAGTTGCCAGCTCACAAAAAATGACATGGAGACTTGTTATTGATTATGAAAGCTCGACCTATAGCTTAGGCTAGTTTCTAGCTATTTCTTTTTATTGTTGTTTTGTTTTTTGATTTTTGAGGCAGGTTTTCTATAGCTTTGGCTGTTGTGGAACTCACTCTGTAGACCAGACTGGCCTCAAATTCATAGAGATCCACTTTCTTCTGCATCCTGAGTGCTGGGACACATACAGCATGAGGATACAAATAAGGAGATGTTTTAAGCAAAGCATGGATGTGCTCAGGGGTGTGAAGATTTCTGAATGCAGAGTAAAGACATAACCAACAGAGACTGAAGTCTGATCTCAACAGATGAGGCTGTTTTGTTTGTTTGTGCCCCCCCCCAACAGCAAGAACAGATATTTTCCATCTGGAAAAGGGGAGGGAGGGTGATAATTAGTGTTTATGTAGGCCCTTGGGGATGAAGACACTGGTGCAGCTGAAGGGACTATTTCCAAGCCTTTGGTCCCCTTCTTGGGGCTATTTGCTCTATTGAGACAGACTATCTGGGAGAGACAGACAGTGTCAGCAAAACATTTCCTTTCTTTGGCTCATTGATAGTGGTAGTTTAAGCAAGGGCAGCTGTAACCCCATAGGAATTCTGTCTTTACAGCTGAGACTATAAAGGAGCACAGAGAGCCCATGCCTTCCTTGAGTATACTCTATACTTCTCCCAGAAGCCTCTATATGTTCAGGTGTCTGGACACTTGTGTCCCTGGTTTTGAAGTTTTATGGCTGTTTCATGCCTAGGAATGGATGAATAGGAACCCAGAAAGTCTCATCTGTTCAGATGCTTCATCCTATTTATTTATTTATTTATTTATTTATTTATTTATTTATTTATTTGGGATACAGGGTTTCTCTGTGTAGCCCTGGCTTACGTGGAACTCACTCTGTAGACCAGGCTGGCCTTGAACTAACAAATCCGCCTACCTCTGCCTCCTGGGTGCTGGCATTAAAGGCGGGCATCACGACTGCCCAGCTGCTTCTTTCTGTGCAGTATTTCTTTTTTTAGGGTTTGGGGCAAGAGACTCTTTCCCCTTTCTCTTTAGATAGGGACTCACTGTGTAGCTCTGGATGGCCTGGAACTTTCTATGTATTCCATCCTAGCCTCAGCCACACGCACGTCCATGAGCTTCTTCTGCCTTTCTGATGCTGGGATGCATACCACCACTGCTGGCCCATGTAGGATCTTATAACCTACTATCACACAAAATAGATGGTGTATTTATTGGCAACTCTGAGGGAAGATTAAGAGTTTCTTTGTAAGATGGACTGTGATGGCGTGCACACATCTCCAGAGCTCCAAAGTTGGGATGACCAATTCTGAATTGATTGACACCATTATGAGCCCTATGGAATGAAAGGAGAAAGCTGAGTGCCAGCATTCTGTCCATACCTGCTTCCTGACTGCTGTAATATGAGTTGTTCTGCCATTTTTATCATGTTAGGGTAGACTGATCTCCCTGATACTGAGAGCCAAAATAGATCCTCTCTCAAGTTGTGTCTCACTTTGTTGCAGGGATGAGAATTGTAATTATTCCTGTGACTTTACCCAAAAGACAAACAGTTTGAATTTTATGCACTTTCACCAAAAATAACTTGGTGAAGCTGGATGTGGGGGAAGCTCTTGTGATCTTAGTAGTAGACCAGTGTGGACTGCCAGTCTGTGATTTGCACACACCAGAGCCAATGCTTTGCCGACAGAAGCGTCTTAGGGTCTATTGTTGTGAAGAGACACCATGACTATAGCAATTAATAAAGGAAAATAGTTAGTTGGGGTGATTTACAGTTCAGAGGTTTAGTTATTGAGGTTAGTCATTATTGCTATAGCAGGAAGTATGGTGGTACATGGCAGAAATTGTGCTGGAGAAGTAGCTGGGTTGGTAGGCAGCCTGAAGAAAGAGACACTGGGCCTAGCTTGACCATTTGTAACCCCAAAGCCCACCTCCAGTGACACACTTCCTTTTGCAAGGTCACACCTCCTAATAGTGCCACTCCCTGATGACCTAGCGTTCAAATTTATGAGCTTATGGGGCCCATCTCTATTCAGACCTCCACAACAAGGAAAGAGCCTTATAGTAGTTAGGTGAGTGTGGCCATGAGCCCTTGGTGAGGATAGCCTCTGCTCTTGTAGCAAGAGAGTCCCTTTGTGCCAGGCACAAGAAACTTTACAAATCCAGTTTCGCATTGTCAGTACCTTTGATACAGGCTCTTGCTGCTCCCATTTTCCACAACTGAGCATTTTCTTAGACTTGTCTCTGGCTGGGAAGTAATAGGCCTGTGTTTAGGTCTGCTGTGGCCACTCTCAACTTTCTAGCTTCTTGCACAGAACATGATGAACAGCAAGAAGCAGGAGGCTGATCAGTCCTAGATATTGAGTAAAGACATTTATTTAGCAGCTCTTCTCAGCCAGCAGTCTACAGGAGCAAGCAACATAAACAGTGTTTTTATTAGTTGCACCTTTATCCCATCCTCTACCTCTCTACTATGATTCAAAATCAAAAGTGGCGAGACAAAGAGTTTAGTTGTCCTGATGAGTAGAACAGTTCAGAGTACAGACTGGACAAGCTTTTGGAGTGATCTAGAAAACTGTTCCTTAAAGAAAGAATTGAGGGATTGGTAAATGGCTCAGCAGGTAAGACTTCCGTGTGTACACATACTCTCATGGTAAACAAATAAGCATAATTTAAAAATTATTTTTAAAAGATGGAATTGAGGTTTGCTGGAATGACGGTGGTAGTGGTGTAATTCTGTAGTTTCTAGAGTGTAGAGCTGCCTTCTATACACAGACATACTCAACTTTACTGTTCCTGAGCATCTCTGCTCTAGCTAGTCCCTGTTTCTCCCCATTCCCAAATAGCCTGGCTGGCAGTTTCTGTGTGCTCAGTGCCATGGTTTAGGCTACCACTTACAGCCTTAGCAGCTTCTTAGCCAGCTGCCTGCTCACATCCTCCCAGCATGTTCTGCGCTGTTCCATCAACCTGATATCCTAGTCTTGAGCCCTCTGCTGGAAGGCCTTTTCCTCCCTTTGCTTAGCCTATCCCTGTCTTCCTAAGGAAGTGCCTCCCTTCCCTGGTTGGGATTGGACTATAGGAATCTGGAGACTGAGTGCATGCTAGTCTCAGCTCCTAGTAGATACGTTTCTTGCTGTCGAATTTTCTCTTAGGCTCAGGGTGTGAAGAGGTAGGATGGAATATGGGAGCTACCATAGTGCTGCTGGGCATCTCACAAACTAGGGAGCCCAAACATAAGAAGAATAGTACAGTGTAGAGGGATTCTTCAGTTCTGGAGGTGAGTGGGGTAGAGGTCCCAAATGGTTCATTCTTGGGGATCCTGGGGTATGGTACTGACTCATGTCAACCAACCAATAATAAGCTCATGAGCAGAGTGCTGATCTCACCTTGGAAGACCAAGCTTTCTAGAACTCAGAGTTTAGACTCTTCTCTGACCTGCTATCATTTAGTGTGTTCTGCACTAGGTTATTTAGCTCTGGTGGTTCTTTGTATCTTCAAAAACAAAAACACTTATCTGTGAAGACTCTTGGAATTCTGCATTGAGAAAATAGGACCATTGAGAAGAGGAGGACATATTGGAAACCAGGGAAACAGAGTGATGCTGTTGGAGATAAGGACTTTGCACCAAATCTTGGCCTGAAGGAGGGGAGAGCAGGTGTATGAGAATGTTTCTTCTCCATACAGGAACAGCCATGTCAACACAAGAGCTCTTGCCAGTCTCTGAAAAATAAGGTGAACACACAAAGCTGTGGCACCACTTGTGAATATTCTGGATCCTTTCATAGTTTCTCTTCCCGCCTGCAAATAATAGGCCCAGAAATAAGAGAAGTTTGACTGGTGGCCCTGAAGGTAGTTAGTGGGGGAAGAGTTAGAGGCATTTACTGTCAAGCCTGATGACCTGAGTTCAGTCCCTGGTGTAAGGAGATGATGGGATGAAGGATGGGACTGCCATGGTGCTCCTGGACACCTCACAAACCAGAGAGCCCAAATATAAGAAAAACAGTGTAGAGGGATCTTCAGTTCTGGAGGTGAGTAGGGTGGAGGAATGGCCAAAGGGACTCTGGGGTTATCACATGGTAGAAGGAGAAAATTGACTTGGATAAGTGCTCCGCTGATCTCCGTGTGCATACATATAGTGGCGCGCATGCATTGCGCGTGCACACACATGCACACATACACATAGCCTGGGCCATGGTGGCTTTAATACTAATTCTCAGGAGCCAGAGGCAGGCCAGGTGGATCTCTGTGAGTTCAAGGCCAGCCTGGTTTCCAGCGAGTTCCAGGACAGCCAGGAGTACACAGAGAAAACCTGTGTCAGGTAGGAAAGTTACTACCCTCGGGGTGGAGTTGGGGGGGGGGCTAATGTAAAATAGGAATAACAACAAAATCGTAACTCACAAATGAAGGTGTATAGGCAAAGCATGGTGATGTGTACTTGTAGTTCTAGGTCCTTGGAATGTTGGGGCTAGAAGAGCTCTTGAGCCCAGTATTTTAGGGATATCCTGGGGTCTAGGCAAAATGGTGAGACCCTTTCTATACTTTAAAAGTAGGGCAGGGTAAAATGGAGGTGGCAGCAACTAAGCTTAGGTGTGGTGGCATATACCTGTAATCTCAGGGGAAAGAGGAAGACTGTAAGTTCAAAGCTACATAGAGGGGAGGGGGCAAAGAAAGAGGACTGGCAGGTGAGATGGTTAATTCTGTGAGAGTGCTCATTGCCAAGTGCTTTGACCTGAATTCAATTCCCTGGAACCCACAGGTGGAAAAAGACCTCCACGAGTACATGCATGTGTGCCCACACATACACTCACACAATGTTGGTTTTTGTTTTGTTTTTTTTTTAAAGAAATTTAAAGAGAAATAGACAGATGGCAAACTTACTGTCTGTCATTAAGAAAAAACTTGAAACAATAAAGTGCCACTCCACATCTCTTAGTTTGACAATAAAAAAAAAATTGACAACTTTAAATGCAGATAACACTGAAGCAACAGGAATGCTCATTCATTGCTGGAGGAATGCAAATGGAACTTAGGTTGGGCAGGTTACAGTTTGAATTTGAAGTACTCTCTACAGGGCCTGGAAGGATGACTTAGTGCCCACATCCAGGAGCTCACAACAACCTATATAACTCTAGCTCAAGGATCTGGTGCCCCCTCTGGCTTCTGTAGCTACCCACACATATGTGTGCATATATACACACACAAGAAAAACCTTTAAAACTTTGCCCTCCACAATTTCATGTTCAAACTGGTGGCTCTGTTGGGAGACTGTGAAACTTTTAGGGCTTGGCTGGTGGCAGGAAATCACTAGTAGTGGGCCTTGTAGGATTTAGTCTGGTCCTACCTCTGCTCTCTCTGTTTTCTTATCTCCCTTAATGTGAAGTGTAGATGAACGCGATAAAGTGATAAAGTAGTCCCACACTAGCTCAGAATTGAGTATAATAAAGGGTTCTTTAGGGGGTAGACTTACAGATCAGCAATCCTCTGCACAAGAGGGGAACAGGAACCGAATCCAGCAGAAGCCAGCAGCAGCAGCAGAAGGGGAGCGGAGTGGAGGTGGAGAGAAAGGAAGAAGGAGAGAGAGAGTGCACAATCAGTTTTATGCCTTTTTTTTTTTTTATAGTACCCAAGGCCATGCCCAAAGTGGTTCAGCATCTCAAAGGCTATTGGCTGAAGGAGTTCCCCCAGCAGTGGAGTGTGAGCCAAATAAACCTTTTTAAGTTGTTTATCTTAGGATTTAGTCACTGTAATGAGGAAAACACAGGCACTTTCATATAAAACCAGACATAACATGAACCAGTAATAGTGATCTTTACTCCATATTTTGTTTTTGAGACAGGGGTTACCTGTGTAGCTCTGGCTGTCCTGGAGCTCTGTAGCTCTGTAGCTCTGTAGACCAGCTCTCTGGCCTTGAATCCAGAAATCTGTCTGCCTTTGCCTTCTGGGATTAAAGGCATATGCTCCACTGCCTGACTTTGTTCTTTTATATCTGGACAGAAACATACACAGAGATGTTATATTATCATGGAAGAAACCACTCAGAAAGCTACTGTCTATGTTTATTCAGACTGCTGTAACAAACTACTGTTAAGTGAATGGCCTATAAACAACAGAAACATTTCTCCAAATACTAGAGAGATCCTGAGAAATATTGGTTCAAATCATTGATAGATTCAGTGTTTGATGGTTCCTGTTTCTTGATTCTTCCTCACACATTTAAAAGGACATGCCAGCTCTCTGGGGTCTCCTTCATAGGGACTCCACATCCTGACATGGCATGGATGGGCCATGTGGGAGATTTTGATACTAGAGATTGAACTGGGGCCCTTGATGTGTTCTGCCACTGATCACTAGTCCTGATGATTTTATTATTAGTGTGTGTGTGTGAAAGAGAAGGAGTGAATTAGAGAATAGGGGACATAGTTGCTATAGCACATGGAATTTTGTGAAGTCAGTTTTCTCTTTCCACCATATGGTTCTGAGGTTCTAACTCAAGTTGTCAGGTTTGTGCTACAAGTATCTTTACTCACTGAGCCATCTCATCAGCTCGCTCATGATTTGTTTTTAATGGGTGTATTTGGGGAGGACATACATGTATGACTAAGGTATAAGTTCTAAGGTATAACTATGCAAAACCCATAAAATGAATAACTTTCAGTGGTAAACCTAATAGGAGCTATAGCCTCCAAGTGATACAGACGTGCAGTGTAGGTAGGTCCATGGATGATAACATTTTATTCTGTTAATGAAGAATCTTAATAGTGAGGGAAGAGTTGCATATTGAGAGAAAATTGGGTCTTTTTTTTTTCCCCCACTACTTTCAGCTTTACTGTTTAAGCTGCTCTAAAAAAGAAAAAAAAAAACAGTCTACTTGTCTTATTTGTTTCTACTGCTGGAAAGAGGCTCTGTGGCCAAGGCAACTTACAAGAGAATAAGTTTATTGGTGCTTAAAGTTCCAGTGGGTGAGTCTGTGACCATCATGGGAGCAAGGCTGCAGGCAGGCAGGGTGGGCAGGAGGGTAGGCATTGGAGCAGCAACTGAGACTTTATATCTGACTCACAAAGCATAAGGCAGAGGGAGAGTTAACTGGGAATGGCATGGGCTTTTGAAAGCTCAAAGCCCATCCCTAGTGACACAGCTAACCCAACAAGGCCATACATAACTCCTATTTTATTTTTATTCTTTTTATTCATCCCTTCTATTCTTTTCCCAACAGTTCTACCAACTATTCAGACCAAACATTCAAACATAAGTCCATGGGGGCCTTCTCATTCAAAACACCACACTACTGAAAAAAATAAGGCTATTGTGACATTGATTTCGTCAGTAAATGTTGAAAAGTAAGCTTTTCAACGTTTACTGAGCATCTTATCTAGAAATAGTGGTTGGTTGGTTGTTGGATTACCTTTTGTGTGGCAGGACTTCAATTGATGTACCATTGGGAATAATTAATGAAAAGTTAATGCAGCCCTGACTTGGCCATAGGTATATGGACTACAATATCTTCATTTTGATCTGTTCCCCCCCCCTTTTTTTTCTTTTAGGACAACCCTCCATATGACAAGGGGGCCTTCAGAATTGAAATCAACTTTCCAGCAGAGTATCCATTCAAACCACCCAAGATCACATTTAAAACCAAGATCTACCACCCTAACATTGATGAGAAGGGGCAGGTCTGTCTGCCGGTAATTAGTGCTGAAAACTGGAAGCCAGCCACCAAAACCGACCAAGGTGAGCCACGCACCTTTCTTCTTGCTGCCTTAGAAGGGGCTCTTTTCTGCTAATGGGTGCTTGAAAGTTCTCTAAAACCCTGTCAGACAGAGTTGAGAGAAACACTACTGTAGCAACTCAAGTGCACGTAGCAGTACTGCTGAGACCCCACCATCCTGTGGGGCTGCCTCCTCTCGGTAGAAGTGTCAACTGTGCATGGGCACTGGCCTGGGGTGGTAAAGGATTGTGATTATTGCCTAGATGGGGAAAGGGAGGGTGGTGGTGGATGCACACAACAGTTAGCTCTTGAAATCACTTAGAAGAAAGATTAGTGAGGACATTCCAAACTAACAGAAGGACTTACGCCAAGTCCTGTAGCTCCCAGTCGGTGGTTTAGGGGTTCAGGACAAGACAGTCAGATTTGGGTGATTGGGTGAAAGCACATAGTTGACTGCAGTGTCTGTGATTTTTAGAGTTAGATGCTCATTTTCTTAGAGAAGTATTTTATTCTGTGTCACAATTGTTCTCTGTCTTGTCCGTTTCTTGCTACTTCCAGTAGAGAGACTTTGCTTGGATTTTGTCCAGTATTAGTCATATACTTACTTAGATTTTATGAAACAGGTCTTGCCATAAGCTTCCACATTGTCCTGGAACTTGCTCTGTAGAACAGGCTGGCCTCAAACTCATGATGCTTCTGCTTAAACCTCTAGAGTGACTACATGAGTGCACCACCACACCTGGTTCCAGTTTTTATTAATTCCAGACTTGCTTTTGAAGTTCTAATTTCGTATTTTTGGTGGCTTTCTACTAAGTAATTAATTGAAGCAGTGTAATATTAGGTTAGATTCCAGCAAGTGAAGGAGGTGGTGGTCATGAGACTGCAGGTGGCTTTTCCTTACTGGTGGAAGCCCTGGAAGATAGAGAAACCTGACTATCAGGTTCCTGCAGTTCGAAGGAGCAGGTGCTAGATGTCTAATCAGAGAGCAGTTTCTAGGAGGAACACCTCCGCAGTGCATGAAAGCACTGCTGTTTAGGACAGGTTGACTGAATTCTCAGCTTAAGTGGCCTGATTATTTTCCTGAACAGACTCTTAGCTCTTGTTCAAGAGTATTGTGTCGGTGATACAACTTCCAGAGACTTTGCTGAGTTGAGTCTCTACTCAGTCACCTCTACTTAGGCCGTCTGGCACTCACCAGTTTAGAGTCTCCTCCTTTACCTGAGAACTGATAGCATGAAGGCCAGGGCTAGGAGACTCTCAGGCCTGGGTGCAGATGCCTTCCCACCTCCTAGTCCTATTTTATCTTCACATCTAGATACATAACCTGCTGCCGTTTCAGGTTGGGGCTGTGCCTCCAAAGAGTCAGATAGGTTAAGACTAGTTTTTCTTTTTGGGTTTTCAAGACAGGGTTTCTGTCTTCTGTATGTGGCCATGGCTTACCTGAAACTCTCTCTGTAGACCAGGCTGGTCTGAAACTCAAAGAGATCTACCTCCTCTGCCTTCTGAGTGTTGGGATTAAAGGCATGTGCCACCGCTGCCCTGTAGTTCCAGGTACTTCTTTTATAAAATATTATTATTTGTTATTAAGAATTTTATTTCAGGGTTGGAGAGATGGCTCAGTGGTTAAGAGCACTGACTGCTCTTCCAGAGGACCCGGGTTCAATTCCCAACACCCACATGGCAGCTCACAACTGTCTGAAGATCCAGTTGTAGGAGATCTGACACCTTCACACCAATGCACATAAAATAAAGTTAAATAAACCATAAAAATATTTAAAAAAAAAAAAAGAATTTTATTTCAAGGGGACTGGAGACATGGCTCAGTGATTAAGAGCATTGCCTGCTCTTCCAAAGGTCCTGAGTTCAATTCCTAGCAACCACATAGTAGCTCACAACCATCTCTAATGAGGTCTGGTACCCTCTTCTGGCCTGCAGACATACACACAGACAGAATATTGTATACACAATAAATAAATAAATAGAATTTCATTTCAAGTATAGTGACAAAATTATTGTTTTTGTGATTTCGGACTTCTTCCTAGAAAACCAATTGTTTGTTGTAGTCTTTGTAACATGACTTTGATTCTGTCCTCTCAATCAGTAATAGCACTCAATGCTATATTTTCCTATTTTCTGTTACCTGTGGCTGTATCATAACCCCTATTGAAACTCCAGCCATAGTTTGCAACTGGTGAGATGATTCACTGGAAGCTGTTCTAGAGGACCTGGATTCAATTCCCATCACTCTTATGGTAGTTCACAAATCGCTTGTAACTCCAGTTCCAGAGGCATGTCTTCTTCTGGCTTCCAAGGATACCAGGTTTCTACACAAACATACATGTAGAAACAACTCTAATCGCATAAAAGTGGGGACTTGAGAGATGACTCAGTGGACAAGAGCACTGACTGCTCAACCAGAGGGCCCAGGTTCAATTCCCAACACCCACACGGCAATTCACAGCTGTCTATATTTTTAGTTTCAGGGGATCCAACACCTTCACACAGACATACATACTGTCAAAACACAAAGGCACATGAAATAATTATTTTTTAAAGTTAACTAATTAAGATAAAATGGAACAGGGCTTAAAATAACAGTTTATTGCCCATTCTGTATATTGGCTGTCTCAAATGGGGGTGATTATTCTTGGGATACCCAGATACTCTCATTGGAGGTAAATTGTCCCACTTGGCATCTTTCACATGTGTGGCAGTTGGTGCTGGCTGGGTACTTGGCTTTCTTTGTGTTGCTTATTCTCCATTAAGTGGATTGGAACTCTTCATAGCAATGGTGGTGCTCTAGTTGAAAGCAGAAGCAACAAGCTATTTACAACTCGGTGTAGAGCTAGTACTGTTATTGTGTCCATTCTGGATCCTATTGGCCAAACAAGTACAGTCTTGAACAGGAAAGTAGACTGAGTCTTAAAGGAGTTGAGGCAGGATATTCAGGGTGGGAGAGGTAGGTACACAGGCAGAGGAGGAGCCACTGGCACTGAGTTCCTTACTGTCTCTACATGCTTTTTCTTTTTCTTTTAAATGTGTTTGCTTGCCTGAATGTATAGCTGTGCACATATGCACGCAGTGTTGAGGTTGGAAGATGGCATCAAATCTTTTGGGACTGGAGTTACAAATGCTTATGAAATGCCATGTGAGTTCTAAGGAACTCAGGTCCTCTCTCCAGCCTCCGTCTCTCTACATACTTACGTGTGTGGCATTATTGTGGCTAAAGTTGTAAAATGAATGCATCACTTGTTCCTTAATAGCATCTACTTGTGGTTTCATGTCAGTCATCCACCATATACAGCCTTTTGTTGATCTCTAGATCTCTTGAAGAGTTTTTCTCTTTAGAGAGCATCAAAATTGTGTTGTGTTATTATGTTTATGCCTTCATGTATGTCTGCACATTGTGCATGCTTGGTATTTAGGGAGGCCACAAGGAGATGTTAGATCCCCTGAAACTAGAGCTGCCATCTAGGTGCTGGGAGTAGAACCCAGATCCTCTGGAGGAGCAGCCAGTGTTCTTAACCACTGAGCCATTGTGTTCTCCTGTCCCTCTAACTCATGTTTTATTACGTATGGAAAATAAAAATTATAAGATTGGGGGCTGGAGAGATGGCTCAATAGTTGAGAGCATTTGTGCTTCCAGAGGACCTTGGTTCAATTCCCAGCATACATATGGTTTCCACCAACCATCTTTAACTATAGTTGCAAGAGGTCCAGTGCCCTCTCAGGCATCCATAAACACTATATACTCACAGTGCTCAGACTTATGTGCAGGAAGAACACCCATACACATAAAATAAAAATAGATAATTTTTTTAAAAAGAAAAGAAAGTTAAGACGGTTGACAGTAAAGTTAAAATGTTTTAGTATAGGAGCTGGAGAGATAACTCAGTAGTTCTTGAGTTCAATTTTAAGCAGTCACATTGGGTGATTGGGCATCTGATGCCTTCTCTGGCTCCCAAGGTCACCTGCACAAATGTTTGCATTCTAACACGAAGACACAAACATAGTGGAAAAGTAACATAGGGGAAAAAAGCTCTTGTGATCCAGCAGGTCAACTTTGAGTTGTATATATCCCCCAAAATGAAAGCATGGATCCATACAAACATTTTTATTAATTACACCTGTGTGTTTATGTGTGTGCATGAGTGTATGGCACAGCATGCATGTGGAGGTCAGAAGACGACTTAAGGGAGTCAGTTCTCTCCTTACCCATGGGAATACCAGGATTCAAGCTTGGAGGAAAAGCTTTTATCTGCCAAGCAAGCACCCCTCTCGTCTGAAACACTTGTATTACTGTTTGTTGCAGCTAGGCACAGAGGAGAAGCAACTCAAATGGATATACACACTGTGGTATCTAGTCTGCTTTCTATTGCTGGGACAAAGACTTCGTGACCAAAAGCAACTTGGGGAGGAAAGGATTTATTTAAGTTTACAGTTTATAATCCATTATGAAGAGACATTAGAGCAGGAACTGGAGGTTAGAACAGAAGCAGAAGTCAGGGGTGGTGGCACACACCTTTGGTCCTAGAACTCTAGAGGCAGAGGTGGGCAGATCTCTTGAGTTCCAGGACAGCCAGGGCTACCCAGAGAAATGGTTTCAAAAAAATTAAAAAAATAAAAGGAATTGAGGTACATAGATGCATACTGCTTACTTACTGACTTGCTCTTTGTGGCTTGCTTGCTCAGTTTGCTTTCTTATAGAATTCAGCACCTGCCCAGTAGTGGCACAGCCCACATGGTTCTCCTATATCAGCCATTAATCAGAAAAAGGTTTTAGGGCTGGAAAGTTGGCTCAGCGGTTAAGAGCACTGGCTACTCTTCCAGAGGACGTGTGTTCAATTTCCAGCACCCACTTAGCAGCTCACAACTGTAACTCAAGTTCCAGGGAATCTGACACTTTTCATACCAATGCATATAAAATAAAATTAAATAAATTATTTTTAGAAAAAGAAAATGCTGGGCTGGAGAAATGGCTCAGAGGTTAAGAGCATTGCCTGCTCTTCCAAAGGTCCTGAGTTCAATTCCCAGCAACCACATGGTGGCTCACAACCATCTGTAATGGGGTCTGGTGCCTTCTTCTGGTCTGCAGGCATACACACAGACAGAATATTTTATACATAATAAATAAATTAAAAAAAAGAAAAGAAAAAGAAAATGCTCTATAGACTTACCTACAAGTCAGTCTGGTGGAAACATTTTCTCAGCTGAAGTTCTCTTTTCCCAGCTGAACCTGGCAAAACTAACTCAGTGTGGAATTTCTGTATAGTGACATACTATGTAGCTATAAAATAAAAAAATGTATAGATTCATGGTAGAAGATATTTAAAATATTGTGTTACATGAAACAATTACTCACAAAAAGACTACATGGCAATGTGATTTTGTCTACAGTTTATGGATTCTGGCTATGTAGCCCAGGCTAGCTTCAGGCTAAGGACCTTCTTGTCTTAGGCTTTTTTTCCCCCCTTCAAGACAGGGTTTCTTCGTGTAGCGCTGGCTGTCCTGGAACTCCCTTTGAAGACCAGGCTGGCCGTGAACTCACAGAGATCCACCTGCCTCTGCCTCCCAGGTGCTGGGATTAAAGACGTGTGCCATCACTGCTTGTCTTATGCTTTTTTTTTAAAAAGATTTATTTATTATGTATACAATGTTCTGCCTGCATGTGTACCCAGAAGAAGGCACCAGATCTCATTACAGATGGTTGTGAGCCACCATGTGGTTGCTGGGAATTGAACTCAGGACCTCTGGAAGAGCAGCTAGTGCTCTTAACCGCTAAGCCATCTCTCCAGCCCCCTTGTCTTATGCTTTTAAGTGAGATAATTTCAGCTGTGATGCCATCACATCTAGTTGAAGATTATGAATTTGAGAATTTGTGTGCTTTATAATCGCCCAGTCGATACAGCACTTTTCTGTGTCAATCCTGTCTTCCTATAGTTCCTCTAAGATGTGCTCATTGCTCACAGGCGCAGCTTCATATGTTTTTTTCTTTCTCATGATTAAAAGTGCCCTAACTGAGCAAAGGACGCACCACCCACAACTGCCTGGAGAGGTGACCCTGTGCACAGACACATATAGATGGGAGCAGGCCTGCTGTCTCTAGAGCCCAGGAGAATGGGGCTGACAAGGGCCAGATGTTCTGTACTGCAGAAAATGATGTATACTGGCCGTGTTTTGAGTGAGTGAATTTATTAAGTGTACAGCAAGCCAAAGAAAAAGAAAAAATAGTGCTGGTTGGGAGGTGCACACCCTTAATCCCAGAACTTGGGAGGCAGAGGTGGGGAATCTCTGTAAGTCTAAGCCAACCTGGCTATTTAGTGAGTTTCAGGCCAGCTAGGGCTGCATAGTTGAGAAAGACCCTGTCTAGAAACATTAGGGGATAGCTAGTATGACACCTACATGGGGTGTGTATGTGTCATTTTTAAAAAAAAAAAAAAAAAAAACAAAACATTATTTCTTTGTTGATTCTTTGGGAACTTCATATACCCAAATTGTGCTCACCTCCCAGTCCCTCCATATCCTCTCTTCACCCCTGCACCCCGCAAAAGAAAAATTTAAAAATCAAACCAAAACAATATACACCACCCTCCTCAAAAAAACAAAAAAAAACAAACCTTTTCACTTCTCCATCTTTCCTGCTTCTCCACACCTTTTCATTTACCCTGGCAGCATCAGGACCAGTGTGTCACAGAATATACCCTTTTGTCCAGTTGGCTTTACTAGCAGGATGTTCACTGCAATGAACATTGGTCTACTTCAGGGCCTCTGGTTTCTGGCAGTGGTGTCCTTCTTTAAAGGTAGCCAGTTGGAGTCTGCAAGAGAGAGTCCCAGGCAGAGCAGTCTCCTCAGATGAGATTTCCATATAAAAGAACAAATAGCAGATAGAGAAAACATCAAATTGGTTGCTTACAACAGACACTGATGGGAAGTTGTATCAGCTAGAGTTTCAAATTGAGCTTTCGTTCCATGGTTGAGTTTTCCATGGCTGAACTTCCAACTCTCCACTTTTTTCCCATCGTAGGCATTTTTATATCATGAGATAAACAGTAGTAACTTGTGTTGGAAATTCTTCACCTCCTAGCTGTTTTCAAGGGCACGGTGTGCTTACTTTACTCTTAGGCTGCTTTTGCTGTTCTCTGCTCCCTGTTACTGAGTATTATGATATATCCTTAGATAAGGAACCTTGGAGAACACTTGACATAATCATGCTTGGTTCTGAAATTGGAGGGCCTGACAACAACTCTTCCAGAGCCAGTTTTTCAGTTCGAAACAACATGACAATTTACCAAGAGAATGTACATTCCACTAAGTTTCAGGCCTGGAAGGCTTCTCTGAGGCTGGGAATTGGTCAGCTGTTTGTTAGCTATCGTTGTCTGTGTCCGGATAACAGAAGAAAAGGGTTGAGTTCTGGTGGTCAGAATAAACAGACAGCTGCTTTGTCTCAGCACATTGTGGCCATGGGATATAGCTCACTTGGGACAGGGCCAACCTTCATAAAGCCCTAACTCCAGAGCACCAGATAGAGTGGCACCGGCCTATACCCCCCAACACTCAGCAGGGCCAGAAATTCAAGGTCATTGTCTGATATAGATCAGAAAGTGAACGACCAGGGTTGAGTCAACGTAGAGATTGAAGCTTCTTTCCTGAGGTTAGTAACATCTTACCTGTGCTATTTCTGTTTTAACCCCCATGTCTTATCCTTCTTTTGGCAGTAATCCAGTCCCTCATAGCACTGGTGAACGACCCCCAGCCTGAGCACCCACTCCGGGCTGACCTAGCTGAAGAATACTCTAAGGACCGTAAAAAATTCTGTAAGAATGCTGAAGAGTTTACAAAGAAATATGGGGAAAAGCGACCTGTGGACTAAAATCTGCCATGAGTGATTCCAGCAAGTTTGAGCAGAGCCCCCGAGCAGTGCATTCAGATACCCCGCAAAGCAGGACTCTGTGGAAATTGACA
>JAQHUG010000294.1:2069742-2080446 GCA_028555095.1 Dicrostonyx torquatus
CTGGATCCTCTAGAGAAGGGGAGATCTGTGGAGCAGCCAGATACCCACCCATCCCTGACACAAGTTGGCTCAGGAATTCACATCCCCTGGTTCCTTGAAGTGCCCTGGGTCTTGTCCTGCTCTTTCCATGATGGTGGAGAATAGACTTTCTAAGATGCTGTGACCCCATTCTGTCCTTAATAAAAATGTTCTCAGACACTAGTTTGGGTGTATGGGTTTCTTTGGGGATGGACATTGCTGGGAGCCTGTGTTCTTGGAGACTAAAGAGAGTAGTGTCTAGGCCTAGGCCCCTGATCATTTTCCTCCATTTTAAGAGGCATACAGGTGCTTCTGTCTTGCCAGGCAGAAGTAGGTGGGGCTGCCAACACTGACTGGGAAAACCGTGTGGATATCAAGGAGACTGACCGACACATGAGAAGTCACTTATATTTGCAGCCCCAAGAAAATGTGAACTGCATTTAGCAGAGGTGAGGAGGATTTAACCAAAGGCATGAACTGAAGAGCACAAATCACTGAGTTTTCAAGGCAGCTACTAAGGCACTACAGCACCAGCCAGGCCTGTGACATGAGGGCACCAAACGCAGTCGGTTTACCTTCTCAGCTGGGTCTGCAGATCTTGTGGGAATACTCTCTGGAACATCACTTTACTTTGGCTTCCAGACAGTCCTGGAGTACTGCTGGCTTTGAACTCACAATCCTCCTCCTCCCGTAGCTCACTTCACTATCCTCCCTACCTTCTTTCCCTTCAAATAAGTATTTAGTTCATAAGTCTCATATCCCCTGGATCCTGACTGTTAACTGTAGTCAAGACAGAATAAGCTGAATAAGCAGATCATAAGCCATTCAGCTTTTGTTTGGCATGTCACTTCCTCTAAGCTTAAGAGATGTTTTCCCGGGCTGGAGAGATGGCTCAGTGATTTTGTGCATTGCCTGCTCTCCAAAGGGCCTGAGTTCAATTCCTGGCAACCACATGGTGGCTCACAACCATCTGTAATGAGGTCTGGTGCCCTCTTCTGGCCTGTAGACATATATACAGAACATTGTATATATGATAAATATTTTAAAATTTTTCTTAAAAAGTAAAAGATGTTTTCCCCACACATGTTGTGCAGTCTAGGGAGAAGTCAGTTTGATTTTTCCTGTGCTGCCCACATCCTATGTGAGCAAACAGCACTACCCCCAGAGAGCAAAGTTGAGGAAGACTCTGACAGTGCAACATGGTGCCCAGCCCAGGTCATTTCCTGGATGACTCAGGACCGCAATCCTGGGAAACTAGACCACTTACCCAGCATCATGCTTAAGGTCCAGAAAAGGAAACTAGCTCTAGAGAACCTTCCTCTTCTCCAGTGTGGCCCCCATCATAGTGACCTGCCATCTATAGGCTGAGGACTATCCCAGCAAGAGCAGAACTCAGCAGAGCCTTCGGGTGTCAGTCAGACTCCTAGGAGTCTTGTACTGGGCCTCCAGCTGGCAGCCAACAGAATGTTCCTGCACCACAGGAGCCAAGGTGAGGAGATGAATGGGACACAGCAGGGGATCAAACTCAAAATTCTGGATCACAGGGTGTTGAACCTGCCCAAGTCAAGGTTGAGAAAGGTTATTATAGACTGAAGCCAATCAAGGGGAGGAGGAGGAGGAAGATCCCTTCAAAAAGCTACAAGTCAGAACTTGCTTCCCTGGCCTCTCACCACCCCCATTCCAAGATGGATGTGGCTATGTCAGGTAAGTTTAAAGCCCTGCACTACAACCCCCACTTGTAAGTTTGTGGTGGGGTATACAGAAAAGTTGACAGAAAGCTTAGACAACATGCATGAAACTGGACTTACTCCTAAAAACGATGTAAACTGGGAATGATAATGCACTCCTTAATCCCAGCATCGGGAAGTGGAGGCAGCAGTATCAATTCAGTATCATCCTTGGCGATAGAATGAGTCTCAAGACAGCCTAATAGTTTGCCTAGCATTCATGTGTGAAACTATAGGTTCAATACCCAGGACCAAAAACCAAATCGTGGTATTCCATCTGCCTTTCCATCTTCAAAAATGGTGTAAGGCTGTGTTCCACCATCTTCCCACCTACTCCTTGCCCGTAGAGCATCCATATATTAGATGTAGCTAGAATCTCAGTTTCTCACTTCGGCAGAAGACTACCTCTCCTGAAAACATGTACATCCTCCTATACAAGCTTGCAGAATCTCTTTCAGTCTGTTCCCTGCAGTTATAACACATACATAACAAGTTTAAAGACAACTTCTGGGAGTTGGTTCTTTTCCTTCCACCACTCCTGGGACTCAAACACAAGAACTTTTCCACACTGAGACATCTTGCTGGCTCCTCAGATAACCTCTTTTAAATCAAAATTATCGTTACCATATGCCTCCACAAAACACCCTAATGAGGATCTTTGTTCCCCTCCCATGAAGAAAGAACGAAATGTAAGCATTGCTAGAGCACAGTGGTGTGTGCTTGCAGTCCCAACTAGTAGAAGGTGATGGAGGAGGATCTCTTGAGCCCTGGAGTAAAAGGCTAGGCTGAGCAATGTGTTAAGACCCTCATTTCAAAAGCAAAACACATAGACTATGGTATGCATGTACTTCCTTAACACAAACAAGCACATGTAATTTTTTTATCTAAGGAATTTAAAACATATAAGCATGAGCAAAATTAGAAAGTGAAGATTTTTGTTTGTTTCTGTTTTTGTTTCCAAGACAAGGTTTCTCTGTGTAACAGTCCTGGCTAGCCTGGAGCTCCCTTTGTAGACCAGGCTGGCCTCGAACTCACAGAGGTCCGCCTGCCTCTGCCTCCCAAGTGCTGGAATTAAAGGTGTGTGCCACCACCGCCCGACCCATTTTTGATATCTTGGTCTGAGCCTCTCTGTGCCTATTATTTATGCGAAGGATTCCTGGACACTTTATAAACCAGCCAAATCTGAAAGACATTATTTTATTAACACACCAACATCTCTTCACTGCTCCACTAAACAAGTGGTTGTAACTTACACATGAATTGGCACCAAATGCTCATTAGACCCTAAGTCCAGGTGTCACTGACTAGCCCTGCCTGACTTCAGCGGCAGGGCTGCCCAAATCCACTCAGCCGCAAGGACCTGGTTTAGTGACTTGTCACTCAAGGAAGCCAGCACCAAGTCCTGGCCTTCCTCCAGTGAGAGGCAGTTCGTAGCTGGCCTTTGGTGTCAGGGTGGGGAAGGCTTCAGGAAGGGCTCCAGAGTTGCCTCAGGGAACCCCTTCCCCCGGCCTTTTGGAATCCAGGTCGTCTATGGCGCAGAGCTGCACACCATTCTGGGCCAGCCGAGCTCGCAGGGTCGGTGCCGTGAGGACGTGCAGCTCATGCAGCCGCTCCCAAGAACAAGAAAAAGCATCGGGGCCCTCACCGCAGCCCCCTGCTGGAGGCACACTGGGGTATCCTGGGTGTGCCATCAGTTCGGCAGTCAGAGCGCGACCAGCAGGGTTATCTTCCAGGGCCCGCGCCAGTGACGCCAAGACTCGGTGAGCAGACATATGTCGGCCACAAGTGCTCAGGCCCACAAAGGCATCGGTCCACCTGTGAGTGCCAGGAAAGAGGTGTTGCCTGAGGACCGGTAGGGCTAGGCAGAGGGTGAAGCAGGACAGCAGATCAGTTCCTTACTTTGGTTGAGAAAAGGGCAAGTGAACGCACTGGGACCTTTGGGGACTCGGCAAGGTTGGATGGGGTAGGGGGAGGGCGGTGCTCACCGCAGGCCGTGGCGGGAGAAGGGGCCCACGGCGGCCCGGGCATCGCTCTCCACAGCGCAGGCGAAGGCGCGCTCTGGTGCTTCCAGCCACGCGCAGCTGCCCACGCCGCGTTCCACTGGCAGCCGCGTGAAGCGCACCCCGAACGCCTGCAGGGCCTCGGCGAACACCTGACACACGCCTGCTTGGAGGGGTGGGCTCAGTATCGCCCTCCCACCAACCTTGGAAAGCAGCCCCACCCCCACCCGGACCTGGATGCTTCAATCCGCGTACCTGGGAGCACGTGCACGTGCTGGTGCCCGTCCACGTGCGTGGGGGACCTGCCTAACAACTCCCGGAAGCGGTTGAGTTGAGCCTCTAGTTCCTCCCGCACCTGGAGGGGCACAGATACCTTGAGTTTTTGGAAGCAGCCACAAAGCGAAGAGCTCCGTCTGGTGCCACGGTGTGACTGCCCCAGGGTTTGAACTAGGAGCTTATCCAGCGCCCGCGTTTGCCCCAACGACTTCTATGATAGCCCTCTGGGCTGCACTTAGATCGGTATCCCCCTGTCTGCAGCCACGCCTCCGCACCTGAGGCAAAGCAACGTCTCCAGCCGCTAAGGCCTCCCGAAATCCCATCTTCCCGAGAAAGAAGCCTTCGGGGCTTAGGAGCGACGAGACGGTGTGGCGGGCGGGACCCACAGGACGGCCCTCAGTCAGGTTGACATGGAGGCCCGTGGGAATGCTGTGCCTGCGGGCGGAGCGCGAGAGCAAGCACTGGCTGCCACCGACCGGGCAGCCCCCCACACCTGCCCGTTCCTGAAGGGGGCCTCCCTCACCTGCGGGCCAGCTCGGCCGCGCTCTCTGCGGCTGTGCCGTTGGCCAGCAGTGACACGCTGGTCACAGTTCCTGCCAGGAAGGCCTCCACGATGCCCTTATCGCGCCGCTGGCAGTAACCAAAGTCATCAGCTGTGACAACCAGCTGCACACGAGGCCAAGCCATAGTTGCCAAACGTTGGCTGGAGACCAGAAAGAATGGACTACGGCATCCAGACCCCGCCCTTGAACGCTGCCGAGGCCCCACCCCGACGTACGCGACTTAATGCGACTGCACGCCGCCATTGTTTTTTGCCACCAAGAGGTCTCTGTGTGTCTTGTAAATGCCGGGGTTAACTACTCTGCAAATTTCTATTTTGGCCTATGTCTATCTATAACCATCTGTGTGTGTGTGTGTGTGTGTGTGTGTGTGTGTGTGTGTGTGTGTGTGTGCGTGTGTGTGTGTGCGCGCGCGTGCGTGCGCGCGCGCGCTATACGTTCATGCCTAGGCATGCAGAGACTAGGAAAGGGAATAGAGGGAATAGAATCAATCCCCTGGAACCGTAGTTAACAGATAGTTGGGATCCACATGTAAACATACTAGGACTCCAGTCTTTTGCAAGAGAAGTAAACTCTCTTTACCAATGAGCTATCTCTAGCTCTCAAAAAAAAAAAAGATTTTTTTGAAAAGTAATTTTTTTTTTTTAATGGAGAAATACTCAAAAATTCCCCTTGCTTTTCCCGGTGTTTACCATTACCATTGCTCAGTCTCTGGGCAGTGTACTGTCCTTCCATTACTTTCCCTAAGAAAAGAAACGCCCTCCTACTCCTCTCCATCACTCAGAGTAATGGAAGGTTATTTCTCTCTTGGGATGCTGCTTCTCTTTGTTTTTACACAGTGCCTATGAGCCTTTTCTTGTTATTAGGAGTTTTTTTTTTTTTTTCTTCAATTAATCTGTTCCTCACTGGTTCTAAGGGGAGGCTTTTTCTTAGTAAAAACCCTATTTTCTTTTTCTTTTTTTTTTCTTCCTGAGACTGGTTTCTCTGTGTGTCTGTGGGGCTTGGAGAAAGCGTTAGCCCATTTTCACCTTGAGCTTCAGATAACTTTTACGTTCATCACCTCACTTTTGGTCTTTGTCCAGTCAAGTTTTCTGACCCATGATTTACCAATAGTCACCATGATGACAGCCAGTGTTTACTTGGTAATGTGACTGTCTTGTTTTGAAGCACAGACTTATGTATACCAGACTGACTTCACCATTCATTCAGCTGAGGCTAGCTTTGAACTTCTGACCCTTGTGCTTCCACCTCTTCAGTGCTGGCTACAAGTATATGCCGTCACACGTGGTTTATGTGGTGCAGGGAATCCAAGCATGCTAAAGACTTCAAGCATGTTAGGCAAGCACTCTGCCAACTGAGCATGCCCAACCTGTCTTGGTTTCTCTAAAGAGTGTTACTGGGTCAAGCCTGTGATCTTGGTAATTTTGTTTGTTTTACAGCCAAGGAAGCTGAAAAATCACCAGAGAAGTGGAGCAGGAACTGTCCCCTCCAGATGGAGCCTGACCAGCTCTGGTTCCCTCCAATTTATCCAACCCCCTGGATCACAGGCAGAGGGGAAAGTATAGTTTAATCCCAACAGTACCTGATGATGCTTTGTAAGGGTTGGAGGCCTCAAAGAACCCTTCAGTAAAGTGCCTGGGGTAAACACTGCTATGTCCAGTCATGGTGATTGTTGAGCCCTCAGGCGTCATCCAGCCACTGCGCCCCTCTAGGAGACTGCTCTCAGAACAGCCAGAGGCTTGAGGCCCTGGGCCCTGAGAAACACAAATGGAGAAGAGGAAACTACTAACCTCCTACTGTGTTGGAAATGGAGTCATTAGGGCTCACTGCCCTGATTCCTGATAAAGAAGTGCCAGCTATTAGACAAGACAGAAACAATGTGCAGTGGAAGATGGACTTCTATCAATCTGTTGGGAATGACAAGGTTCTAGGATGAGGGGAAAAGAAAAAGGTAGAGGTGAGTTTATACGGAGCTTCCATAAGGTGCGATGTGTATTGAAAGAATATTTATGTAGCCAGGTGATGATGGCTTGCCTTTAGTCCCAGCACTCGGGAGACAGAAGCAGGCAAATCTCTGTGATTTCGAGAAACCCTGTCTCAAAAAACCAATATATATAGTTACATAGTTATATATAATTCTACATATAATGCTATATATATATATGTGTGTGTGTGTTTCTATATATGTATGTTTGCATATATACATATATATTAATACTTACTTTTGGAAGAGGATACTCCACTTAATTTTACAGATGAGCCAGTGTTGAGAGGCTGAGTCACATCAGGAAAAAAAAAAAAAGCAAAAACAAACAAAAATCAGGGACAGGAATTGAAGCTAGGTCTGTGTGGAAAACCAGGACTTCACTGCTTCCAAAAAGAGAAAGACTTGAGAAAGAAGATGCTGGCTAGTCCACACTGGATAAGGGAAAGAAGTCCTGGAAGGAAGCCAACAGAGTTGGAGGTTCAAGTCTGTGCACCGACCAGGGGTGAGCTGAGGAAGGTGTTTGTGTCATAAGTGGAGGCTGTGACTTTTACCCTGAGCATTAGAGAAACAAGCCCAAATTCAGACGTCTAGGCAAAATAAAGTCAGATCTTTATAAACATTCCCAAGCACTGTTTAGCGTGCTTGACAGAAAAATCCAGCCAGGTGGGGGAGGAGACAATGTGGACCCCACCCCCAACCATTGTGTCGGGGAGGATAATGAACAAGAGTCTAGATTCTGGCCAATCAGAATGAAGTATGTAAATGAGCACCCTGGGAGGCTGCGGGGGTGGGATTCCAGGACGCTGTGCGGTAGTCCTTAAACGGGTGCTGACTCGGAGAAGCACAGAGGAGACTCTGGTGAGCTGCTGGGGGTTCCAGGGAGACTCTGGTCTAAAAGACCAGAGGAAGTTTGTACACACACCACGTCCCAGACTGTTGCGAAAGAAGAAACTATTTGGGTGGTGGCGCACACCTTTAATCCCAGCACTCGGGAGGCAGAGGCAGGCAGATCTTTGTGAGTTCGAGTCCGGACTGGTCTACATGAGCTAGTTCCAGACTACAGAGAAACCCTGTCTCAAAAACAAAACAAAACAAAACGTCCGCAGATACGTAGCAGGTACCCAGCAGGGGAAGGGTGGATGTCTGAAGACACAGATACCGTACAGGAAGTTGAGGGACCCATGGAGGTCTGGTTCTACCTTTACTTCCTCTCCTGCCCTTTACAGAGGAGTCTGCATCTGTGCTGTGAAACCCGAGAAAGGAAGCAGAAAACATTTAATTATCCACATCATGGCAAAGTACCGCCACCATTCAGGATATCTGGCTGACGATGAAGGTCACAGCACCTACATGGCTCAGGTCAGTATGTCTAGCTGACCCAACATTAGTGTCTGGACCACTTCCCACTGCTTACGGGGTGACACTCTTACTTCTGCTTGCTGAGCCCTGCTCACTCTTTCGTGCCCCACTGTCCTCGGCCCCTAGGTGGGTGGGCTGGAGTCAGCCTGGGCACTCAAGCTGGAGAAGCAGGCTCAAGTCCTCAAGGATAGCCCAGCAGTGGAAACAGTCAAGGGTTGTGCTAGAGACAGAAGGAGGTAGAGAGAGAGAGAAAGGCTCTCATAATTGTCCTTTCATACCATGAACACAGAATTCCACTTTCAGGCTCCTAGCTAGGCCAGCATATACAAAATAGAGGCATTGGGGACCTTCATGTCAACCCTAGCAGACCCCTACTCTACAGAGAAGACCCAAAACGGAGCTAGCTGTTCTGAGCACTGCCAGAAAGCCTGAAGGTAGCAGAGTGTAATTCAGAGATGGTGAGATGGCTCAGTGAGTGAAAGCACTTGGTGTCAATACTGATGGCCTGAGTTCCCTCTTCAAGAGTCACATAGTAGAAGGAGAGAACCAACTACAGCCAGTTGTCCTTTGACCTCCACACGTGCACTGAGGCATAGATACATCCACACACATGCACACATACCCGTAAAGAAATGTTTAAAAATTTTACAATATAGTTCAGTTGGTTGAACATTTGCAGAGGATGTTCAAGACCCTGGGTTCAACCCCCAGCATAATAAAAAAAAAAAAAAAAGAGAAAAAGTCTTTCCCATTGTTCAATCCCAGCTCCTAATAGCACCTTAGGAGGACTCCAGAGATAGCCCCCACCCTTTGCAAAGCATCCTGCCTGCTATGTCAATCTTGTCTGTTCAGATGCAGCTACCCAAGAAGCATCTGTTGCCAGAAAGGAGGCCGAACTGCAAGCTTGGACGTATGCCACACCTACCATCAATGAACCGGTATTCAGAGCACCAGGGCCACCAGCAGAACCTTCGGCGCCCTCAAGCGTTTGGCAGGTTCCTGGATTTTCTGACAGAAGGTCAGGTACTGGACAGCTTGCAGACAGTGGTGGAGAAGGCAACCGAGCGTTTGGCTGCCATGAAGACAGAGGCTGGAGTGCCACTGGTGGATGTACAAGACCCAGTGGAGGTGCCAAATGATAGGCAGCGGGCTCGAGCCAGGCCCAGCATCAACACTGTGCATCGGCACCGCGCTCGGCCCACACTGTGTGCTGGGCACCCAAACAATTACCCATCTTGCTCCAGCTCCATGTCGGATTCCCATAGCAGCATCACGGCTAGCTGGCTGGGCTCCCACAGCCAGGACAGTGACCCTGGTGCCCGATGCATAGGATCACTGCCACCTGTGAGGGACAAACTCCTGCTTGAGAAAAACCTCAAGAGGCTACTGCGACTGGAGAACAAAGGGGTGAGATCTGTTGCCATGGCTAAGGCTGGCATAGGGTGGGCCTGGGCTTAGGGCTAGGGTTAGGCCTGACTGGACACCGTTCAGCTTTCCTCTCTCTTTGCAGAAAGGTCTGAATCAACCCTGCTCCCAGAGGGATTCTCTGCTGTGGGACTCACTGGGAAGCCAGACCAGTAGTCAGTGGACCCGGGAGCAGCCCTTGTCTTGGTTCTCTGGGCTTTTGGGCTCTAGTTCAGTCACCCCTGAGACATCAGAGTTGGGACTTGGAGAACAGGAGATGATTTTCCTCAAAGAAGAGTTAAACAAGGAGATGAAGTCACTGCTAAAACAACCAGCATCCTTCAACCTGCCTGCCTATTGTTCCCTCAGGGAACCAAATCGTACCCTGGACTTCCTGGCTGAGCATCGCCTCTTTCCTGCCCTGCAGCGTGTGGTCAGCCAGGCTGTAGAGAAGCTCAGCCATGCCTGCCGCCACGATGGCTTCCCTCTCTTCCCTGTTGCCTCAGAACCCACCCCAATGCTGCCTGGGAACTCTGATCTTCTGCAGCCGAACTCCAAAGCGTCCATTCCCACCAGCGGGGAGGATGGGGAGGAGCCTTGTGATTCTCCCACCACAGCCTCCAGCCCTAAGACATCTCGCAGGAAAAGCAAGGGCAGACGGGACTCCCCCTCCATGTCTAATGCCCAGATGGCTACCAGATTCAGGCTCAAGGTGACACCTCCACAAGTGCCTAATGTCCCTAGCCCCTCATCCCACTCCATGCATGAGTCCCCTGACTCCAGTCCCAAATTACAGAAACCATCTGTGGCCCCAAGCACCAACCACGTATCTCAGCCCCGTCATGGCCTGCACCTCACCCTGCCTGCCCCCGGGATCACAGTGGAGGTGGCCTCCTGCCAGGGCCATATCAGGGGCCTGATCCAGCATCATCTTGCCTCCCCCAACCCTCTTCCCTCCTCTCTCCCCTTCCCTGTGTTCTATCCATTTCTTTCTTTAGGAAAAAGCTTCTCCCCTTCCTCTACTACACTGTGCCCAGAGGTGGCCTCAAGAGTAGAGCTGGAGGTCTTAGAGGGACATTTACAGGGGAAGGGCTTCTTTCCCCACCGCATCTAGTAGCCACTGTCATTGGCCGATGTCCTGCATTGCAGAAATCTCCTGGGGTAGATACAAGCTGCTGGGGACAAAGAAACCAAGAATCCTAGTCTACCTATTTCCCCAGGGGTTGTCAAAGATTAATAAAGGCTTTTTATATCCTGCAATGTTTTCCTGAGACGGTGTCATGTAGCTCAGATTGGTCTCTCAAATTCATTATATAGTAGAGGATGACCTTGGACTCCTGATCTTCCTGCCTTTACTTCCCAAATGCTGGGAT
>JAQHUG010000294.1:2092476-2112382 GCA_028555095.1 Dicrostonyx torquatus
AGGCTGACCTCGAACTCACAGAGATCTGCCTGCCTCTGCCGCCCCAGTGCTGGGATTAAAGGCAAGCGCCATCTATCTATCTTATCCCTATCTCTGTCCCTATCTCTATCCATATCTGCCCCCAGCTGTCTTCTGCTGACTCATCCAGCAACCTTGGTATTCTGCCACCGAATCACTCAAGTAACAGCACGGTCAAAGGAATTCAGAAACCCTGGGATCCAGGAGCTGATATGACTCAGTGACAGTCTGATTAACTTCTGGGGCCAGGAGATTTCAGTAACTTCGGAATCTTTCCACTTTGTGACCACAAAAATCTAGTGATTCAAAAGTCTCTGCAGCTTTATGCGCAGGATCTAAGTGGAGAGACACCCGACCAAAGTCCAAGGGTCCAGGGTCAAAGGGGTTCCTGAGCCTACATCTGAAAGGTTTAAGACAAGGGCAAAGCGACCGCGGGCAACTAACCTTGCAGAGAGCGCCACTTAGAGGCCTCTCGGAGCTAGTCGCATCCACCGCCGCTCTCTGGAATTTGATTGGCGGGTCCTCGGAAGCGTGGACCAATCAAAACCCTCCTGGTGCCTCCAGCTCCCTCCCAGCTACCTCCTTTGCTAGTTGGACCGCTCCACAACGATCCAATAGTAGTGCTGGAGGAGCGCGCGCGCGCGCAGACGATTGGCTGCTGCTAGAGGGCGCTGTCAGAGCCGGATTGGCCGGGGTTGAGGACGGAAGCGCAGAGGTCCGGAGCGGCTGGAGCCCGGCCGGCTGTCGCGATGCGGGGCGCGAGCCGTGACGGGGTAGCGGGGACGCTGCTGGCGCTGCTGCTGGTGCTCTCGGTGAGGAGCGGTGGCGCGTCCAAGGCCAGCGCCGGGCTCGTGACCTGCGGGTCCGTGCTGAAGCTGCTGAACACCCACCACAAAGTGCGGCTGCACTCACACGACATCAAATACGGATCCGGTGCGCTAGAGTGGTGACTGGGACAGCCAGGGAGGCGGAGGGTTAGAGACCAGGTGATCCTAGTGGGGTCTGTGGGCTGTCAAGAAGCAGGGTAGTTGCGACTCTAGACTCGCTTTTCAGGGTCATGAGAGGCAAGCCCGGGGGATTGAGGATGTGGAGGGTCCACTGGGACTTGGGGGTTCGGCGGGGGACTGGGCTGCGGTGAGCCCTTGGGGTGCCTGTCATTAGTGGGGATTGTGGGAGAGAAACTTTTTAGGGTTCAAGGCGAGGATCCGGAGATCTGCCATTGACAGAGACCACGGGGTGGGCTGTCCCTCTTTAGGCAGCGGCCAACAGTCGGTAACCGGCGTGGAGGCGTCTGACGATGCCAATAGTTACTGGCGGATTCGCGGCGGCTCCGAGGGCGGGTGCCCGCGCGGGCTCCCAGTGCGTTGTGGGCAAGCAGTGCGGCTCACGCACGTGCTCACCGGCAAGAACCTGCACACGCACCACTTTCCGTCGCCTCTATCCAACAACCAGGCAAGCCCCTCTCCTAACCCCGCCGAAGCTGCGCGGGCAGGAACCCTAGCGATAGCGGGAGCGATGTAGGGGAGGGGCCCGAAAGGGGACTCAGTCTTCAGCTGCTGTGAAATGGGAGTTTTCTGTTCAGAAGTTTATGAAGCTCCCGCTCTGTGTCCTGTCTCTAGGAACTTTCACAGCAGAGTTAGAAGGACTGAGAGAAGTCAGTGCAATTAGCTCCTATTTGGACACAGAGGGACTGACACAGAAGATAAGTAGTAGGACACTGAAGGGAGGAGGAGCTCAGGCTGGTTCTGAAAGAGACTAGAAGCTTCCCTCAGCCCTTTCCTTCTGTGGAATAGCTCTTGCTAAAGCGTGGGGGGTCCCTGTGCCGGGTCTGGGAGGGGCATGAGAAGGAACTGTCAGTGCTTTGGGAAAGTTTCTAGGGGGTGTATTGGTGATAGGGAGCTTGGCCACTAGTCTGGGAGCTTGGGGGATTTGCCTTCACTAGGTTAGCACAGGAGCCCATGGAGAGGAGGTCTTAGCTCCAGAGACCAGTAGGCACTACATAGACTGATACAAGAGGCTCTATGTGCTGGGCAGTGGTGGTGCCCACCTTTAGAGTTCCAGCACTCGGGAGACAGAGGTAGGCGGGTTCCTGAGTTCTAGGACAGCCTTGTCTACAGAGTGAGTTCCAGGACCGTAAGGGCTACACAGAGAAATCCTATCTCACAAAACAAGAACAAAAAAAGAGGCTCTGTGCATCTAAAGAAACCTTCAATGGAATGGAAATCTTTGTTTTTTGAGACTAGCTCTCTGTAGAGAGAGCTACATGTAGATAGCCCTGGCTGTCCTGGAACTCACTCTGAAGACCAGGCAGGCCTCAAACACCCAGAGATCTGTCTGCCTCTGCCTCCTGAGTGCGTGTGCCACACCATACCCGGCTAGAGTGGGACTCTTGATGTCCCCTTTCACAGCTGTGGATGCTGAAGTTCAGGGAAAGGAGCAGAGGCCCAGGATACTAGGTGCAAGTATTACTGGTAGCCATGCAGCTCAGGGGACTCTGTGCCCTCTGTGTGACTGTCCTCCATACTTTCCACTCTCAGGAGGTGAGTGCTTTCGGGGAAGACGGTGAGGGTGACGACCTGGACCTGTGGACAGTACGATGTTCTGGGCAACATTGGGAGCGTGAGGCCAGCGTGCGTTTCCAGCATGTGGGTACCTCTGTGTTCCTGTCGGTCACTGGTGAGCAGTACGGTAACCCCATTCGTGGGCAGCACGAGGTGCACGGCATGTCTAGCGCCAATGCTCACAACACATGGAAGGCCATGGAAGGGATCTTCATCAAGCCTGGAGCAGATCTCTCTACGGGTCATGATGAACTCTGAGAGCTGATGGGTGAAGGGAGGAAGGGTGGCTGGGTAGGGATTCTGCAGGGCCACTCTTGTGTAAGACTTTGTTTGCAGGGCCCTCAAGTGCCTTTATGATTAAAGAATGTTGGTTTGTGATTATATTTGCTGTAATCCCAGCGATGATCTGGAGGTACCAGTCATATCTGTCCAAGTTACCATCTCAATATCACCTGTCTCTAGGTACTTGTACCTGTTCAAACTTTTTTTTTTTTATTGAGATAATCTCACTGTGAGCCCTGGCTAGCCTGAAATTCACAGAGATTCACCTGCCTCTTAAAGGCGTGTGCTGCCACAACTGGCCCCAAACTGTTTATAAAATCATTTTTTATTACTAGTGTGAGTACATGTTCTGTGTGTATGTTGTTACCTGTGCCCCACTGCATGCGTGGAGGTCAGAGACCAGCTCTGTCCAGTTGATTCTCATCTTCTACCTTTATGTTAGTTCCAGAGATCAAACTCAGGTTGCCAGGATTGTGTAGCACTCGATCTGACTGTGGAGCTATCTCAGTGGCCCCAAACCTTTTTTTATATAATGCTGCCCTGAACAGTCATCTCACCTGTCTACCCTGCAGTGACCTCCTAGCAATGGACTTCAGTTCCCAAGACTTGAACTTAGGCAACTTTTCTATTGAGGGGCTTTGGTCCAGGGTCCCTGCCAACTGGGATGGGGCTCAAGCTCTCTAGTCTTAGCTCTCTAGTCTTCTCATTCTTTGCTCTCAGGACCCCACTCTTCTGGTGGTTGTGGCAGTCTTGAGATTTTGCACTCCTTTAATCCCAGTACTTGTGAGGCAGAGGCAGAGGAATCTCTGAGTTCAAAGCCAGCCTGATCTACAAAGGGAGTTCTGGGAAAGCCAGAGCTATACACACACACACACACACACACACACACACACACACATGAGATATTTATCTTTGACTGAAGGCCAGTTGCAGATTTTGCCTATCTACTGGAGAGTAATAACTCAGGCTCCCACTCTCTTGCTGTAAATGTCACTCTCTTTCCCCAGGGACCTAAAGAGAGGAAAGAACTAAGGCTGAAGAGATGGCTTGGGGGTTAAGAGCACGGTCTGGTGAGTTCGAGACCAGCCTGGTCTACAAGAGCTAGTTCCAGGACAGGCTTCAAAGCCACAGAGAAACCCTGTCTCGAAAAAAACCAAAAAGAAAAAAAAAAAAGAGCATGGTCAGCCCTTTCAGAGAACTGGCACCCATGTCATGTCAGGTGGCTCACAACCTATAGTCCAGTTTTAAGGGGATTTCTCATGCCTCCCACCTCTGTAGGCACTTGCAGACTTGTTCACAAACTCAGACGCATGTAATTTTAAAACAGGGAGAAGAATACCTCCAAAGACATCTCAAGGGAAGACAACTCCACAAACCATGTATAGAACTCTGAGGAGGTACAATGTGGGCAGTCAGGGCACTATGATTTAAAGGCACAGATAGAGTGTTGGGGAGTTGAGTTGTGAACTGGTGCTGGTTGGAACTGGTGGGCATTTGGTACTTGGTGTGCACGAGCTATGGGTAGAGCACTTGCTAGCATGGACAAGGCATGGGGCCCAATCCCAGCACCAAAATTAGATGAAATAGTGCACACAATGCAGTGTGCAGTTTAAATAAGTAAAAAAAAAAAAAAAAAACCAAGCAGAAGAAAAAGGGTCTACGTTAGCAGGCTCTCTAGTGGTATATGTGTGTGGCTCTGGGCTTGGCTGTGTAGGTCATGAGAACTTCAGGGAACTGCCGAGGATGAAAAATGTTGATTTCCTGAGAGCCAGAAAAAGTCCCAAGAGACTGGGATGACAGTTGGCTAGAAGAGACTTGGAGTAGGGTGGGGAGAGCAGAAAGCACATGGATTTGAGAAATCAAACGACTTTATTTATTTATTTTTGGTTTCTCGAGACAGGATTTCTCTGTGTATCTTGGGCTGTCCTGGAACTCACTTTGTAAATCAGGCTGTCCTCGAATTCACACAGATCCGCCTGCCTCTGCCTCCATGAGTGCTGGGATTAAAGGTGTATGCTACCACTGCCCGGCTAATTGTCTTTATTAAAGTGTGTGGGTAAGACAAAAGCTGTTGTCAATTGAATCCTAAGGGGAGGGGTTATGTCTTGGGCCATTACTCCCTGCCCCTGTGAGACCCTTGTCTTCCCACTGATAAACTTTTGTTTTGAGACAGGGTCTTTCCATGTGACTCTGGCTGGTCTGAAACTCACTAGACCAGGCTGGTTTAGATCCATCTGTCTCTGCCTCCTGGGTGCTGGAATCAAAGGTGTGCGCCACCATGCAGCCAAACTTTTGTTATCTTTTAATTGTGTGTGTGTATGTATGTATGTATAAATGTGCATGTGAGTGTAGTGCCCTCAGGTCAGAAGAGGGTGTTGGATCTCCTGGAGCTGGGGCTACAGATGGTTGTGAGCCATCTAGTATGGGTTCTGGGAACCTCATTCAGGCCCAATTTTAACAGCTCTGCAAGAGCAGTACTCACTTTTAACAGCTAAGCCATCTCTCCAGACCCAAAACTCTGGAACTCCATCAAGAAGTCTGCATTACTCTCCATCAAGAGGATTTGGACGGAAGGAGATGATTGGAAGAGGATTCCAGTAAATGGTGGGCAGAGCTGTGAGACTGAGCAAGGGGGAGAGAAAGGTGCATTGTGGGGCCCTGGTCCACCCTAGTACTCAGTCTCATTGGGGAGTCTCACTAACGTTATATCACCTGAGAGAAAGGAGCCAGGATATGCACCTGCCAAAATATTCTCTCATTGACTGGGGGCTGCCGACTGGGTGCTCAAGTAGCACTTCTTTGTGTATTGGATAAGGGCTCCACCAGCCAGAAAACCCCACATAGTATCACAGGTGGAACATCCCAACATTGCTACATCCTAAACATGTAAGGGAGGTACTCTTCCTAGGCATGGGGGTGGGGTGGAGTGGGGGAGGCATTGGAATGCTGATTAGGGGAGGAACTCAAGTGCACAGCAGGTAGGGATCCTGGGTAACCAATATGCTTCTGGCTTCTGGAGCAGAAGAGTTGCTTCCATGCAGAATGCAGAGCATGACCAAACCTAAAAGCGGCAGTAGCAGCTGCAAAACACTTAATTTTAAAATTTCTTTTCTTCTTTTTTTTTTTCCTCGAGGCAGCATTCCTCTGTAGCTTTGGAGCTTGCCCTGAAACTAGCTCTTGTAGACCAGGCTGGCCTTGAACTCACAGAGAGTTCAAGGCTTGCCTCTGCCTCCTGAGCTATTTTCATTTTTATTATATGTGTGGGTATTTTGTGGGTCTGCAGAAACCAGAAAAGGGCATCAGAACCCCTGGAACTGGGGTTACAGATGGTTGTGAGACAACTTGTGGGTGCTGGGAATGGGACCAGCTGGGTCTTTTGGGAGAGCAGTCAGCCCTCTTAACCACTGAGCCATCTCTCCAGAGTGACCCACCCTTAGACAGTAGCTCAGGCTGGTCAGGCTGGTCTTGGTCTTGAACTTCTGATTCTCTTCTCTACACTCTTCAAATGCTGGGATTTCTGGGTGTTTAGTTCTGCATCAGTATGGAGAGGCACAGTATGGTGGCCCACGACCACAGAGACCCAGGAGGATTACCATAAGCCCAAGGCTAGCCTTGAGAACTCAGTGAGTTCTCAGCCAGCCCCAGTGGTACAGAGTAGACCTTGTCTCCAAAACCAACAGCATTTTTCCCCCAAAGAAGATAAGACACCGTAGGGACCGAAGAGATTATGGCTCAGCAGTTAGGAGCATTGGCTGCTCTTCCACGGGATCTGGACCCAATTTCCAACAATTCACATGGTGGCTCACAACCGTCTATAATTCCAAGTTTCAGAGGATTGAATACCTTCTTCTGGCCTCCCTGGACACCAGGCATGCAAGTAGCACACAGACATGCAGGCAGAACACCCACACACATAAATTTAAAATAAACTGGGCAACATATGTTCCTGAAGATTGAAAGCCAACTCTGTTTCTAAAAACATTTTCTCAGGGGGCTGGAGAGGTGGCTCAGCGGTTAAGAGCACTGGCTGCTCTTCCAGAGGTCCTGAGTACAATTCCCAGCACCTACATGGTGGCTCATGACCATCTACAGTGGGATCTGATGCCTTCTGACACGCAGGTGTATATGTGGAGTACTCATACATAAAATTAAATAAAGTTTAAAAAAATTTTTCTCCCAGCCATTAAACTGGAGTAAAAGATGAGAAGGCACAGATGCCAGTTGCAAAAGCACGTTTTTCCCATCCTCCACACACACCTGAGTAGAGCTCTCCCGGTTCTGTGTGCTAGATGATGTGTAAACTTTTGCCACTTAGCAGTGCAGAAAGGTCTTTCAATGATCTATCCACAAAGGTGTTTCCAATCCCAACCACATCAGATTATTTCCTTCCTTTACATATGCCAGGGCCTCTCCAGCTCAACTGGGGATTTCCTCATGGTGCCCTCTGAAAAGTTGGATAGAAAGAGGGAAGGCCACTGTCTTCGGGTGACTGTCACATCCTAAAGGAACTTGAGCGCCCATTCAACCGCTGGCGTGGCCAGTGGCGCAGACACTTTCCTGGAGTCTTAGCACCCTCCTTTATTTGGTGAGCTGTGTGGCGAACATGGACGCGTCCTCACGAGTATCACAATTCTTACAGAGAAGCAAGCTGGGAAAAGGCGGGCAGAGCTCCTTTTCATAAGTTATGAATGAGAAAGTGTTTGTAGAACTCATTGTTAAAACGGCGGAGCAAAAACTTGGGCGCCTGGCCAATAGGAACCCGGAGGCTATTTTGAAATCTTTCTAGCAGCAGCCAATAGGTGTGCAGGAGGCGAAGCTTGGTGTTGGAGCAAGCCAATGAGGCTGGCGCTGTGCCTTGCTTGAGCCCTAGGGCTCGGCCCTTGGGACTGTCAGAAGGTTAAAGATGGAGCCCACCGGCGAGAGGGTGCCACGAGGTGCGGGGTTGTCCGAGTAGGACAGGGTCGGCGACAATCAGGATTTTCTTCCACTAACCTGCGCTTTGTCCCCACCATGAGAACAAGGGGTGTCTGTCCACGTGAGTAGCTAGTCTGAGGTGGGGGGTGCGGTGAGGGTAGGGGCCCTCCCCGCAGGGAACTCCAGATGGCAAGAAGCCCTCATTCTGCTCCTCCCGGGGGAAGAATCTGTTTAGGACGGAATGCAGAACTCATACTGGGGGGGACGGGTCAACGACCAGGTCTGGAACTCCAAGGGCCTCACCTGCTAGGAGTGAGCCACCCCTCTTATTCTAGAAGGTGTCCCAGGCTGAAACAGGGTACGAGGTAGCCCCACTGTGTTCCCCCTGTGGCTGAGCGCAGGTTCTCCTCCTTTGTATGTGAGCCCCCTAGGCTGCTTGCCCTTAAGTTCTCTCCTGGGAGTGTCTTTCTCCAGAATCAGAACCATGTTGGGGAAAGTTTGGGTGCTCTGAAGTTCCTAAGACCCGGAGGACTGGATCCTGGCTGGAATCCCCTCTGTGCTCCAAGTCTTGGACAGAGGTCTCACCCACCTATGGTGGTTGAACTTCCAGCCTTGTACACAATGAGGGTGATGGATTGCCTGCTGGCTGCAGGTGCTCTGACTAGGTTGCACTACTGTGCTCTGAGAAGCAGTGCAATGATATTGTCAAAGCATCTGGGACCAGCCTTGTAGAACACCTCTTCACCTACAACCGGCCCCACTTCCCAGGCCGGGCCCCTCAGGCCTGCAGTCCTTTCTTTCCCCCTGCTCATTTTACTCTGTTCTCCGTGGAAACTTGAGATTCTAGCCAGGCCTGTGTCTCTGGGGTCAGAGGGCACCTTTGACCCAGGCAGAGGCCCCGCCCAGGTAGGCCTGCCTTCTAGGTCTAAGATCCCACCCCACCTCCACCCGGAGAGGCCAACAGGCTTGCTGGACACTCTTTCCCTGTTGCACTACTGTGGGCCACTGGGGAGCAGTGCAATGATGAAAGGGCGTCTGTCAGGCCCTGCCCGCCACCCATGCTACTCTCTCACTTCCCAGCTGAGAAGCCTGAGGGACCCAAAAGGAGTGCTTGGATTCCTGGGGCAGGGTTGGATGAGACTCCCCAGCTGAGAGAATAAGGTAGACTCTGGGGATCATACTCCAAGGCTGGAACCGGTACGAAGACGAGACCCTGGATTTGGAAAGGCTCTGGTTTCAAGCTCTTGGCTCTCCAGGTTAAGATTAGGGAGTCCATGCTAGGTGTGGTGGTGCATGTCTGGAGGCTAAGGCAAGGTGATTGTTTCAGATTTGAGGCTAGCCTGGTCTATGATGTAATGCTGTCTCAAGAACAAATAAACAAATAAATAAAAATTCTGGGTTCCAGGAGCTTGAGGAGAAACAGATGTTCTTTGTATGGAAATGGTTTCTGTGCCTTCCTCAGCTTTGACCACACCAGGAAGAGGAGCACTCAGCCTTCCTGAATGCCTGAAGATAACAAGGTGAAGAGAGACTATTCTGAGTGGTGTTTGGGAGGAGGCATGAGAAGGCACACACCAGGGCCATTATGTTGGGTCTCGGGGCTTATCAGGAGTGCACTGCCTGGGATGGAAGCCTGCAGAGGATGCCTGCTCACCATGCTGCTTGCTCTTTCACAGGAGGATATGTCCTGAACAGGAGGGACAGTGAGGTGTCCCGCATGTCTGCTTTCCAGGCAGGGCTAGAGCTGAACTTTTAAGGAAGCCTTTCTTGGAATTTACTTGCAGGGTTCTTTTACCAACAAGACCCAGTGAGAAGCTGGGTGTGGAGGCCCATGCCTTTGAACCCAGCATTGGAAAGACATGGGTAGGTGGATCTTTGTGAATTTGAAGACAAGACTGTCTATATCTCAAATTTCAGGACAGCCGGAGTTACTCTGTTTCAATGCCCTCCCCACACACACACAAAAAAAAAAATCCAGTGAAAATTGGTCAGGCCCATCTCCTTGAAAGGAGGCCCAGGCTTCGAGATTGGCTTTGGGGAATAGCCTTCACCCTGGCTTGACAATCCTACTCTAGCTGTCCAAGTCCTGGCACCTGTAGGGTAACTGCTCTGATACATATATGGGTCTCAGACCTGATGGAGGGCTTTGATCATGAGGAAGTAGCTGGCATCCATCCTCCCTAGTGGCCATGGTAGGTGCACACCAGCAGCTTTTCGTGCAAGCACGAAAGCATCCCTTCTGAGATGCCCACGAGTCCTTGTACATATCTTGGGTGTGGGCCTGGTGCTCAAGGGAGGGCTGGACCTTGGAGGATTTAGGTTGGCTGTCAAGAGGCAAGTGAAGAAAACCTTCAGAAAGGGCCTAGGAGGACAGAACAGGAGGGTATCAAGACAGAGTAAAGTGGTCTTGAATCTGGGCATGCTGTCATACACCTTTAATCCCATCAGCCTGGTCTACAATGGTTTCCCAGTATAACCAGAACTACACAAAAACACAAACAACAAAAAGGGAAGTGGTCATGAAGGAGAGATCAGGACGTGATCCAGAGAGGAACGTGTGTAAAAGCTGCAGAGTAGGACAGGAAACTGAGAGGGTGCAAGAACCAATGTTGAAGCACTTTGGGGGCAGAAGGAAGTCCTTTTGGATATTGCCTTAGTGAACTGGAAGCCAGATTAAATTACCAGGGAAGACTGGTATGGCAGGGTAAGGAGGGAACAAAAAAACTGGGTGAGGACCACAGCTCAGAAGGAGATCAAAATCCCCAAGGTACCTCCTGGGTGGTCAGGAGGCTTGGGGAGGGAGAGCACACCAGTGCGCATGCCTGGAAAGGTGGGCATTGTCACGCGTACTGGCGCTGGCCCCGCCCCTCGGTTCTAGGGGAGACTGAGAAGGGGGCGGGTAGTCTGGGGAACTGGAGTCTGCACTGTGGCTGTAGGGAGAATGGGTACGTCCCGCAGTCACCGCCCCAGTGGGCTCCTGTCACCTTTCGGGACCTCAGTCCTAGCCCTTGGGAGGGTCTCTTTGCCCCAGGAGCTCTGCCCTGACTGCTGCTCCGCCCCCATGCAGCACCTGCCCACCACCAGTAGGCCCTCTCGATGGAAGTCCTGGACGAGTACGACAACGAATTACCCCAGAGTGTGACCTTCTGCCAACTCATCTCCGAGGACGACTTCGAGAGACAAGCAGCGACCTACACAGAGCGCGCGCTGCGCCGCCTCTTCCGCTCCTTGGACCGCAACCCAGCGCTGGCTGAAAGAGTCGTTCGCAAGGGCAAGCAGACTGAGATGGAACAGCGTGGGCTCCTCTCTGGCCTCTGGGTGCGGAAGTTCCCCCACCTCCACCTGCTGTTTCTTGGGGATGATCTTTGAGGGTGGGGTTTTGGCTTAGGAATGGATGGGGAGGTCACCTAGCGGGATGTGTGGGAGGCTTGGGGCAGCCCGAAGGGTCTTTTTTGAAGCCAAGGATGCCAAGCATGGGGATAAAGCAGGCAAGCGACTCTCTTTTGGCTTCCTGCCTTTCCGCAATCGCTATTGCAGGCGAAGTTTGTTTGTGCAGTCCAGGGGGAACTGAACCAGTGCAACAGCATGGGTGCCCTAGAGATGCATCAGCGCCTGGAGCAACTGAAGAG
Source organism: Dicrostonyx torquatus (assembly GCA_028555095.1). NCBI lineage: Eukaryota > Metazoa > Chordata > Mammalia > Rodentia > Cricetidae > Dicrostonyx > Dicrostonyx torquatus. Next base: position 2,103,881 of record JAQHUG010000294.1, read on the forward strand.
GCGCATCCACCGTGTACACCTGTATTCCCAGGGTGAGGATCAACTACTGAAGGTGTGAGCCCTTGGGAATCTGAGCCCAGGGCCGCTGTTCCCATTTCAATTACCATCAACATTGCAGTATATGTGAAACTCAAATTGGTGACATCTGAGGTGCCCACCTCTACTCTCCAGGTTGCACTTATCCCTCTCGGATGATGTTTAGTGAAGAGCAGGAAGGAGGACCAGGGACAGAAAGGGAGAAAAAGGAGCGCACACCTCCTAGCAAGATTAACTAATGTAGAGGCTGACAGCTGAGGGGTTTGGGGGTGGGGAGGCAGGCAATACCTTTAATCCCGTCCTTAGGATATGTCTTAATTAAAACAATTTATCTATTTATTTGAGGCAGGGTCTTATTCTGAAGTTCTGCTGGCCTCAAAATCGCAGAGATCTGCCTGTCTCTGCCTTCAAAGAGTGCTGGGATTAAAGGCATGCACCACCACACCTGGCTCTAAAACAAAGTATTATTGTTGCATGTGTCTATATACACAAATGAGTATGTGTGTAAGGCATACATGTAGATGTCAGAAGATAACTTGCAGGAGTCAGTCAGTTCTTCCACTGTGGGATCTGGAGATCCAATTCAGGTTGTCAGACTTACAGAGTAAGTACTCTTGTCCTCTGAACCATCTTGCTGGCCTCTTTCTCTTCTTTTTTATTTATTATTATTACTATTATTATTTTTTTAGACAGGGTCTCACTCTGTAGCTCTGGCTAGCTCTGGAACTAACTCATTGTGTAGACCAAACCTGCCTGGAACTAAAGACATGCACCAGCACATTTGGCTCTCTGCTCTCATTCTCCACCTTTGTATTTTGACACAAGGTCTCTCACTGAACCTGAAGCTCATTGATTTGGGTAGGCTAACTGGCCAGTGAGCTTCAGGCATCGGTCTGTATCCGCCCCCAGAGTGCTGGGACTACAGGTATGTGCTGCCCTGCCCTGCCCTGTGTTTTCTGTAGGCAGTGGGAATCTGAACTCAGATCTTTCTTTCTTTCTTATTTTTTTTTCATCTTTTTTGAGACAGGGTTTCATTTGTAGCCTTGGCTGTCCTGGAGCTCACTCTGTAGAGCAGGTTGGCCTTGAACTCAGAGATCTGCCTACTTCTGCCTCCTGAGTGCTGGAATTAAAAGTATGCACCATCAGGCTTTGAACTCAGACCTTATGCTTCTGATGTAGGTACTTTACCAGCTGAGTCAGTTCCTTAGCCCTCTTTATTATTTTTCTTTTAATATTTATTTTAAAAATTTAAGCATTTTGGCCGGGTGGTTTTGGCGCACGCCTTTAATCCCAGCACTCGGGAGGCAGAGGCAGGCAGATCTCTGTGAGTTCGAGACCAGTTCTTGGTCTACAAGAGCTAGTTCCAGGACAGGCTCCAAAGCTACAGAGAAACCCTGTCTCGAAAAACCAAAAAAAAAATTTTTTAAGCTTTTTATTTAATGTATTATGTGTGTATGTATGTATCCCATGGACTTGTACAGATATCTCCAGCTGTAGGGAATCCAATGCCCTCTCCTATAGCTGGAGTTTCTGGTTGTTGTGAGCACCTGACATGGGTGCTGGGATCTGAACGCAGGTCTTCTGCAAGGGCAATAAGTGCTCTTAACCACTGGGCCATCTCTCCAGCCTTTCTGTTACATTTATTTAGTGTGTGTGTGCACGCACACACACTTTCCATGGTGTATATGTGGGTGGCTGAGGACAGCTTGCAAGGATTTAATTCTTTCTACCACAACTCAAGTTATCAGGCTTGGTGGCACTTGTTGTTTGGCAGGGCCTCACATATCCCTGGCTGACCTTAAACTTGATATGTAGCTGAGATTAACTTTGAACTCCTGATCCCCCTGCCTCTATCTCCTGATTTCTGGGATTACAGGCATACAGCACCATATCCAGCTAATGAACTCTTCTGATGGGTGTATGAGGTGTGCACTCAGATGCGCGTTCAAGGCTCATTCAGTGCTATCCATAGACCTAAGTAGAGTAGGGCTTGGCTCAGGGTCCTGCCAGTTATTCCCTAGAACCCAGAAGACCTCACTATGAGTTTTCTTTGAAAGCAGTACCCTTTTCCATCCCCACATGCCTTTGAGTCTCGTGTGTAGGCTGAGGTCTGTGGCCTGGGCATTCTTGCGGCTAAGTTGGAAAACTCACAAACCTTGCCTGGGAGGCAGCAGGTTACCCTATAGGGCCTGGATCATTCTAACATGCTCTTCGAAATTGTACCCGTAGTCAGGCAGTGGTGCATGCCTTTAATCCCAGCATTTGGGAGATAGAGGCAGGCAGATCTCTGTGAGTTTGAAGCCAGCCTAGTTCTAAGACAGGCTCCAAAACTACAGAGAAATCCTGTCTCTAAACCCCCTTTCCCCCCCCAAAAAAAAATCAAAATTGTACCTTTAAAGTTAGCTATCTTGGCAAGGATTCTGCCTAGATAGGTCAGATAGGGCGTCTGATTCTGCCTGTAAGAGACGTAAGTAGGGTGGATATATGGCTCTGTTGGTAAAATGCTTGCCTAGCATGTGTGAAGTCGTGAGTTTAATCCCAAGAACCACGTAATCTGTTTGTATTTATATAATCCCAGCAACCTGGAGGTTGGAGGTAGGAGGTGATTGTCAGCTGCTGTTACATGCCAGCCTAGGATGTGTTAGACCCTTCAAGGGAGGGTGGGGGAGAGGCAGATGGAGAGAGAAAGATTGATTTTGGATCCTTTCTCTAAGATGTTGGGTAGCTGGTGAGCTAATGTCTGCGGGTACCGGTCAGTGCTGGCTCTGAGTATTGTCCCAGGGTTTTCTAAAAGGCCTGAAAAGGCTTTACTTTGCTGGAGAGATATATGACCCTCGTGTTACTGTGTTTGGGTCCTTGTAACATGAGGGCCTGCTTGTTGGGGTTTCTGTCCCGCCTGGTACCCCACAGCCAGCAAGCCCCAAAGAAAATCAAACAAAGAGTCTACATTAGGTTATAAACTGATTGGCCCATTAGCTCAGTCTTCTTACTAGCTCTTTTAACTTATATTAACCTATTGTTCTTATCTATGTTAGCCACATGGCTGGTACCTTTTCTCAGCTGGGACAGCTTACATCCTGCTTCTTAGATGGACTGCGCAGGAATGCCAAGGGAGCTTCCTGCTTCCCAGAATCCTCATGTTCTCACCTCTACTTCCTGTCTGGTTTTCCCGCCTATACTTCCTGCCTGGCCAATCAGCATTTATTTAAAACATGATTGACAGAATACAGAATTGTCCTGCACCAGGTCCTACTGCCCTGGGGGGTCAGCACTCACTATGCCATTTGATGCAGGTGCCAAGAAGAGGAGGAGGAGGAAGCTGAAACTACAGAGAACAGATCCTGTTGTCTTCCAAGACCAGTCAACCTCCCCATGCCTGCCACCAGCTCCATTACCACCACCATTGCCACCACCACCACTACCTGTCACCACCATGGCCTCTGTAGTGGCTGCATCACCTTCTGTCTACACTATGCCCAGGGTCTTTGGCCCCTTTCCTCCACTGTCTGGCAAGCCGGTCAGTGGGAATATGCTCCACTCCAGTGCTAGGAGGGTGGCTTCTCCTGGCTTGTCCACAGCAGTGGTTCTCAGATCTCTGCAGAAGGGGGCTCCTCTCAGACAGGCTTTGGGTATGCACTAACAGCAAGTCAAACAGATTAAGAGGGGCTTCCCTAGCTGAGGGCCACTACAGAGGTGAATGGCACAAAGTTCCACCTCCTGTCCTCCATGAGCCAGCAACCCAAGTGTACTTGGGATGTCCCCGAGAATAGGAGGAAAACCATAGGCTTGCCTTGTATCTTATCTCCATCCCTGCCTCTCAGGGTGTGATCACTCCTCTGCCCCCATCTGCATCTTTGGGCTGTTGTTTATCTCATGTCTCTCAGTTCAGGTCCCCCTTCTCCAGCAACCCTCTTCTTTCCAGTAACCCTTGCCTTGGGGGTAGGACTTTCTCAGTTCCCAACTACCATCTTCTCCAAATCCCTGGGATCAGTTCTTGCTTCCTATGTAAGGACTGCTTTTCTGTGTGGAAAAGTGCAGTTTCCACTCTGTCCTGAGATTTTCTTTGTTTCTTGTAGATGGAGAAACTGGATATTTCAAGGTCTGAAGTGAAATTAAACTGGAATGGCCTTTCATCAACTTCAAAGAGGTGGAAAAGCCTTTGGGGAACATCTTGAGTGCCAGACTTGGTGGTTATTTTGTCTCAACCTCTCAATTCTCACAATTTTGGGTGGTGATTGTGCTTATTTCCGAGAGTGTGGACTGTGATGGGAACCTTGGACCTGTGTTACAGAGAAGCATGCTGATGCTGTGGGTGGGCCCAACCCCAACATCCTGTTTCTTCCCTATCTTACAGCCACATGGTCGATCTGACCCCCTTGGTCCTCAACCCTGGAGGCTTCCATTTCTCCTATTTGGCAGGAAACAGTGCACACAAGCTGCATTGCCCTGGCTTCCCCTGGTGAGTATTTGCATTGCACCTTTCCACTCGGACCCCTGCACTCTGTTCTAGTGTCAGGAACACTGCCTCTCACAAACACTGTGATAGTGTGCTCAAGTAGTTCATGATATTCCTTCCACTCCTAGAACCTCACACGTAATCAGTGTTTGCATTGGTAGAAGACATCAGTGATTGGCCAAACCCAGGCCCAGTTGAAAGGAAGCAGCTAAGGGGTTGCCTTGGAATCATATTGCAAAGCAGGGTTCACCAAATGTAGATTGTTAAAAGTCACTTATAGAGCTAGAGCTGTAGCTTGTAATCACAGTGCTTGGGATTGGAGGCAGAAAGATCAAAAATTCAAGGTCATCTCTGCCTTTATGGTCAGTGTAAGGCCAGCCTCTCCTGTGTGGGACCCTATCTCGAGGGGAAAGAATTCATGGGTTCTACCTATTCACCCTTTCCTTTCCCTAACTCCTGACAGCCACTGGTGTGTGTGTGTGTCTGCATACATGCATGCATTGTATGTATGTATTGCTTTTGTTCTGTGCACGTATATGGAGGCAGAAAATGTGGGAGGTCTTCCTCCGTCACTCTTTACCTTGTATTATTATTATTGACACAGGGTTTGTCACAGAATCTGGAACTTAATAGTCTGAGGAGACTGGCTAGTTAGTGAGCACCAGGCATCTGCCTGTCGCTGTTCCCCAGCTCTAGTACTGCAGGAGTGCAGTGCTGTGCCTGGGCTTTTATGTAGGTGCTGAAGCTATGAGGTCAGGTCTTCATACCGCTGGGGGCAGGCATGGGACCATCTGTCTAGTCTAAATCACCCAGCTTTTTACTGTCTTCATAGTCTTGCCTTTCTTTCTTTTTTTTTTTTTTTTGAGATAGGGTTTTACTGTGTAACCCTGGCTGTCCTGGAATTTGCTCTGTAGACCAGATTGGCCTTTAACTCATATATTCGCTTGCCTCTGTCTCCTGAGTGCTGGGGTTAAAGGTGTGCACCACCACCACCCAGCATTACAATTTTGCCCTTTTGAGGCTGCTATGTCTATCATCTGAGTGAATATGTACATACATGTGTATGTATGCACACAGAGGCCAGAAAAGGATTGAGGGTGTCCGTCTCTATCACTCCCTGCCTGTTCCTTTGAGGCACGGTCTCTCCCTGAATCTGAGGCTGCTGTTTTAGCTAAGTGAAAAGGTAGCAAGTCCCAGCAGGCTTGACTGTCCTCCCCCACAATCTTGGGACTTATTGGCGTTCTACTGAGTCCATGATTTTTTTTTTTTTTTGGTTTTTCAAGACAGGGTTTCTCTGTAGCTTTGGAGCCTGTCCTGGAACTAGCTCTTGTAGACCAGGCTGGCCTCGAACTCACAGATATCCACCTGCCTCTGCCTCCCGAGCGCTGGGATTAAAGGCGTGCGCCACCACTACCCGGCGAGTCCATGTTTTTAGTTTTGTAAGACTACCAAACCATCTCTCAGAGTAAAAGGGGCCACTTTCTTTACATCCCCAGAAGTAATAAATGAGTTCAGATTATTTTTCCTATATTTTTGCATATTTATTTTGTGTGTTTAGGGGTACATGTATGTGGAGGTCAAAGGTCAACTTGTAAGGAGGCAATTTTCCTTTTACCTGAGGACTGTATTTCTGACTGGGTGGAGGCCTCCAGTCAGAACCAAGGATATACAAAAACAGCCACGACAGCTTAGGAAAAAGTGCTATCTATCTGAGGGTTATGCTTTTTCTGTCTGAGGGGTAAATAAGGAAACATGATTTTTGATGGTAACCTGGGAAAAAAGGAACAAGTACACGCTCTCCTGATCATAACCTTCTCTTTTAAATAACTTTTTTTTTTTTTGAGACAGAACTAGCTCTTATAGACCAGGCTGGCCTTGAACTCAGAGATCCACCTGCCTCTGCCTCCCAGGTGCTGGGATTAAAGGCATGCCACCACTGCCTGGCTTAGTTTTCTGCTGTTGTGATAAACACCGTGACCAAGGCACCTTCTCAAAGGAAAGGTTTATTTGGGACTCATGGTTCCAGAGGGACACGAGTCCATAACCATTAGGACAGGGAGATGGCAGCAGGTCGGTAAGCAGGCAAGCATGGCGTGGGAGCAACGGCTGAGAGCTCAGATCCTCATCACTCTGGGGGTGGTGGAACTCACCCCTGTGACACACAGTTCCAACAGCTGGGGATCCAGTATTTGAACACATGAGCCTCTGGGCTCATCCATACCACCACAATTGCCTCAACCGGTAAAGGCAATTAGTTGCCGAGCCTGGGTGACCTTGAATTTGATCCCTGAGAAAGGAGATCAGAGTGGTAGGAGAGACTGACTCTGCAAGCTGTCCTCTGATTGCCACACACATGCCTGGCACACTTGCACACACTGAAATTCTTTAGAGACTCTGCGAATAATCGGTGTTAAAATACGCCATTGGCTTCCCTCCTGTAGAGCCTCTAACAAAACTAGGCTATCTCCAGCTCCCCCCCCCCCATGAAGGTTGGAAAAGCACCAGAATCCTTCATGGTGTGTAGCCAGGTGGACTTTTTTTTTTTTTTTTAAAGATTTATTTATTTATTACGTATACAACATTCCTTCCATGTATGCTTGCATGCCAGAAGAGGGCACCAGATCTCATTATAGATGGTTGTGAGCCACCATGTGGTTATTGGGAGTTGAACTCAGAACCTCTGGAAGAGCAGTCAGTGCTCTTAACCTCTGAGCCATCTCTCCAGCCCGCCAGGTGGACTTTGAGGGGTTTGTGCTCTGAGACCTAAACGTCTGTATGAGACTGTCTAACATGTCAGCAGGTTCAGTGTCTCTTCCATGTGTGCTGTGTCTGTGGCAGGACTAAATGCGCTTTCCTTACAGAGGAGCAGAAAATCGTAAGCATGGTAAAGGCACAAGCACAGAGTCAGAAAACGAAATAAATGTGAGACTTTTAAAAGTGATAAAAATCAAGGCTTGTTCTGGGCAGGGGATTCAATTATATGGATTGATTTGTTTTTGGAGACGGCAGCTTCACTATGTAGCTCTGACTGGCCTGATACTTGCGATATAGACCAGGCTGTCCCAGAACTCGTAGAGGTCTGCCTGCCTCTGCCTTCCAAGTGCTTGAGATGAAAAGTATGTGCTACCATACTTGGGTATTCAGTGGACTTTTATATGTTCATAATTGTGTAATTTTAGAACATTGTTATCGTTTTAGAAGATGATAAGGATGATGGTAGCATATGTATTACCAGTCCACAGAAAGTGAAGCAAGGGGAGAGAGAGAGAAAGGGGGAGAGGGAAAGGAAGTCGGGGGAGGGACAGAAGCAGGTCATGGCAATTCTATAAATCATTTCTTCACGAAGGAAGAACATATTTTCAGATAATTGGTACAGTATTTATTTACAAATGGCCAGAAAAACATCATCCCCTGTCATTAGAAATTGCTTCAAAACTACAATGAAGTTACACATTCCATCAGCTCAGGAGCTGCAATTAAGCAAAAATGACATGTTAAGGTCAAAGCCAGTTGTGATAGTCAGTCATAGCTTATGTACTGTCTAGACTGATCTTACTTGAATTTATCATCTTCCGTTTCAACCTCCTTAATAGTGGAGTTAGAGGTGTGCACCACTGGGTTTTGCTTGGGTGGTTGATCTGTTGACTTCCTCAAATTGAGATACCTAGACTAGGAAAACATGCGTCTGGGTTGGTCTGTGATGGGGTTTCTATAAGAGACTAGTACTTGAGGGCTCTAATCAGTGACTTAATCCAATGCTGGAGCCAAAACAGGAGTGACTGTTAGAAAGTAGAGAAACTGTGGAAGATAGGGTCTGCATGGAGGCAGAGGGTCTCGGGGACATGTCCCTGTGCCTAATTCTCGGCAGCTTTCTGGATGAAGTGAACAGCTTTTTTCCCCCATTTCCTTGTGTTGTGATATTTCTGCTTTGCCCTCAGTCTAAAAGTCATGGAATTAACATATTAGGGACTAAAGCCTCTAAAATTATAAGTCAAAATAGGCTTCCCCCT